>CAUOFW020000001.1:1573964-1642781 GCA_963454935.2 Ilex paraguariensis
TTTTTTTTTGGATGTGTTTAAGATTGATAAGGGTAACTAAATAAATATATTAATTTTTTTTTATCAAAATAACATTACCATTGAATTCGGGAGGTCGGAAAACATTGGGAGAGGTAATATGGGATGTATTAGAAGTTAGGAAGTATTTTAGAAGTAAAACCAAATTGGAGTGAAATTGGGTAAAAAGGGGTGATAGACACTGTTTAGTATTTTGATCATAACTTTATATTTTGATGTCCAATGGATCTGAAATTTTTACAGGAAATATTAGCCATCTAGGGCTACAAAAGTGTATTTCATGAAAAATTTCCAATTCGACCTCTAAATGGGTCAAAACTGACCTGGAAGTCGCACCAAAAATCTGTGAACAGTACGAAGGAAACCCGAATTTTTCTGAACAGAAAATATCGGGTTTTGCTCGATTTTCTTGCCCTATAAAAACCTAATGTCGTCCCTTTAGCATTCATTTCACCCCTCCAAACCCTAGGAACCATTTTAGAGGAAGAGAGGAAGATAGAAATACCAATCAAGAGGGATTTATACCTTGTAGAAATCAAAACTTCAAATTCTTCAAGAATACATTCTCCTCCCATTTTCTTCCATTCTTGCTACCCTCTCACCCAAATCTTTTGAAACCCTAGGAGGAGAAGATTAAGAGGAAAAGAAAGGAGAGCAAGAAGGTCTTGAAGCTTGGGTCTTAGCTTGGAATCTTGATTTAAGGTAGGGGATTTTCTCTCAATCTCTCACATTGAGGCTAGATATATATATATAGATATATATATGTATATAGATATATGTTTCTTCACTCTCCTTCTCATATATATAATATGAAATACATGATTCTTGTTCTATTTGTAATAAATGCCATGTTTTGAACAATATGAAGGGTGGGTAACCACCAAAGCTCTATTTTTTTTTTTTTTTATCTTCAAAGCCCTAGTTTTCAAGAAAAGGGGATTTTCTCCTAATTTCTTCTTTGTCTTTGATTTTAAAACTTTAGTGTTGAATATTGTATAACAAAATGATATAGATTACGATCTCTTGCATATTTTCTTGGATTATTCGATTATATGACAAATGTGAAAACAAAATTGGGGATTTTACTATATTTGGGAAATTGTTGTGAATTGTGAATATTCTTGATTTCCTCATTGTATGGTTGTTGTGATGGACTTGGATTACCTTCGAGAGATGCCGTAGAGTGTTAGAGGTTAGTCTATCCCAATGGGGGGTGAGATGGTTGCCTAATGCTCGTAGTGGATCGTTGTTGTGCTCGCGATCACTATTGTTCACATATACACCGAGGAAAAGGGTTAGTATACTAGACACCTTGGGAGGATTTCGTCAATGCCGTAGGAGACGGTACACGCCCTTCCTAAAGAGATTTGTGATTGTTGGTTGGAATTGGTGGACTAGGCATGATCGTTAGGTAGATTCACGAGAAGCAATCAACATACATGGTACGGGGATGAACCAAAAATACATGGAATCGGGAGTTGGGTCGTTCTTGCCGATGCATTGGTATGGGACAATGCTTAGGGAGAAGCCCTTCTTAAATAGCTTAAATTAGAATTTTGTTTATCGATGCTAAACTCACTTTATTCTTTTAACTGATTATTGCTATTGTTTAAACTTGAGATCTCTTTTAAAATGTCACTGTTTTCATTCCAAACCTATATATATGTTAGTTGTGAAATGAGACCGACCGTTTGCTATGTTTTTCAAACCTTGTTTGAGTTGAGAGGATTTTGCTACAGAGCTTCGTGCTCACCCCCTACAAATAAAAATTTTTCAGATTTCACACTTGAGGAGGAGTTAGGAGCCGAGGAGCCCACCCATTGGAAGACTCCGCTTGACGGGGATGTGGATCCCGAGGTGGACGCTTAGAGCGACACTTTTATTTTGTTCTAGACTAGATTATGCTTAGAATATCCTTTTGAACTCTAGTTCATTTCTGTTATTTCCGCTGCGTTATATTATTACATTTTGGAGATGTAAAGGCCAAGATTAGACCTATTAATTTGGGATGATAGTGTGGATATGACATATGATGAATGCAAGTTTATTTTATGATGGAAAAATGGACCCGGTGTGGTCAATAGTTATGCATATGTGGACCCGGTGTGGTCAATTGTAATATAATTGTACAGGTTGTGTTTTGGGTAGAGCTCCCCGTACAAAGGAGACTCTGCCCAAATTTTGTTAAAATATGAATGGTTGATGAATGAAACTTTCGTCGTGATGAATTTTACTTAATGCTCTCATACGGTAAATGGTTTTTAGAATGTAATGTCACCCACGGGGGTTTTTGGGGCGTTACAATAACCAATCAATCGGCTATTACGTAAAATCCAATCACGTACATCACTGTATCATGCATGAAGTATATAACTAGTAGATAGTATGGTTTATAGCATTAGGCACTGCTCGGTGTTCATAACCATGAATATATTATAAATGTAACCATCCATCAATATGGGAGGTATTTATAACATTAAGGCATAGTTATAACATCGGCGTTTTTGTAACTCAAACAATATATGTTGACCATTCATCGAAGGGTAAAAGTGGACTACTCACACCCCATTGCTATAGATAAGTAAGAGGTGCGATATAGTTCCATTACAATACAAAGAAAAACACAGACACTCATTCCCTAAGGAATAGTTGAAATACAAGCACTCTTACTATTGATTAGGGAACAAAATTGGGAGAGGTTCAACACACTACGTAGAAAGGAATTACAGAAATGTAGCAGAAAGAAAAGCTTCAGCTGGAAAATAGGCTAGAAATTTAGCTGAAAGTGGTTCTGTAAACCCCACCCTTTTATCTTTCTATCTGTATGCAGGTTTATGTAGCAAGTTATTTCTTCTTTTGGAAATGTTAATATGGAAATTGGAGGAAATAGTAGTTAAAACTTAGTTTTGAATTGCAAATATATGAAATCGTTGTAATAGAACTAGTACCAACTAGGTTTGATGTACAAAAACATGTTGAATAAGCTTGGGTTGGATATGGAAGGGTTTGGAATGGGTTTGAAATAAAAAAATAGAGGAAATAGGCAAAATTGGACAGAACGTACCGGTAGGACGCTATCCAGTGGATCCGAACTACCGATAGTCAACAGGTAGTAAATGTCCAATAGATCTGAACTACCGATAGTCAACAGGTAGTCAGTGGTGAGTGGATCTGAACTACTGGTAGTTAACAAGTAGTAAATGTCTAGTAGTTCCGAACTACCGGTAGCTTAACAGGTAGCAGGTGGCCAGTGTATCTGAACTACCGGTAGCTCGATACGAACTAACAGTAGATAGTTAAAAAGTCAGGATTTTCTGTTTTTAAAACCCCATTTCCACTACATTTACTCCCATTCTTTCACACCACTCTCACCACACACATCTTAGAACCCTAATAGAAAGACTCAGAGAGGAAGAGAGAAAGGGAAAACAAGAGTTCTAAAGGTGATTAAAGATCAAATCTTCTTGTCTTTCACACCAAAGCTAAGGAGAAAGGTAGGGGGTTTTCTTTCATTCTTGTCCATTGATGTTAGGGCTAATATATATGTATTCTTTGACTCTAAATCGTATATATTTGCTATGAAATCATATTTTCTTGGTTTTCTTGCAAAGATTACATGTTTTGAACAAAGTTAGGGTTGGATACCCATGAAATCTATTTTCTTGCTTTAAAAACCCTCGTTTTTGGAGAGTGATGGATTTTCTTCTTAAATTCTTCCTTTATTATTGATTTCAAAATCATAATGCTTTGTGTTGAGTAATAAGATGATGTTGTTGTGATCTCTTGCATTTGTCTTAATTGGTTATTGGAATTGTCACATGATAAATTTGGACATATTGTGATATGCATGTAAATTAAGAAATTGGATTTGTTATTGTATCTCTTATGAGTGTGGGATGACCATGGTTGGCCTCTGACGAGATATCGTAGAGTGGGTAGACGTTATTCATACTCCGTGTGGGTTTGAACTTTTTCTACCACTTGTAGTGGGGTTAGTGCTTTGGTAAGACTAAATCGCTATTGCTCACGAGTATCGAGGTAGAGGGTTAGTATACTAATGCCTGGGTTGGATACGTCACTGTCCTTCGTATGGTATACGCCCTTCCTAAAGGTTGAATATCTTTGAGAAGATTTGGGTGTGTGTGTGTGGGCTAGATGTTACTAAATGCGTCAATCCATGTGGATGCCTTATCTCATGGTTGAGATACATGTATATATTGTTGCGAAATGTTCAAGCTATAAGTTATTGTTTATTCTACCATAAATGGTTTCTACAAGAACCTTGGGAAGTATGGGATTCCGGAGGAAGTTGGGAGAAACGGTTTATGGGGAAATGAATTAATAATTGTATATGGAGTTCTTTTATTCATTAAATTATTGTTGTTACTTAAACTTGAGATCTATTTCAAATGTCTCTGTTTTCTTTCAAATTTAATATATGTTATTTGTAAAATGAGACCGACCATTATATATGTTTTTTCTAAACCTTGTTCAAGTTTGGGAGGAATGTTGCTACAGAGCTTAGTGCTCACCCCTTACAAACTATATTTTTCAGATTATTCTCTGGAGGAAGAGCTAGGAGTCGAGGAGCCCGAACACTAGGAGACTTAGATAGATGGGAGCGTGAATCCGGAGGTGGATGCTTAGAGCTACACTTTCTTTTATTCTAGACTAGGATATTTATTAGGAAATATTGTGAAGTCTAGTTTTTCTTTTGTTATTCCGTTGTGTTATGATAGTTAATTTTTGGGATGCAATTATCTTACTCTTGGGATCATATTCTTTTGGGGATATATTCATCATGTTTTGGCCTATTCTTTTGGGATGATATTGTAAATGATACATTTGGTGAATGAAATTTCTTTATGGATGAATGATTTAGTTTCTCTCATGATGTGAATGGTTTTTAGTTTGTAATGTCGTCTAGGGTGGGTTTTAGGGCGTTACAAAGTTTTGGTATCAGAGCTTAGGATTTAAGTCTTACATGGGAGCTGTAGGTTATGGATCATCGCTAGGGAAATAGGACTAGGTTAAACGATATTGTTGGATGAAATTTTATTCAAACCTTATGCTTTAGACTAAAGTGATGTTTAGGATGTCTTGTACATCAATGAAACTAAATTGTGAATTGATGTGTAGGATGGATGGTAGGTGTGGATGTGGATGAGATTGTGGTGGCCAAGCAAACCCACCACCATCACCACCTCCTGATGCTATGACTGGAATCTATGAATGCTTAAGGGAGCTAACCACTCTAGCAAAAAACCAGAATGAAAACAACAACAACCACAATGGGGGAGCTCATCCATTAACCCAAGTAACGGGCAACGGGGATGAGAATCAGAGAATGGTCATTCTTCGAGAGTTTCTAAGACAACACCCACCCACTTTACATGGAAGCTCCAATCCCTTGGATGCAGATAGGTGGATCCACCGAGTGAAGAAGATTTGTGACGGCGTGGGTGTGGCCGATGACCTTAGGGTTGGCTTGGTGACATATCTACTGGAGGGAGAGGCTGACCATTGGTGGGATTTTGTAAAGGGAAGGAGGAACACCGATGCACTCATTTGGGAGGAGTTCGACCAAATCTTTCAAGACAAGTATTTTTCAGAATCAGTTAAAGACAGAATGAAGGTAGATTTTCTTGCTCTACGGTAGGGCAGCATGACGGTAATCGAGTACGAGAGGAGGTTTGACGAGCTATCCCGTTATGCTACGGAGTTTATATCTACTGAGGCCAGCAGGGCCAAGCACTTTGAGCAGGGATTAAGGCCTGTTATTTGAAAAAAGTTAGTGGCCCTCAAAATTAGGGAGTATGGGGATATGGTTGACCGAGCTGCACTTATGGAAAGAGATATAGAGGACAACCAGCGACGACGGAGCTTCACAAGAGGAGGTCTAATCCAGACGGGTGCTAGTAGTAGTGGATTACAACAAGCGGCACCATATCGATGACCAGACCAGACAAGTGGACAGAGACCTTTGACAGCTCGAGGGGATGGAGTTGCTCAGACTAGAACAAGCACTGACTCGTGTCATTGCTTTGCATGCGGAGAGTTTGGACACTTCAAACATAGATGCCCCTCGTTTCCCCCAAGGACCAATCAAGCAACTGGGCAGGTACCAGGAAACAAGCCACCCCTACAAAGGCTGGCATAACAAAAGCCCCCGGTGGCGCCAATTAAGGGAGGGTTTTTGCTTTGACTCAACTGGAGGAGGATGCTTCTAATGCCGTAGTGGAAGGTATTGTGCTTCTTTATAACTCTTGGGCCCGAATCTTAATTGATCCCGGTGCTACACACTCATTCATACATACTACATATGCTTTTAATTTGGGATTGGGATGTGAAAAGGTAGAACATGCCCTTAGTATTGACATGCGCACAGGAGAACGGTTGGATACAACAAGGGTGTGTAGGGGATGTGTGCTTCGCATTAGGGAGCAAGAATTAGTTGTCATTTTGGTTGCGTTAGATATGAAGGGGAACGATGTTATATTTGAGATGAATTTGTTGTCCACTTTCTGTGCAGTGATGGATTGTTTTCACAAGAGGATTTCATTCCAATTACCGGGAGGGGTAGTTTTTACTTTCAGGAATGATCATTATTCTTCCAATCCATTTCCCACGACAGGAAATAGGTTCTTGAAAGCTAAGGCAGGGAGAAATTTGAGTTTCTTGGCCAGCTTAATGGGAGATGATCGGGATAAATCCCAACCAGAGGTAATATTGGTGGTGTCAGACTTTCTGGATGTTTTTCCTGATGAATTACCTAGGTTACCCCCACAACGAGAGATTGAGTTAAAGATTGATCTCTATCCGGGAACCAAACCCATATCCATTGCTCCTTATCGGATGACACCTTTGGATTTGAAGGAGCAAAGGAAGTAATTAGACCATTTGTTGGCAATTGGGTTTATTCGTTTCAGTACTTCACCGTGGGGAGCCCTGGTCCTCTTTGTGAAGAAGCATGACGAGACACTTCGGTTATGTACGGATTACCGAAGGTTGAATTAGGTTACCATAAAGAATAAATATCCATTGCCAAGGATTGATGATTTATTCGATCAGCTAAGGGGTTCCAAGTATTACTCCGAGATTAATCTTCACACAGGGTACCATCAACTGCAGATCAAGGAGGAAAATATCCCTAAGATAGCCTTCCATACCCGGTATGGTCATTTGGAATATACGGTGATGTCATTCAGATTGACTAATGCTCTAGCAGCCTTTATGGATTTGATGCACAGGGTATTTTGGCCGTATCTAGATCAGTTTGTCATCGTGTTTATTGATGACATACTAATCTATTCCCGGACTCACGAGGAACATAGACGCCATCTCTCTATTGTGCTACAGACATTGAGAGAACATAAGTTATATGCGAAGATGAGTAAGTGTGAGTTTCGGATGAAGGAAGTAAAATTCCTTGGTCATGTTGTGTCGGAACAAGGGGTAGCTGTACCTCGCAAAGATTGAAGCCATGATGAAATGGGAACCACCTAAGAATGTGACCAAAGTACGTAGCTTCTTGGGTTTAGCAGGCTACTATCGGAGGTTTGTTGAAGGGTTCTCCAAGCTCGCAATGCTGATGACTCGCCTTACAAAGAAGGGAGAAAAATTTGTGTGGACTCAAGCGCGTGAATTAGCTTTTCACACCTTGAAGGAGATATTGACGACAAGTCATGTCGTCATTATTTCGAGTAGTGGGGAAGGAGACGACGTGTACATCGATGCTTCGCTACGAGGCTTGGGGTGTGTGCTAATGCAAGGAGGGAAGGTGGTTTCCTATGGCTCTAGGCAACTCAAGCAGAATTATCCCACCCATGACTTAGAGGTTGCCGCTGTGGTTTTTGCTCTTAAGTTGTGGAGATGTTACTTATATGGGGAAAAATTTCAAGTGTTTTCTGATCATAAGAGCCTCAAGTATGTGTTCACACAGAAATCTTCGGCAAAGAAGGTGGGTTGAGTATCTAGAAGATTATGATTTCACACTCAGCTATCATCCGGGGAAGGCCAATGTAGTCGCCGATGCACTTAGCCGAAAGTCTTGGGGTG
The DNA here is from genome assembly GCA_963454935.2 of Ilex paraguariensis. Taxonomy (NCBI): domain Eukaryota; kingdom Viridiplantae; phylum Streptophyta; class Magnoliopsida; order Aquifoliales; family Aquifoliaceae; genus Ilex; species Ilex paraguariensis. The sequence goes on from CAUOFW020000001.1 coordinate 1,582,041, forward strand.
AACTCAATGTTCTTGCAAGTAAATGGAAGATGAGGGATGCCCTTGGAGACTATGATCTATGGGTTAGAGAAGATAGATCTCGGCCATGCCTATTCAACCTTGTGGCCCAACCTACCCTTCAATGTAGGGTTGTGGAATTGTAATGCTTAGATCCTGACTTAGCGTCGATTCGAGCTAAATTGGAGAATGGAGAAACAATGGAGGGTTGATCTTTGAGAAATGGAGAACTAAGATATGGGGAGAAGCTATGCGTCCTCGATGATTCGTCCCTAAAGGAGGAGATACTTGGAAAGTGCCATCGCTCTAAGTTTGCTATCCACCCCGGTAGCACAAAAATGTATAGGGACATGAAGCGCCAATATTGGTAGAAGAGAATGAAGAAGGATGGGGCAAGGGTCATAGCACGATTTGTAGTGTCCCAATAGGTGAAGATCGAACATCAAAAGCCAGGAGGATTACTACAGTCTTTACCAATCCCAGAGTGGAAATGGGGTCACATCACCATAGATTTCGTGTCGGGTTTATCACGGACGTCGCGCGAGCATGTTGTAGTATGGGTTATAGTTGATAAACTCACCAAGTCCGCACATTTCTTGAGTATGAAGACCATAAACACTCTAGAGACCTTGAGCAAGCTGTATATTCGTGAGATCATGAGATTGCATGGAGTTTCACTTTCTATCATATCGGATCGTGATTCTCATTTTGTGGCGCAATTTTGGCAAAGTCTATAACGAGCTATGGGGACAGAATTGCATTTTAGCACCGCTTTTCATCCCCAAACGGATGGCCAATCCGAGAGGGTGATACAAATTTTGGAGGATATGCTCCGTGATTGCGTATTGGACTTCAAGGGAAGTTGGAGTGACCATTTGCCGTTGGTGGAATTTGCATACAACAACAACTATCAGGCAAGTATTGGAATAGCTCTGTATGAAGCATTGTATGGAAGGCCATGTCGATCACTGACGTGTTAGTCAGAAGCGGGCGAGAGTAGCTTGTTTGGGCTGAAAATTGTTCGAGAAACTATAGAGAAGATTTAACTCATCCGGGATAGACTACGCACGACACAAAGTAGACAGAAAAGCTATGCGGACAGAAGATGAAGACCATTGGAGTTCCAAGAAGGGGACTATGTTTTCCTCAAAGTGTCGCCTAAGAAGGGAGTTTTGAGATTCGGTAAGAAGGGAAAATTGGCTCCAAGGTACATCGGACCATTTGAAGTGATCAAAGCAATGGGCAAAGTAGCGTATCAACTTCAGTTACTGGCTTAGTTGTCAGGGGTGCACGACGTGTTTCATGTGTCGATGTTGAGGAAGTGCCAGTCAGTGACCACGCATGTGATAGATTTGGAAGATATCGAAGTTCAAGATGGAGCAACATAGGAAGAACAACTGGTGAAGATTCTTGATACCAAAGAGTAGGTGCTCTGCAACAAAGTCATCCGACTAGTGAAGGTATGGTGGCAACATCACGAAATGGAGGAAGCTACTTGGGAACCCGAGCTGGAGATGCAAGAGAAGTATCCTTATTTATTCGATACTTGAGATAAGTTTCAAGGATGAAACTTTCTTTAAGGGGGGTGGATTGTAAACCCCACCCTTTTATCTTTATATCTGTATGTAGGTTTATGTAGCAAGTTATTACTTCTTTTGAAAATGTTAATATGGAAATTGGAGGAAATAGTAGTTAAAACTTAGTTTTGAATTGAAAATATATGAAATTGTTGTAATAGAACTTGTACCAACTAGGTTTGATGTACAAAAGCATGTTGAATAAGCTTGGGTTGGATATGGAAGGGTTTGGAATGGGTTTGAAATGAAAAATAGAGGAAACATGCAAAATTGGACAGGACCTACCGGTAGTATGCTGTCTAGTGGATCCGAACTACCGGTAGTCAACAGGTAGTAAATGTCCAATAGATCCGAACTACCAGTAGTCAACAGGTAGTCAGTGGCGAGTGGATCTAAACTACCGGTAGTCAACAAGTAGTAAATGTCTAGTAGTTCCGAACTACCGGTAGCTCAACAGGTAGCAGGTGGCCAGTGTATTCGAACTACCGGTAGCTCGATATGAACTACCGGTAGATAGTTAATAAGTCGGGATTTGCTGCTTTTAAAATCCCATTTACACTACATTTACTCCCATTCTTTCTCACCATTGTNAAGGTTGAATTAGGTTACCATAAAGAATAAATATCCATTGCCAAGGATTGATGATTTATTCGATCAGCTAAGGGGTTCCAAGTATTACTCCGAGATTAATCTTCACACAGGGTACCATCAACTGCAGATCAAGGAGGAAAATATCCCTAAGATAGCCTTCCATACCCGGTATGGTCATTTGGAATATACGGTGATGTCATTCAGATTGACTAATGCTCTAGCAGCCTTTATGGATTTGATGCACAGGGTATTTTGGCCGTATCTAGATCAGTTTGTCATCGTGTTTATTGATGACATACTAATCTATTCCCGGACTCACGAGGAACATAGACGCCATCTCTCTATTGTGCTACAGACATTGAGAGAACATAAGTTATATGCGAAGATGAGTAAGTGTGAGTTTCGGATGAAGGAAGTAAAATTCCTTGGTCATGTTGTGTCGGAACAAGGGGTAGCTGTACCTCGCAAAGATTGAAGCCATGATGAAATGGGAACCACCTAAGAATGTGACCAAAGTACGTAGCTTCTTGGGTTTAGCAGGCTACTATCGGAGGTTTGTTGAAGGGTTCTCCAAGCTCGCAATGCTGATGACTCGCCTTACAAAGAAGGGAGAAAAATTTGTGTGGACTCAAGCGCGTGAATTAGCTTTTCACACCTTGAAGGAGATATTGACGACAAGTCATGTCGTCATTATTTCGAGTAGTGGGGAAGGAGACGACGTGTACATCGATGCTTCGCTACGAGGCTTGGGGTGTGTGCTAATGCAAGGAGGGAAGGTGGTTGCCAATGGCTATAGACAACTCAAGGTTCATGAGCAGAATTATCCCACCCATGACTTAGAGCTAGCCGCTGTGGTTTTTGCTCTTAAGTTGTGGAGATGTTACTTATATGGGGAAAAATTTCAAGTGTTTTCTGATCATAAGAGCCTCAAGTATGTGTTCACACAGAAATCTTCGGCAAAGAAGGTGGGTTGAGTATCTAGAAGATTATGATTTCACACTCAGCTATCATCCGGGGAAGGCCAATGTAGTCGCCGATGCACTTAGCCGAAAGTCTTGGGGTGAACTCAATGTTCTTGCAAGTAAATGGAAGATGAGGGATGCCCTTGGAGACTATGATCTATGGGTTAGAGAAGATAGATCTCGGCCATGCCTATTCAACCTTGTGGCCCAACCTACCCTTCAATGTAGGGTTGTGGAATTGTAATGCTTAGATCCTGACTTAGCGTCGATTCGAGCTAAATTGGAGAATGGAGAAACAATGGAGGGTTGATCTTTGAGAAATGGAGAACTAAGATATGGGGAGAAGCTATGCGTCCTCGATGATTCGTCCCTAAAGGAGGAGATACTTGGAAAGTGCCATCGCTCTAAGTTTGCTATCCACCCCGGTAGCACAAAAATGTATAGGGACATGAAGCGCCAATATTGGTAGAAGAGAATGAAGAAGGATGGGGCAAGGGTCATAGCACGATTTGTAGTGTCCCAATAGGTGAAGATCGAACATCAAAAGCCAGGAGGATTACTACAGTCTTTACCAATCCCAGAGTGGAAATGGGGTCACATCACCATAGATTTCGTGTCGGGTTTATCACGGACGTCGCGCGAGCATGTTGTAGTATGGGTTATAGTTGATAAACTCACCAAGTCCGCACATTTCTTGAGTATGAAGACCATAAACACTCTAGAGACCTTGAGCAAGCTGTATATTCGTGAGATCATGAGATTGCATGGAGTTTCACTTTCTATCATATCGGATCGTGATTCTCATTTTGTGGCGCAATTTTGGCAAAGTCTATAACGAGCTATGGGGACAGAATTGCATTTTAGCACCGCTTTTCATCCCCAAACGGATGGCCAATCCGAGAGGGTGATACAAATTTTGGAGGATATGCTCCGTGATTGCGTATTGGACTTCAAGGGAAGTTGGAGTGACCATTTGCCGTTGGTGGAATTTGCATACAACAACAACTATCAGGCAAGTATTGGAATAGCTCTGTATGAAGCATTGTATGGAAGGCCATGTCGATCACTGACGTGTTAGTCAGAAGCGGGCGAGAGTAGCTTGTTTGGGCTGAAAATTGTTCGAGAAACTATAGAGAAGATTTAACTCATCCGGGATAGACTACGCACGACACAAAGTAGACAGAAAAGCTATGCGGACAGAAGATGAAGACCATTGGAGTTCCAAGAAGGGGACTATGTTTTCCTCAAAGTGTCGCCTAAGAAGGGAGTTTTGAGATTCGGTAAGAAGGGAAAATTGGCTCCAAGGTACATCGGACCATTTGAAGTGATCAAAGCAATGGGCAAAGTAGCGTATCAACTTCAGTTACTGGCTTAGTTGTCAGGGGTGCACGACGTGTTTCATGTGTCGATGTTGAGGAAGTGCCAGTCAGTGACCACGCATGTGATAGATTTGGAAGATATCGAAGTTCAAGATGGAGCAACATAGGAAGAACAACTGGTGAAGATTCTTGATACCAAAGAGTAGGTGCTCTGCAACAAAGTCATCCGACTAGTGAAGGTATGGTGGCAACATCACGAAATGGAGGAAGCTACTTGGGAACCCGAGCTGGAGATGCAAGAGAAGTATCCTTATTTATTCGATACTTGAGATAAGTTTCAAGGATGAAACTTTCTTTAAGGGGGGTGGATTGTAAACCCCACCCTTTTATCTTTATATCTGTATGTAGGTTTATGTAGCAAGTTATTACTTCTTTTGAAAATGTTAATATGGAAATTGGAGGAAATAGTAGTTAAAACTTAGTTTTGAATTGAAAATATATGAAATTGTTGTAATAGAACTTGTACCAACTAGGTTTGATGTACAAAAGCATGTTGAATAAGCTTGGGTTGGATATGGAAGGGTTTGGAATGGGTTTGAAATGAAAAATAGAGGAAACATGCAAAATTGGACAGGACCTACCGGTAGTATGCTGTCTAGTGGATCCGAACTACCGGTAGTCAACAGGTAGTAAATGTCCAATAGATCCGAACTACCAGTAGTCAACAGGTAGTCAGTGGCGAGTGGATCTAAACTACCGGTAGTCAACAAGTAGTAAATGTCTAGTAGTTCCGAACTACCGGTAGCTCAACAGGTAGCAGGTGGCCAGTGTATTCGAACTACCGGTAGCTCGATATGAACTACCGGTAGATAGTTAATAAGTCGGGATTTGCTGCTTTTAAAATCCCATTTACACTACATTTACTCCCATTCTTTCTCACCATTGTCACCCCACACCTCTTAGAATCCTAATAGAAAGACTTAGAGAGGAAGAGAGAAAGGGAAAACAAGAGTTCTAAAGGTGATTAAAGATCAAATCTTCTTGTCCTTCACAATAAAGCCAAGGAGAAAGGTAGGGAATTTTCTTCCATTCTTGTCCATTGATGTTCAGGCTAATATATATGTATTCTTTGACTCTAAATCATATATATTTGTTATGTAATCATCTTTTCTTGATCTTCTTGCAAAGATTACATGTTTTGAACAAAGTTAGGGTTGGATACCCATGAAATCTATTTTCTTGCTTTCAAAACCCCAGTTTTTGGAGAGTGATGAATTTTCTTCTTAAATTCTTCCTTTATTATTGATTTTGAAACCATAGTTCTTTGTGTTGAGTAATAAAATGACCTTGTTGTGATCTCTTGCATTTTTCTTAATTGGTTATTGGAATTGTCACATGATAAATTTGGGGATTTTGTGATATGCTTGTAAATTGAGAAATTGGATTTGGTATTGTATCTCTTATGAGTGTGGGATGACCATGGGTGGCCTTTGACGAGATATCGTGGAGTGGGTAGACGTTATTCATACTCCGTGTGGGTTTGAACTTTTCCTACCACTTGTAGTGGGGTTAATGCTTTGGTAAGACTAAATCGCTATTGCTCACGGGTATCGAGGTGGAGGGTTAGTATACTAATGCCTGGGTTGGATACGTCACTGCCATTGGTATGGTATACACCCTTCCTAAATGTTGAATATTTTTGAGAAGATTTGGGTGTGTGTGTGTGTGGGCTAGATGTTACTCAATGCATTGATTCATATGGATGCCTTACCTCATGGTTGAGATACATGTATATATTGTTGCGAAATGTTCAAGCTATGAGTTATTGTTTATTCTACCAGAAATGGTTTCTACAAGAACTTTGAGAAGTATGAGATTCCGCAAGAACTTGGGAGAAACAGGTTATGGGGAAATGAATTAATAATTGTATATGGAGTTCTTTTATTCAATAAATTATTGTTGTTACTTAAACTTGAGATCTATTTCAAATGTCCCTGTTTTCTTTCAAATTTATTATATGATATTTGTAAAATGAGGCCGACCATTTTATATATTTTTTCTAAACCTTGTCCGAGTTTGGGAGGAATGTTGGTACAGAGCTTAGTGCTCACTCCCTACAAATTATATTTTTCAGATTATCCTCTCGAGGAAGAGCTGGGAGTCGAGGAGCCCGAACATTGGGAGACTCAAATAGACAGGAGCGTGAATTCCGAGGTGGACGCTTAGAGCGACACTTTCTTTTGTTCTTGACTAGGATATTTATTAGGAAATATTGTGAAGTCTAGTTTTTTTTTTGTTATTCTGCTGCTCTTTGATAGTTAATTTTTGGGATGTAATTATCTTACTCTTGGGATCATATTCTTTTGGGGATATATTCGTCATGTTTTAACGTATTCTTTTGGGATGATATTGTAAATGTTATATTTGATGAATGAAATTTCTTTATGGATGAATTATTTAGTTGCTCTCATGATGTGAATGGTTTTTAGTTTGTAATGCCGTCCAGGGTGGGTTTTGGGGCGTTACAAGTTCGTTAGGGCTTCGCTTCACTGTTTATGATTCTTTCTCACTCATTGGTTGTTCGTGACTCTCTAGTGAATACTCTGACTCTTCAAACTTCCCCCTACTCTCTCTGGCTTTCTCTTTGACTGAATGTTTGAAACTGAATTTGAGCTGACCAATTTATAGGTGCCGGAGATGGCTTTAAGGCGGCAGAAGCAGGGAGGCCCAATCAGAGGCTTTTGCTGCAGAAACTAGCCAATGGGAGGGTAGGATGGAGGTGAGGCAGTTTACCTTATGTCTGGACACCACCACCACCGTGGCATTTCACTATTTGTGGTGTGGCTGGTTCCTTGCTTGATTTGATGTAATTGCTCTGTGACCCCCTTGTTGATTTGACTTTGATATTTTGATCCCCTTAGCTTTGCGGTATTTACTCATAAAACCCTAAAAAAATACAACATTTCACTCATTAACCCTAATTTACGCATTAACCCTAATTTCAATTACTTTGACTCTTTTAACTCATTTGACTTACACAATTAACCTATTAATCTAATTCAATTACACACTAATAAGAGTTAATCATACCCCCAACCTAAACATTACTAGTCCCTAGTAGTAAAAAAATTAACAAAATAAAATCACTTTCATAGATGACACAATTGCATTCAACATATGCAACAAGCCGTTAAACCCCTAGGAGATCCCTAGTGGACGAGTGTTGTCTCGTGAAGGTTTTCAGTGATGCTAACTGTAAACTTCAATGGTTAGAATACAATAATTCATATTTTTCACAGATAAAATTAAATCCCCATTCCTTTGATTTGCTAGGACATCTCCCTTCCCTGATCACTATATGAGTAACACACGTTAGCTGTGACACTATCCATATATTTTTCTGAAAAACTCGTGTGTGTGTGCAATGTTTCCTTTATTTCAAAAATCACCAAGGAAATATCACGACCCTTCACTTTGTTGTACAAAACTTTGCCTTGATGTCAATCCTTTCCTGAAAATCACTCAGCAAAGAACACACTCTCGTTATAGTGACTATCACTCAAAAATTACATGTGATACAANAGTAAATGTCTAGTAGTTCCGAACTACCGGTAGCTCAACAGGTAGCAGGTGGCCAGTGTATTCGAACTACCGGTAGCTCGATATGAACTACCGGTAGATAGTTAATAAGTCGGGATTTGCTGCTTTTAAAATCCCATTTACACTACATTTACTCCCATTCTTTCTCACCATTGTCACCCCACACCTCTTAGAATCCTAATAGAAAGACTTAGAGAGGAAGAGAGAAAGGGAAAACAAGAGTTCTAAAGGTGATTAAAGATCAAATCTTCTTGTCCTTCACAATAAAGCCAAGGAGAAAGGTAGGGAATTTTCTTCCATTCTTGTCCATTGATGTTCAGGCTAATATATATGTATTCTTTGACTCTAAATCATATATATTTGTTATGTAATCATCTTTTCTTGATCTTCTTGCAAAGATTACATGTTTTGAACAAAGTTAGGGTTGGATACCCATGAAATCTATTTTCTTGCTTTCAAAACCCCANTCCCCAAACGGATGGCCAATCCGAGAGGGTGATACAAATTTTGGAGGATATGCTCCGTGATTGCGTATTGGACTTCAAGGGAAGTTGGAGTGACCATTTGCCGTTGGTGGAATTTGCATACAACAACAACTATCAGGCAAGTATTGGAATAGCTCTGTATGAAGCATTGTATGGAAGGCCATGTCGATCACTGACGTGTTAGTCAGAAGCGGGCGAGAGTAGCTTGTTTGGGCTGAAAATTGTTCGAGAAACTATAGAGAAGATTTAACTCATCCGGGATAGACTACGCACGACACAAAGTAGACAGAAAAGCTATGCGGACAGAAGATGAAGACCATTGGAGTTCCAAGAAGGGGACTATGTTTTCCTCAAAGTGTCGCCTAAGAAGGGAGTTTTGAGATTCGGTAAGAAGGGAAAATTGGCTCCAAGGTACATCGGACCATTTGAAGTGATCAAAGCAATGGGCAAAGTAGCGTATCAACTTCAGTTACTGGCTTAGTTGTCAGGGGTGCACGACGTGTTTCATGTGTCGATGTTGAGGAAGTGCCAGTCAGTGACCACGCATGTGATAGATTTGGAAGATATCGAAGTTCAAGATGGAGCAACATAGGAAGAACAACTGGTGAAGATTCTTGATACCAAAGAGTAGGTGCTCTGCAACAAAGTCATCCGACTAGTGAAGGTATGGTGGCAACATCACGAAATGGAGGAAGCTACTTGGGAACCCGAGCTGGAGATGCAAGAGAAGTATCCTTATTTATTCGATACTTGAGATAAGTTTCAAGGATGAAACTTTCTTTAAGGGGGGTGGATTGTAAACCCCACCCTTTTATCTTTATATCTGTATGTAGGTTTATGTAGCAAGTTATTACTTCTTTTGAAAATGTTAATATGGAAATTGGAGGAAATAGTAGTTAAAACTTAGTTTTGAATTGAAAATATATGAAATTGTTGTAATAGAACTTGTACCAACTAGGTTTGATGTACAAAAGCATGTTGAATAAGCTTGGGTTGGATATGGAAGGGTTTGGAATGGGTTTGAAATGAAAAATAGAGGAAACATGCAAAATTGGACAGGACCTACCGGTAGTATGCTGTCTAGTGGATCCGAACTACCGGTAGTCAACAGGTAGTAAATGTCCAATAGATCCGAACTACCAGTAGTCAACAGGTAGTCAGTGGCGAGTGGATCTAAACTACCGGTAGTCAACAAGTAGTAAATGTCTAGTAGTTCCGAACTACCGGTAGCTCAACAGGTAGCAGGTGGCCAGTGTATTCGAACTACCGGTAGCTCGATATGAACTACCGGTAGATAGTTAATAAGTCGGGATTTGCTGCTTTTAAAATCCCATTTACACTACATTTACTCCCATTCTTTCTCACCATTGTCACCCCACACCTCTTAGAATCCTAATAGAAAGACTTAGAGAGGAAGAGAGAAAGGGAAAACAAGAGTTCTAAAGGTGATTAAAGATCAAATCTTCTTGTCCTTCACAATAAAGCCAAGGAGAAAGGTAGGGAATTTTCTTCCATTCTTGTCCATTGATGTTCAGGCTAATATATATGTATTCTTTGACTCTAAATCATATATATTTGTTATGTAATCATCTTTTCTTGATCTTCTTGCAAAGATTACATGTTTTGAACAAAGTTAGGGTTGGATACCCATGAAATCTATTTTCTTGCTTTCAAAACCCCAGTTTTTGGAGAGTGATGAATTTTCTTCTTAAATTCTTCCTTTATTATTGATTTTGAAACCATAGTTCTTTGTGTTGAGTAATAAAATGACCTTGTTGTGATCTCTTGCATTTTTCTTAATTGGTTATTGGAATTGTCACATGATAAATTTGGGGATTTTGTGATATGCTTGTAAATTGAGAAATTGGATTTGGTATTGTATCTCTTATGAGTGTGGGATGACCATGGGTGGCCTTTGACGAGATATCGTGGAGTGGGTAGACGTTATTCATACTCCGTGTGGGTTTGAACTTTTCCTACCACTTGTAGTGGGGTTAATNAAATTGGCTCCAAGGTACATCGGACCATTTGAAGTGATCAAAGCAATGGGCAAAGTAGCGTATCAACTTCAGTTACTGGCTTAGTTGTCAGGGGTGCACGACGTGTTTCATGTGTCGATGTTGAGGAAGTGCCAGTCAGTGACCACGCATGTGATAGATTTGGAAGATATCGAAGTTCAAGATGGAGCAACATAGGAAGAACAACTGGTGAAGATTCTTGATACCAAAGAGTAGGTGCTCTGCAACAAAGTCATCCGACTAGTGAAGGTATGGTGGCAACATCACGAAATGGAGGAAGCTACTTGGGAACCCGAGCTGGAGATGCAAGAGAAGTATCCTTATTTATTCGATACTTGAGATAAGTTTCAAGGATGAAACTTTCTTTAAGGGGGGTGGATTGTAAACCCCACCCTTTTATCTTTATATCTGTATGTAGGTTTATGTAGCAAGTTATTACTTCTTTTGAAAATGTTAATATGGAAATTGGAGGAAATAGTAGTTAAAACTTAGTTTTGAATTGAAAATATATGAAATTGTTGTAATAGAACTTGTACCAACTAGGTTTGATGTACAAAAGCATGTTGAATAAGCTTGGGTTGGATATGGAAGGGTTTGGAATGGGTTTGAAATGAAAAATAGAGGAAACATGCAAAATTGGACAGGACCTACCGGTAGTATGCTGTCTAGTGGATCCGAACTACCGGTAGTCAACAGGTAGTAAATGTCCAATAGATCCGAACTACCAGTAGTCAACAGGTAGTCAGTGGCGAGTGGATCTAAACTACCGGTAGTCAACAAGTAGTAAATGTCTAGTAGTTCCGAACTACCGGTAGCTCAACAGGTAGCAGGTGGCCAGTGTATTCGAACTACCGGTAGCTCGATATGAACTACCGGTAGATAGTTAATAAGTCGGGATTTGCTGCTTTTAAAATCCCATTTACACTACATTTACTCCCATTCTTTCTCACCATTGTCACCCCACACCTCTTAGAATCCTAATAGAAAGACTTAGAGAGGAAGAGAGAAAGGGAAAACAAGAGTTCTAAAGGTGATTAAAGATCAAATCTTCTTGTCCTTCACAATAAAGCCAAGGAGAAAGGTAGGGAATTTTCTTCCATTCTTGTCCATTGATGTTCAGGCTAATATATATGTATTCTTTGACTCTAAATCATATATATTTGTTATGTAATCATCTTTTCTTGATCTTCTTGCAAAGATTACATGTTTTGAACAAAGTTAGGGTTGGATACCCATGAAATCTATTTTCTTGCTTTCAAAACCCCAGTTTTTGGAGAGTGATGAATTTTCTTCTTAAATTCTTCCTTTATTATTGATTTTGAAACCATAGTTCTTTGTGTTGAGTAATAAAATGACCTTGTTGTGATCTCTTGCATTTTTCTTAATTGGTTATTGGAATTGTCACATGATAAATTTGGGGATTTTGTGATATGCTTGTAAATTGAGAAATTGGATTTGGTATTGTATCTCTTATGAGTGTGGGATGACCATGGGTGGCCTTTGACGAGATATCGTGGAGTGGGTAGACGTTATTCATACTCCGTGTGGGTTTGAACTTTTCCTACCACTTGTAGTGGGGTTAATGCTTTGGTAAGACTAAATCGCTATTGCTCACGGGTATCGAGGTGGAGGGTTAGTATACTAATGCCTGGGTTGGATACGTCACTGCCATTGGTATGGTATACACCCTTCCTAAATGTTGAATATTTTTGAGAAGATTTGGGTGTGTGTGTGTGTGGGCTAGATGTTACTCAATGCATTGATTCATATGGATGCCTTACCTCATGGTTGAGATACATGTATATATTGTTGCGAAATGTTCAAGCTATGAGTTATTGTTTATTCTACCAGAAATGGTTTCTACAAGAACTTTGAGAAGTATGAGATTCCGCAAGAACTTGGGAGAAACAGGTTATGGGGAAATGAATTAATAATTGTATATGGAGTTCTTTTATTCAATNTTTCTTTAAGGGGGGTGGATTGTAAACCCCACCCTTTTATCTTTATATCTGTATGTAGGTTTATGTAGCAAGTTATTACTTCTTTTGAAAATGTTAATATGGAAATTGGAGGAAATAGTAGTTAAAACTTAGTTTTGAATTGAAAATATATGAAATTGTTGTAATAGAACTTGTACCAACTAGGTTTGATGTACAAAAGCATGTTGAATAAGCTTGGGTTGGATATGGAAGGGTTTGGAATGGGTTTGAAATGAAAAATAGAGGAAACATGCAAAATTGGACAGGACCTACCGGTAGTATGCNCATCCCCAAACGGATGGCCAATCCGAGAGGGTGATACAAATTTTGGAGGATATGCTCCGTGATTGCGTATTGGACTTCAAGGGAAGTTGGAGTGACCATTTGCCGTTGGTGGAATTTGCATACAACAACAACTATCAGGCAAGTATTGGAATAGCTCTGTATGAAGCATTGTATGGAAGGCCATGTCGATCACTGACGTGTTAGTCAGAAGCGGGCGAGAGTAGCTTGTTTGGGCTGAAAATTGTTCGAGAAACTATAGAGAAGATTTAACTCATCCGGGATAGACTACGCACGACACAAAGTAGACAGAAAAGCTATGCGGACAGAAGATGAAGACCATTGGAGTTCCAAGAAGGGGACTATGTTTTCCTCAAAGTGTCGCCTAAGAAGGGAGTTTTGAGATTCGGTAAGAAGGGAAAATTGGCTCCAAGGTACATCGGACCATTTGAAGTGATCAAAGCAATGGGCAAAGTAGCGTATCAACTTCAGTTACTGGCTTAGTTGTCAGGGGTGCACGACGTGTTTCATGTGTCGATGTTGAGGAAGTGCCAGTCAGTGACCACGCATGTGATAGATTTGGAAGATATCGAAGTTCAAGATGGAGCAACATAGGAAGAACAACTGGTGAAGATTCTTGATACCAAAGAGTAGGTGCTCTGCAACAAAGTCATCCGACTAGTGAAGGTATGGTGGCAACATCACGAAATGGAGGAAGCTACTTGGGAACCCGAGCTGGAGATGCAAGAGAAGTATCCTTATTTATTCGATACTTGAGATAAGTTTCAAGGATGAAACTTTCTTTAAGGGGGGTGGATTGTAAACCCCACCCTTTTATCTTTATATCTGTATGTAGGTTTATGTAGCAAGTTATTACTTCTTTTGAAAATGTTAATATGGAAATTGGAGGAAATAGTAGTTAAAACTTAGTTTTGAATTGAAAATATATGAAATTGTTGTAATAGAACTTGTACCAACTAGGTTTGATGTACAAAAGCATGTTGAATAAGCTTGGGTTGGATATGGAAGGGTTTGGAATGGGTTTGAAATGAAAAATAGAGGAAACATGCAAAATTGGACAGGACCTACCGGTAGTATGCTGTCTAGTGGATCCGAACTACCGGTAGTCAACAGGTAGTAAATGTCCAATAGATCCGAACTACCAGTAGTCAACAGGTAGTCAGTGGCGAGTGGATCTAAACTACCGGTAGTCAACAAGTAGTAAATGTCTAGTAGTTCCGAACTACCGGTAGCTCAACAGGTAGCAGGTGGCCAGTGTATTCGAACTACCGGTAGCTCGATATGAACTACCGGTAGATAGTTAATAAGTCGGGATTTGCTGCTTTTAAAATCCCATTTACACTACATTTACTCCCATTCTTTCTCACCATTGTCACCCCACACCTCTTAGAATCCTAATAGAAAGACTTAGAGAGGAAGAGAGAAAGGGAAAACAAGAGTTCTAAAGGTGATTAAAGATCAAATCTTCTTGTCCTTCACAATAAAGCCAAGGAGAAAGGTAGGGAATTTTCTTCCATTCTTGTCCATTGATGTTCAGGCTAATATATATGTATTCTTTGACTCTAAATCATATATATTTGTTATGTAATCATCTTTTCTTGATCTTCTTGCAAAGATTACATGTTTTGAACAAAGTTAGGGTTGGATACCCATGAAATCTATTTTCTTGCTTTCAAAACCCCAGTTTTTGGAGAGTGATGAATTTTCTTCTTAAATTCTTCCTTTATTATTGATTTTGAAACCATAGTTCTTTGTGTTGAGTAATAAAATGACCTTGTTGTGATCTCTTGCATTTTTCTTAATTGGTTATTGGAATTGTCACATGATAAATTTGGGGATTTTGTGATATGCTTGTAAATTGAGAAATTGGATTTGGTATTGTATCTCTTATGAGTGTGGGATGACCATGGGTGGCCTTTGACGAGATATCGTGGAGTGGGTAGACGTTATTCATACTCCGTGTGGGTTTGAACTTTTCCTACCACTTGTAGTGGGGTTAATGCTTTGGTAAGACTAAATCGCTATTGCTCACGGGTATCGAGGTGGAGGGTTAGTATACTAATGCCTGGGTTGGATACGTCACTGCCATTGGTATGGTATACACCCTTCCTAAATGTTGAATATTTTTGAGAAGATTTGGGTGTGTGTGTGTGTGGGCTAGATGTTACTCAATGCATTGATTCATATGGATGCCTTACCTCATGGTTGAGATACATGTATATATTGTTGCGAAATGTTCAAGCTATGAGTTATTGTTTATTCTACCAGAAATGGTTTCTACAAGAACTTTGAGAAGTATGAGATTCCGCAAGAACTTGGGAGAAACAGGTTATGGGGAAATGAATTAATAATTGTATATGGAGTTCTTTTATTCAATAAATTATTGTTGTTACTTAAACTTGAGATCTATTTCAAATGTCCCTGTTTTCTTTCAAATTTATTATATGATATTTGTAAAATGAGGCCGACCATTTTATATATTTTTTCTAAACCTTGTCCGAGTTTGGGAGGAATGTTGGTACAGAGCTTAGTGCTCACTCCCTACAAATTATATTTTTCAGATTATCCTCTCGAGGAAGAGCTGGGAGTCGAGGAGCCCGAACATTGGGAGACTCAAATAGACAGGAGCGTGAATTCCGAGGTGGACGCTTAGAGCGACACTTTCTTTTGTTCTTGACTAGGATATTTATTAGGAAATATTGTGAAGTCTAGTTTTTTTTTTGTTATTCTGCTGCTCTTTGATAGTTAATTTTTGGGATGTAATTATCTTACTCTTGGGATCATATTCTTTTGGGGATATATTCGTCATGTTTTAACGTATTCTTTTGGGATGATATTGTAAATGTTATATTTGATGAATGAAATTTCTTTATGGATGAATTATTTAGTTGCTCTCATGATGTGAATGGTTTTTAGTTTGTAATGCCGTCCAGGGTGGGTTTTGGGGCGTTACAAGTTCGTTAGGGCTTCGCTTCACTGTTTATGATTCTTTCTCACTCATTGGTTGTTCGTGACTCTCTAGTGAATACTCTGACTCTTCAAACTTCCCCCTACTCTCTCTGGCTTTCTCTTTGACTGAATGTTTGAAACTGAATTTGAGCTGACCAATTTATAGGTGCCGGAGATGGCTTTAAGGCGGCAGAAGCAGGGAGGCCCAATCAGAGGCTTTTGCTGCAGAAACTAGCCAATGGGAGGGTAGGATGGAGGTGAGGCAGTTTACCTTATGTCTGGACACCACCACCACCGTGGCATTTCACTATTTGTGGTGTGGCTGGTTCCTTGCTTGATTTGATGTAATTGCTCTGTGACCCCCTTGTTGATTTGACTTTGATATTTTGATCCCCTTAGCTTTGCGGTATTTACTCATAAAACCCTAAAAAAATACAACATTTCACTCATTAACCCTAATTTACGCATTAACCCTAATTTCAATTACTTTGACTCTTTTAACTCATTTGACTTACACAATTAACCTATTAATCTAATTCAATTACACACTAATAAGAGTTAATCATACCCCCAACCTAAACATTACTAGTCCCTAGTAGTAAAAAAATTAACAAAATAAAATCACTTTCATAGATGACACAATTGCATTCAACATATGCAACAAGCCGTTAAACCCCTAGGAGATCCCTAGTGGACGAGTGTTGTCTCGTGAAGGTTTTCAGTGATGCTAACTGTAAACTTCAATGGTTAGAATACAATAATTCATATTTTTCACAGATAAAATTAAATCCCCATTCCTTTGATTTGCTAGGACATCTCCCTTCCCTGATCACTATATGAGTAACACACGTTAGCTGTGACACTATCCATATATTTTTCTGAAAAACTCGTGTGTGTGTGCAATGTTTCCTTTATTTCAAAAATCACCAAGGAAATATCACGACCCTTCACTTTGTTGTACAAAACTTTGCCTTGATGTCAATCCTTTCCTGAAAATCACTCAGCAAAGAACACACTCTCGTTATAGTGACTATCACTCAAAAATTACATGTGATACAAATATTGTTAACAAAGCAAATAATTTCACATGTAATATATCAAAAGAATGGTTATTTGAATAAAAATGAAATGTACCATACTCTCATGAAAGAATACTAACATAACATCAAACACATTATCAACATTTCCCCTTTTCATGAATAGATGGAAATAATGCACATGCATGACTTCTAGAATCAAAAAGGACTTTAACAAGGTTGTAACGTAGTCATGGCTTTAGGGTTTAAGAAACGACGCCAATGGTATTTAAATGTTATCATTTATTTATTAGTGTGGCACACCTCTTTTCTTTTCAAACATTTTCGCGTACATGGTATTTCTATTCTTTCATTTTCATTCTCATTTTTCACTTTCTTGGCTCTTTTCTTTCTTTCTTTTTCTTTCTTCCACATAATTTTTCTTTCTTCGAATAGTAATCACCATCTTCCTTTCTTTGCTATTTTCTTCCGTTTCTTTTACTCTTGCTTTTTGTATTATACTGATTTACAAAAGGGTGCAAGAAAATTAGATAGCAAGGGTATGTCAAATATTTTTTTTTGTGGCTCGTTTATCATATGGGTTTTATGAAAAAGAAATTATGTTTTTAAGGCTCAATCACGGCTAACTAGGGATATAATTTTGTAAAAGAAATGACTAAGACTCAAAATTAATTCAAAGATGGCCTAAGATCATTTTCCAAAAATCATACACCTACATAGTTCTGAATTAAAAATTTAAGGAAAATACTAACTATGCAATTCAATGAGTGCTAATCAAAACGAATATAATGAGATTATTCAAAGAAGTTTATCGTTGAGTCAAAAATTCTTACTGGAGTAATTGTAAAATATCTCTCCAAGGAGGACTGACTCAAAATTTGCAATAGGTTTTACATCTCCATTATATATGTAAGCTTAATAAAGGAGTGTCATATATTAAAAAGTTCTCAAAATAAGGAATTTAACCTGTTCAGAATAATGAGTTTCTAGGAAAATATTAGAATAGTGCACAACTAATGTATGAAAATCCCACACAATCGGGTTAAGGGTATCCCTGCAAAGCATAAAAATAATAATCTAATTGTAAATGAATCAAATGAAATTTGCATCATAATTTAACAAAATTTAAGCAAAACATAAACTAGATTAATTTAAAAACCAAATTCAAAACAACATTAAAAGTAAAATGAAATGCATAACAAAAAAAAAATGTTCAAGAAGGTATTAGTAGAAGTGGTAATGTGGAATCTCAGGAAAGGTCTCTGATAAGGAAGTAGATGGGTCTCCGCCAAAGTGTCCTCTGAGTAGCCTCAATATCTCAGTATGATTCTGCTCATAGTTAGCCATGCATTGATCGATCTGGGCTATGTTGGTCCCAAGCTGGGTGACACTGGTCTCCAACCCTAGCAAAATCGGTCGATCGGACCAGTCATCAATTGGTATATATGGCTGCTCCTCTTGTGGCTGAGGTAGCTCTAGTGGGTGAAAATCTTTCCTCCTTGAAATGGTTCTTCATGCGGTGCAGGTGGTACCTCAGCTCGTTCCTCAGGTTGGACTCCATGGCTCTTCCTTATAGATGTCTTGTCTAACAGTGCAAAGGGCTCCACTGTCGGCCATGCGGGATCTATAATCACTCCCTTATTCTAGCACCGCTCAGAAACTAACATAGCATATGGAAGTAAGTTTTTCTTTCTTTTCATTGTTAGCTTCATCTAGTCCATGATCAATTTAGGGAGATCAATCATATGTCCCATCCCAAAAGCATATAGGAAGTAGGCTCTGTCAGTGTATATCTATTTTTTTTTGGAACTGGGATAACAAACTATTCTCAATAATCAGGTTCAATATTTGATACTTGTCTATCAAATTTCCTTACTTGAAGTATTTATTCTGCCTCCCCCATACATAATCTGGATTCCCCAGCCATTCTATCCCTCTATCAGTCATACTAGGCACTTGAGTATAAGGGTATAGCGGGTTTGGATGTCTTGGGATATGATGGAAAAATGTTCAATAGTGGCTAGTGTAACTTGAAAGGCCACTCCCCTAACAAACACATGGAATTCCCTAGGCTTGGTTTCTTGCGCATTACTATAAAATTCACGAACTAGAAATTCATAAGCAGTAGCAACAAACTTAACGTAATTTAACCACCCACACATAGCAAGATCCTGTCTAACACCAATATGTTCCAAATCTTTGTAAATAATAGGTTGTTCAGCGATAATAGTTTTAGAGAGAAAGTGAGTGTCATACCAGAATTGTTGTTCAATGGTTTTGAACATCACAGTGTTGAAGATATTTTGTGCCTGGGGTTGCTGTAGAGGTGCTTTGGGTTGCAAAGATTGGCCTCTCGATGCCCGTGTCAAAGAACCTCTTGTTCTAAGTCTTGGATCCATCTTTTCTTGATTTCTCTCTTGATTGTTGCTTTTAACTGATTCTAATCAATAAGAACCTAGAAAATAGCACAAGTGTTTAATTGGAAGAAATTTGAAAGGAAACAAATTTGTGTAGTAGATTTAAGGAGAAAAGGGAGAAGAAAGCCGCTGGTTTTTCGTATTTCGTTGTGAGGGAAACTGAAAATCTGATGTTCTTCAAGCCTGGGTGGCTTTATAGGGGCAGTACCATTCGGATGCCACCACCACTGTCCGGACGATGCTGATGCACTATTTTTTTCCTGGCTTCTTGCAGGCTGCAGACTGTTGGACTTCTTGTTGATTTCTGCTTCTGTTATTTTCCTGTAGTTTAAATTATCAGATTTACTCCTCAATTATACTACTAATCCACAAACATTCCTTCAATTAACTACCATCATAACATTATTAAACATAACAATTATCTTAACAATTATATTTACACAAAATTGTTTTCACACATTCCTTAGTCAATTGATTTTAATCAGAATCTTCTAAATCCACAACACCAGTGACTCGATTAATATCATGTCTCACATAACTTGACAACATGGGAGTGGAATAAGATGGTGTCTCAGGGTATTCCTTACTTTGCTTATACTTAATTCAATCAAGACGATCTAACGCTCGACCTGAAATCGATTCCGCACACTAATTATATTCTCTCAAATGCAATAAACGACCGCACTTGACACAACCACTGAGACTATTTATTCGCCGACTTTTGGCAAATGAACTCTTTTTGCACAAGGGTTTTGATTGACTATCTATGATTTCTAACTTTATAACGACTCTTGCTTTTGCTATGATAAAAAAATATGTCTTTTGGAAAAATGCGTATCATACTCAAACTGAACCAAAACAATTGCGCATCCACCCTTTTTGAAAATTTTGAAAATTTTGGATTTTTGAAAATTGACTCGAAAATTGATTCGCTATCCGGTTCTTTAACGTCTGCCAGTCACAAAAATGAATATGGATCGTTCCCTGCTCCCAACCTAAATTAGATATTTTCCTCAATGTATAGCATAATGAAATAAAATATTAGACAATTTCTAATAAGATTTGGAGGCGAGAACATCCATAGTGCAAAACCTAATTTGTAAGACAAACAACAAATGATTAGTACCACTATTTACAAACAAACGCTTTATGAAAACTTCTTAAAGCACATACATGCTTGATTGTTTCTGTTGTATGCCATAATCTGTGAACATCACTCTCAAATATGTATTTCACTTTTGTGTGTGGAGGACTGTCACTCTCCCATAGAATGATGCGAGAAATGGGGCAAATGTGTGTGTGGAATGAACAAAATGTGTGTGTGCAAAATTCCTCCCATAGCATAGAGAGAATATTGCAATGTTGTGTTTTACTTTGAATGGTTATTCCAAAGTCGTCTTCTCAAGGAAGGAAAGGTCAAGTGTGGTGAAGGTGATTTTGTGAAAAGTGAAAAGTGTAAAATCTTGTAGTTTGATGTTTTGGTGAGTGAAGATTGGTTATAGAAATGTAACAAGCCTTTAAACCCCTAGGTGATCCCTAGTGGACGAGTTTTGTCTCGTGAAGGTTTCCAGTGAAGGTACCTACAAACTTCTTTTCATTGTATCCAATATTTAAAACACATGCCCTTATCCTAACTAGCACTGTTATGTCAACAATAACCTTGTTCGAACACTTGAACTAATCACATATGAATCACATCATAGCCTTAAATGCTATTATAGAGTATCCACCTAATTATTTCCTTTCAAAAATCATGTGTGTGTGAGATGAATATGTAATTTAAGCATTTACGCGACAAAATCCACATTCATATGGCTATCCAAATTCAACTTTGATGCAAAACTCACCAAGGTTCTCTCTCAATAATGAATCACACTATGGTTATCCTGACATGCTCTCCATGTGTGTATGTGAGATAGAATCTTATGCACAAACCAAAATGCTCACATATAATCCAAAAATGAAGCACATGTATCCAAATGAAACAACCTTGGCATAATCTCATGAGAGGAATGCTAGGGCACTAGGTAGTTAAATCAAACTTTTTTTTCTTTAAAAGTGTGCCCCCCATGCTTCTCTAGATCATTTAGGACTTCAAAGGTTATAATGCGGCTTTGAGGTGATATTGGCGCACATGAAATGAATGATAGAGGATAACAAAGAGGGTTGTTTCGGGTGAATGATCTTTATTGCAAAAAGATCTCCCTTTTTATGGGATTTCAAGTCTACCACCATCACTTCACTCTTTATCTCTTTTTCTTCTTTTCCTTAACATTTTCCTTCATTCTTTGATCAATTTTTTTTCGTTCACCCTTTCTCTCCCCCTTTTCTTGGATTCATCATTCTTTTTCATTCAACATATGAATTCCACATTCATCACCCCTTTTGTTGGGTTTTCACATCACCATTCCTTCTCTTTCATGTTCAATCATGGCGCCAATAATGCTTGATTGTTTCCGTTGTATGCCCTAATCTCTGCACATCACTCTCAAATATGTATATGGCTTTTGTGTGTAGAGAAGTGTCACTCTCCCTCGGAATGATGCGAGAAATGGGGCAAATGTGTGTGTGGAATGAACAAAATGTGTGTGTGTGTGCAAAATTGCTCCCCAAGCATAGAGAGAATCTTGCAATGTATGTTTTACTTGGAATGGGTATTCCAAGGTCGTCTCCTCAAGAAAGGAAATGTCAAGTGTGGTGAAGGTGATTTTTTGAAAAGTGAAAAGTGTAAACTCTTGTAGTTTGATGTTTTGGTGAGTGAAGATTGGATATAGAAATGTAATGAAAACAAGTGTTGGCTAATCCGAAGAGGTCATTCCAATGGGAATGCCAAATCAACTCAAGACCTTCCTCCAATGGTGCCTAGATGTTTGATTGATTCGTAGGATGAGAGAGACTAAAATGGAGGTGAGGATTCAAGCATACCCTGTGACAAGTCTACGGTGTATCAGGAACTCACAATCACATCCACACTTAACCTAGTTAAACCAAATCAACATACACTACGAGGAGTAAATAAAATGAGTTGAAATAACATGCTCAAGAGGAGTTCTCCCTTGTATTAGCCAACTTAAAATCTAGCTACTTATAATAAAAAGAAAGACATGCATAATGTAAAGAGACATGATGAAGAAATCAAACACGAAACTGATATTAATGCGAGAAAAGAGTTAAACTACAAGAGAAATAACATTCATACCAAAATGGAAAGGTTACAGAGAAAACCCAGTTGTAAATATTGAAGTGCAAGAACATGGAATTAAACTTAAAATAGAAGAGATTAAAGTACTAGAAATGAAGATTACAAGTGAAATACAAATTACTACAACTGAAATGGGTGAAGAAAATGTAAAAATCTAAGCTTTATATCTTTAAACTTCATCTTCTTCCTTGGAATTTATCCCTCTAAAACTACTCCTAAGCTTAGGTAGCCTCCACTTCCAATGTGAGTGTGTGACTGAATATATGGTGTAGGACCTCTGCAATTTCGTCCATGGAGGTCCCCCTAGGTATGTGAAAGGCCATCTATCCATAGGAGGTTGAGTTGATGGCATTGGGCAGGCTAGGACAGGCCTAGCCTGCACTTCCCAGGCTTGTCTTTTCTCTCTCCTCCTCATTAATGCTTGACCCTCCAAAGTCCAAGCATGAGTGTGGGGAGGCATGTAGATGTGTAAGGGATGTCTGGGGACAAGCGAGAGAATCATAGGTGGGACCCCAAACAAGTGGAGTTTGAGTTACAGACTTTCTGAGCATTCTGGGCAAAAGCTTCCGGAAGGTTTTTCTTCCAAATGCATTTTTCTTGAATTCTTCACCTTCCAAGCCTCCCAATATTCATGTAATGTGTCCATCTCTTTACCACCATTCACACTTAGTTGCATGGTTCCAAAATTCATCATTTACGCTATATTTACTTACAACATCAAAATTTCCACATTATTCATATCTTCGACTAACTTTAAGTAATTAAATGCAAAGTTAAGTTAAAAGCATGTAATGAGGCAATTAAATATAAAATACATTATCCTCATCAATATACTGGTTCCATTAGCTGAATGTAACTCACATCTTGAACAAATCCAGCTTGATATGGCTTATGTCTCTAACTATTTACTTTGAAGATATTTCCAGACAATAGATTCTTGATTTCAATTGCCCTTTGTTCAAAAACTTGCTTAACAATGTTGGGGCCTATCCATCTCGACCTTAACTTACTAGGAAATAGACGAAGTCTTGATTTATATAACAAGACTTTCTAAGATGGCTCAAAAGACTTCCGTACTATATTCTTGTCATGAAAAATTTTCATTTTGGACTTAGCAATCTTAGCATTCTCATATGCTTCCTTTCTCAATTCTTCTCATTCATTAATCTAAAGTTTGCGGGATGCACTTGTTTGTCAATATCAAAGTTTGTCATTTTGATTGCCCAGTATGCTCGATGTTCCAACTCCACATGCAAGTGACATGGTTTATCGTAAACTAACCGATAAGGAGACATTCCCAAAATTGTTTTGTATGCAGTACGGTAAGCCCAAAGCGCATCAGTCAGTCTTAAAGACCAATCCTTGTGGTCCGGATTCACTTTTTTTTCTAAAATATATTTTATCTCCCTATTGGCCAATTTGGCTTGTCCATTTGTCTGGGGATGATATTTTGTGAGAAATCAAATATTTTTTCATGAGGTTTTCAAAAACTTTATTGCAAAAATGTGTTCCCTTGTCACTGATAATGGCTTTGGGAATCCCAAATCATGACAAAATGTTTTTTTTAGAAACTTGACCACTATGCAGTGGTCATTATTCTGACATGGGATTGCCTCTACCCATTTGGAAACATGATCAACGACAACTAAAATGTATAGTTAACCAAAGGATGGGGGAAATATTCCCGTAAAATCGATACCCTAACAATCAAAAATTTCAATGATCAAAATAGGGTTTAAAGTCATCATGTTTCTTTTTGAAATATTTCCCATTCTTTGACATCTGTCATAATTTAGACAAAAAAAATGTACATCTTTAAACAGAGTGGACCAATAAAATTAACACTGCAAAATTTTAGCAGCGATTTCTTTAAAGAAAAATGCCCTCCGCAAGCTTTGGAGTGACAAATTGAGATGACCTGACCGATTTCATGTTTCGGTACACAACGTCTTATTATTTGGTCTTTACAATACATAAACACATAGGGATCATCCTAGATGAAATTGCATACATCTCTCAAAAATTTCTTTCTGTCAGTCCAAGTAAAATGAAAAGGAATAGTACCTGTGACTAAGTATTTGACTATATCTGCATACCATGGCACTTCCGTTATTGCAAACAACTGCTCATCTGAAAAAGTTTCTCTGATTGGAATGGGTTCCTCCTTTGAATCATACATCAGTCTTGACAAATGGTCAGCTACTACATTTTCAACTCTCTTCTTGTCTTTGATAATCAAATCAAATTCTTGAAGTAACAGTATCTAACTTAGGAGATATGGTTTAGCATTCTTCTTGGTGAGCAAATATTTCAAGACTACATGATCAATAAAAACAACGATTGAGGATCTAACCAAATACGAACGAAATTTATCTAATGCAAACACAATAGCAAACAATTATTTCTTATTTCTTTGTGGTAGAATAATTTATTTGTGCATCATTCAAAGTCTTGTTTGCATAATAAATCACATATGGTTTCTTTTCTATTCTCTGGCCTAACACAGCTCCTACTGCATAATCACTGGCATCACACATTAGTTCAAAAGGTAAAGATCAGTCAGAAGGTTGCATAATTGGACCAAAAATAAGCAAGCTTTTTAGTTTATCAAAGGGTAATTGACGTGCATCATTCTAATCAAATGGTACATCATGAAATAAGAGATTACACATGGGCAGAGATATTGAACTAAAATTCTTAGTAAATCTTCTATAGAATCCTGGATGACCTAGAAATGATCGGACATCTTTTATAGTCTTGGATGGAGGGAGATTGACTATCAAATCAATTTTAGACTTATCAACTTTAATTCCCTTTGCAAAAACTACATGACCTAAAACAATACCCTATGTGACCATGAAATGACATTTTTCCCAATTCAACACAAGATTTGTTTCTTTACATCGAGTAAGAACTTTTTTAAGATTTTCCAAGCATAATTCAAACGAATCACCATACACAAAAAAATCATCCTTGAAAACTTCTAAAAACTGCTTCATCATATCACTGAAAATACTTAACATACAATGCTAAAAAGTAGCTAGAGTGTTACACAATTCAAAAGACATTCTTTTATAGGAAAAAGTACCAAAAGGACATGTAAAAGTAGTTTTCTCTTGATCATCAATTGCAATCTCAATCTGATTATAACTGGAATATCCATCCAAGAAACAATAATATGCACGATCAGCTATTCTCTCTAAGACTTGATCTAAAAATGGTAAAGAAAAATGATCTTTTCTAGTGAGTGAATTCAACTTTCTATAGTCAATACACATGCACCAACCGGTGACTGTACACATAGAGACTAATTCATTTTCTTGATTCTGTAAGACAGTAACACTAGATTTTTTTAGCATTGCCTGTGTGGGGCTGACCCATTTACAATCAGATATTGGATAGATAATATCAGCATCTAACAATTTAGGCACTTCAGCCTGGACTATTTATTTTAAATGAGAGTTCAATCTTCTTTGTGGCTATCGGGATGGTTTAGAATCGTCTTCTAAGTATATGCAATGAGTACATAAAAGCGGACTTATTCCATTTATATCTGCTATTGACTAACCAATAACACATTTATGATACTTTATGACTTCAATAAATTTCTCTTCCTAGACTACTAACAACTTTGAAGATATTATCATTGGATCAGTTTCATTCTCCCCTAAGAAGACATATTTCAAGTCTATTGGGAGATGTTTCAATTCTGGTTTAATAACTTCAACATTAGGCTTTACAGACTTGGGTTCAGCATGCAACAATTTTTCAAATTTTGGACTCCACGATTCAATGGCTGACACATCTATAGACTCATCATTATGTACAGACTCTAATGCATGTGACTCCTTTTTCAAACACTCTTTTCAAATAGATTCTGAGTTAACAACTCGACATAGTTTACTTCACTAATCACTTCCTCTTCTCGAGGCTATTTTGTCATGTTAAACACATTTAACTCCAAGGTCATGTTTCAAAATGAAAGTTTCATGATTTCACTCCTACAATTAATTAATGCATTTGATGTAGAAAGGAATGGTCAACCTAGAATGACAGGAATGTATGTAAAAGCATTCAGAACTGGCTAAGTATCTAAGACAATGAAATTCACTAGAAAATAGAATTTATCCACATGAACTAACACATCTTCTAAAACTCCTCATGGGGTTTTCACAGATTGGTCTGCCAATTGTAATGTGACATTGGTGTGTAATGTGACATTTGTGGGTTTCAGCTCACCCAATCCTAATTATTTATAGACCAAGTATGGAAGCAAATTAACATTGGATCCCAAATCAAGCAGGGCTTGCTCAAACCAAAAATTTTCGATTATGCATGACACTATAGGACTTCTAGGATCTTTGTACTTTAGAGGGGCATTGTGTTGGATGATAGCACTAACCTGGTCAGTTAAAAATGCTCTTTTTTGTACATTGATATTATAAACCCCACACTTTTATCTTTCTATATGTATGTAGGTTTATATAGCAAGTTATTAATTCTTTTGAAATATTAATATGGAAAAATTTGGGAAATAGTAGTTAAAACTTAATTTAGCTTGCAAATAAATGAAATTGTTGTAATAAAACTTATACCAACTAGGTTTGATGTACAAAATCATGTTGAAGAAGCTTGGGTTGGAAATGAAAAAAGATAGGTTTTGTAGAAAAGTAGATAAAACTTTTAGGAAGGTCGATGAAAAACCTTCTGGAAGGTCTCTGGAAAAGTTGGCCTAATAGGCAAACCTTCCGGAAGCTTGATGAAAATGTTTGTCCAGAAACAAACCTTCTGGACGGTTAAGGAAGATGATTATCCAGTAGTGATCTCTTGTATTTCCCTTAATTGGTTTTGGAATTGTCACATGATAAATTTGGAAATTTTTGAGATATGCTTGTAAATTGAGAAATTGAGTTTGATATTGTATCTCTCATGAGTGTGGGAGGACCATAGGTGACCTTTGATGAGATATCGTAGAGTGGGTAGATGTTATTCATACTCCGTATAGGTTTGAACATTTCCTACCACTCGTAGTGGAGTTAGTGCTTTGGTAAGACTAAACTGCTATTGCTCACGGGTATCAAGGCGGAGGGTTAGTATACTAATACCTGGGTTGGATACGTCACTGCCATTGGTATGGTATACGCCCTTCCTAAAGGTTGGATATCTTTGAAAAAATTTGGGTGTGTGTGTGTGGGCTAGATGTTACTCAATGCGTTGATTCATGTGGATGCCTTACATCATGGTTGAGACACATATATATATATTGTTGTGAAATGTTCAAGTTATGAATTATTGTTTATTCTACCAGAAATAGTTTCTACAAGAATTTTGGGAAGTATGGGATTCCGCAAGAACTTGGGAGAAACGGTTTATGGTGGAATGAATTATTAGTTGTATATTTGTTTCACTTATGCATGAAATTATTAGTGTTGCTTAAACTTGAGATTTGTTTAAATGTCCCAATTTTCTTTTAAAATTCATATATGCTATTTGTGAAAGGTGACCGATTATTTTTATATAATTTTCTAAACTTTGTTTGAGTTTGGGAGGAATGTTGCTACAGAGCTTAGTGCTCACCCCCCTACAAACTACATTTTTCAGATTATGTACTGGAGGAAGATTTGGAAATTGAGGAACCGGCACACTGGGAGATTCCCGTAGACAGGCTTGTTGATCCCGAGGTGGACGCTTAGAACAACATAACTTTTTATTCTAGACTAGGAAATGTACTTTGGAAAATATTGTGAAGTCTAGAATCTTTTGTAATTCCACTGAGAGTTTATGTATAATTCTTTTGGGATGTAATTATCTTACTTTGGGATCATAATCTTTTGGGGATATATTCATCATGTTTTGGCATATTCTTTTGGGAACGAGATTGTAAAGATTACCTTTAAAGTATGAAATATCTTTATGGATGAATTATTTAGTTGCTCTCATGATGTGAATCATTTTTAGTTTGTAATGCCGTCCAGGGTGGGTTTTGGGGCGTTACAAAGTTTTGGTATCAGAGCCTAGGCTTTAGGTGTTAAATGGGAGCTGTAGGTTATGGATTACAACTAGAGATGTAGGATTAGGTTGAAGGAAATTGTTGATTTAAAATTTTTATACAAGCCTTATGCTTAGATCAAGACATCCTAACTATGTCCAAACCCACCACCACCACCACCTCCCGATGCCATGAATGACATCTACCAATGCTTAAGGGAGCTCACCACTCTAGTACAAAACCAGAATGGAAACAACAACAACTCCAACAACCACAATGGGGGAGCTCATCCACTAGCCCAAGTATCGGGCAATGGGGATGAGAATCAGAGAATGGTCGTTCTTTAAGAGTTTCTAAGACAACGCCCACCCACTTTCCAAGGAAGCTCCAATCCCTTGGATGCAGATAAATGGATCCATCGAGTGAAGAAGATTGGTGACGGCATGGGTGTGGCCGATGACCTTAGGGTCGACTTGGCGACATATCTATTGGAGGGAGAGGCTGACCATTGGTGGGATTCCGTAAAGAAAGGAGGAACACCAATGCACTCATTTGGGAGGAGTTCGACCAAATCTTCCAAGACAAGTATTTTCCAGAATCAGTTAAAGATAGAATGAAGGCAGATTTTCTTGCTCTACGATAGGGCAGCATAACAGTGGCCGAGAATGAGAGAAGGTTTGACGAGCTATCCCATTATGCTACAGAGTTTATATCTACTGAGGTCAGCAGGGCCAAGCGCTTTGAGCAGGGATTAAGGCCTGTTATTTGGGAGAAGTTGGTGGCCCTCAAGATCAGGGAGTATAGGGGATATGGTTGACTGAGCTGCACTTGTGGAAAGAGATATAGAGGACAGCCAGTGATGACAAGGCTTCACGAGAGGAGCTCTGATCCGAACGGGTGCTAGTAGTAGCGGATTATAGCGAGCGACACCATACGGACGGCCAGACCAGGGCAGTGGACAGAGACTTCTAGCAGCCCGAGGAGATGGAGTTGCTCAGACTAGAACAAACACTGACCCGCGTCAATGCTTTGCATGCGAAGAGTTTGGACACTTCAAACATAGATGCCCCTTGTTTCCCCCAAGGACCAATCAAGCAACTGGGCAGGTACCAGCAAACAAGCCACGCCTACAAAGGCCAGCACAGCAAAGACCGTTACAAGCTCAAGCCCCCGGCGGCGCCAATTAGGGGAGAGTTTTTGGTTTGACTCAATTGGAGGAGGATGCTTCTAATGCTATAGTGGAAGGTATCGTGCTTCTTTATAACTCTTGGGCCCGAATCTTATTTGATCCCGGTGCTACACACTCATTCATATGTACTGCATATGCTTTTAATTTGGGATTGGGATGTGAGAAGCTAGAACATGCCCTTAGTATTGACATGCCCATGGAAAAACGGTTGGATACAACAAGGGTGTGTAGAGGATATGTGATTCGCATTGGAGAGTAAGAGTTGGTTATTGATTTGGTTGCATTAGACATGAAGAGTTATGACGTTATATTTGGGATGAATCTTTTGTCCACTTTCCGTGCGGTGATGGATTATTTTCGCAAGAGGATTTCATTCCAATTACCGGGAGGGGTAGTTTTTACTTTCAGGAATGATCTCAATTCTTCCAATCCATTTCCCATGATGGGAAATAGATTCTTGAAAGCTAAGGCAGGGAGCAATTTGAGTTTCTTGGCCAGCTTAATGGGAGATGATTGGGACAAATCCCAACCGGACGTAATATTGGTGGTGTTGGACTTTCTGGATGTTTTTCCTGATGAATTACCTGGGTTACCCCCACAACGAGAGATTAGGTTCAAGATTGATCTGTATCTTGGAATTGAACCCATATCCATTGCTCCTTATCAGATGGCACCTTTGGAGTTAATGGAGCTAAGGAAACAATTAGACCATTTGTTGGAAATTAGGTTTATCCGTTTGAGTACTTCACCATTGGGAGCCCCGGTCCTCTTTGTGAAGAAGCATGATGAGACACTTTGGTTATGTACGGATTACCGAAGGTTAAATCGAGTAACAGTGAAGAACAAATATCCATTGCCAAGGATTGATGATTTGTTCGACCAGTTGAGGGGTTCTAAGTATTACTCCAAGATTGATCTTCGCACAGGGTATCATCAATTGTGAATCAAGGAGGAAGATATTCCTAAGACTGCTTTCCGTATCCGGTATGGTCATTTTGAGTATACGGTGATGTCATTCGAATTGACTAATACTCCAGCAGCCTTCATGGATTTAATGCATAGGATATTTTGGCCATATCTAGATCAGTTTGTCATCGTGTTTATTGATGACATACTAATCTATTCCCGGACTCATGAGGAACATGGACGCTATCTCTCTATTGTGCTACAGACATTAAGAGAAAATAAGTTATATGTGAAGATGAGTAAATGTGAGTTTTGGATGAAGGAAGTGAAATTCCTTGGCCATGTTGTGTCGGAACAAGGGGTAGCTGTTGACCCCACAAAGATTGAAGCCGTGATGAAATGGGAACCACCTAAGAATGTGACAGAAGTACGTAGCTTCTTGGGTTTAGTAGGATACTACCGGAGGTTTGTGGAAGGGTTCTCCAAGCTAGCGATGCCGATGACTCGCCTTAAAAAGAAGGGAGAAAAGTTTTTGTGGACTCAAGCGTGTGAACTAGCCTTTCGCACCTTGAAGGAGAAGTTGACAACCGCTTTTGTCCTCATTATTTCGAGTAGTGGGAAAGGATACGACGTGTACACTGATGCTTCGCTACGAGACTTGGGGTGTGTGCTAATGCAAGGAGGGAAGGTGGTTGCCTATGGCTCTAGGCAACTCAAGGTTCATGAGCAGAATTATCCCACCCATGACTTATAGCTTGCCGCGGTGGTTTTTGCTCTTAAGTTGTGGAGATGTTACTTATATGGGGAAAAGTTTCAAGTGTTTTCTGATCATAAGAGCCTCAAGTATATGTTCACACAGAAAGACTTGAATCTTCGGCAAAGAAGGTGGGTTGAGTATCTAGAAGATTATGATTTCACACTCAACTACCATCCGGGGAAGGCCAATGTAGTCGCTGATGCACTTAGCCGAAAGTCTTGGGATGAACTCAATGTTCTTCTAAGTAAATGGAAGATGAGGGATACCCTTGGAGACTATGATCTATGGATTGAAGAATATAGATCTCGGCCATTCCTATTCAACCTTGTGGCCCAACCTACCCTTCAACGTAGGGTTGTGGAATTGAAATGCCTAGATCCTAACTTAGCGTCGATTCGAGCTAAATTGGAGAATGGAGAAATAATGGAGGGTTGCTCTTTGAGAAATGGAGAACTGAGATATGGGGAGAAGCTATGTGTTTCCGATGATTCGTCCCTAAAAGAGGAGATACTTGGAGAGTGTCATCGCTTTNACAAATATCCATTGCCAAGGATTGATGATTTGTTCGACCAGTTGAGGGGTTCTAAGTATTACTCCAAGATTGATCTTCGCACAGGGTATCATCAATTGTGAATCAAGGAGGAAGATATTCCTAAGACTGCTTTCCGTATCCGGTATGGTCATTTTGAGTATACGGTGATGTCATTCGAATTGACTAATACTCCAGCAGCCTTCATGGATTTAATGCATAGGATATTTTGGCCATATCTAGATCAGTTTGTCATCGTGTTTATTGATGACATACTAATCTATTCCCGGACTCATGAGGAACATGGACGCTATCTCTCTATTGTGCTACAGACATTAAGAGAAAATAAGTTATATGTGAAGATGAGTAAATGTGAGTTTTGGATGAAGGAAGTGAAATTCCTTGGCCATGTTGTGTCGGAACAAGGGGTAGCTGTTGACCCCACAAAGATTGAAGCCGTGATGAAATGGGAACCACCTAAGAATGTGACAGAAGTACGTAGCTTCTTGGGTTTAGTAGGATACTACCGGAGGTTTGTGGAAGGGTTCTCCAAGCTAGCGATGCCGATGACTCGCCTTAAAAAGAAGGGAGAAAAGTTTTTGTGGACTCAAGCGTGTGAACTAGCCTTTCGCACCTTGAAGGAGAAGTTGACAACCGCTTTTGTCCTCATTATTTCGAGTAGTGGGAAAGGATACGACGTGTACACTGATGCTTCGCTACGAGACTTGGGGTGTGTGCTAATGCAAGGAGGGAAGGTGGTTGCCTATGGCTCTAGGCAACTCAAGGTTCATGAGCAGAATTATCCCACCCATGACTTATAGCTTGCCGCGGTGGTTTTTGCTCTTAAGTTGTGGAGATGTTACTTATATGGGGAAAAGTTTCAAGTGTTTTCTGATCATAAGAGCCTCAAGTATATGTTCACACAGAAAGACTTGAATCTTCGGCAAAGAAGGTGGGTTGAGTATCTAGAAGATTATGATTTCACACTCAACTACCATCCGGGGAAGGCCAATGTAGTCGCTGATGCACTTAGCCGAAAGTCTTGGGATGAACTCAATGTTCTTCTAAGTAAATGGAAGATGAGGGATACCCTTGGAGACTATGATCTATGGATTGAAGAATATAGATCTCGGCCATTCCTATTCAACCTTGTGGCCCAACCTACCCTTCAACGTAGGGTTGTGGAATTGAAATGCCTAGATCCTAACTTAGCGTCGATTCGAGCTAAATTGGAGAATGGAGAAATAATGGAGGGTTGCTCTTTGAGAAATGGAGAACTGAGATATGGGGAGAAGCTATGTGTTTCCGATGATTCGTCCCTAAAAGAGGAGATACTTGGAGAGTGTCATCGCTTTAAGTTTGCTATCCACCCCAGTAGCACAAAAATGTATAGGGACATGAAGCACCAATATTGGTGGAAGGGAATGAAGAAGGATGTGGCAAGGTTTATAGCCCGATGTGCGGTGTGCCAACAAGTGAAGATTGAACATCAAAAGCTCGGAGGATTACTACAATCCTTACCTATTCCAAAGTGGAAATGGGATCACATCACCATGGACTTCGTGTTGGGTTTACCACGGACGTCGTGAGGGCATAATGCAGTATGGGTCATTATGGATAGACTCACCAAATCTGCTCATTTCTTGGGAATGAAGACCACAGACACTCTAGAGACCTTGAGCAAGCTGTATATCCATGAGATAGTGAGATTGCATAAAATTTCGCTCTCGATAGTTTCACACTGCGATTCTCGTTTCGTGGCTCAATTTTGGCAAAGTCTACAACGAGCTATGGGGACAGAGTTATGTTTTAGCACCGCTTTTCAACCCCAAACAGATGGTCAATCTGAGAGGGTGATACAGATTCTGGAGGACATGTTATGCGCTTGCGTGTTGGACTTCAAAGGGAGTTGGAGTGACCATTGCCGTTGGTGGAGTTTGCGTATAACAATAGCTTCCAATCCAGCATTGGCATGGCACCTTATGAAGCATTGTATGGGAGACCATGTAGGTCACCGACTTGTTGTCTAGAAGCTGGAGAGAGTAGCTTGTTTGGGCTAATTATTGTTTGGGAAACTATAGAGAAGATTCAACTCATTCGGGAGAGACTACGCACGGCACAAAGTAGACAGAAAAGCTGTGCGGATAGAAGACGAAGACCATTGGAGTTCCAAGAAGGGGATTATATTTTCCTCAAGGTGTCACCCAAGAAGGGAGTGTTTAGATTCGGCAAGAAGGGGAAATTAGTACCAAGATACATCGGACCCTTTGAAGTGATCAAAATTGTAGGCAAAGTGGCGTATCAACTTCGGTTACTGCTTGATATTTTCTGTTGTATTTCGTAGCCTCCTAACATCATCCCTCAATGTGTATGACTTATAGGAATGGGGAAGTGTCACTCGTCCTCGGAATGATGGGGGAAAAGGGGCAATGGAATGGTGGAATATGAAATGTACAAAATGTGTGTAATGTTATGAACAAAAGTGCTCCCCAAGCGCAAGGAGTCTTTTGTGTGTCATTGTTTTACTTGGAAAAGTATTCCAAGGTCGTCTCCTCAGGGAAGGAAAGTTCAAGTGTGGTGAAGGTGATTTTGTCAAAAATGAGAAAAGTGTAAAATCTAGTAGTTGGTTATGGTGAGTTTTGTTCTTAATGAAAATGCAAGAAAACAATTGTTGGCTAATCCAAAGAAGTCATTCCAATGGAAATCCCAACTCAACTCGAAACCTTCCTCCAATGGTGCATAGATGAACGATTGATTCGTGGGAAGCTAGGGACGAGATGGTGAGGATCCAAGCATAAAACCGTGACTAGGCCAACGGAATATCAAAGACTCACAACCACATCCACTCTCAACCCAGTCAAACTGAACCATCGTACACCGAGAGGAGGAAAGGAAATGAGTTGAAATGGCATGCCTAAGAGGGGGTCTTCCTTGGATTAACCAACTTAAAATCTAGCTACTCATGAAAGCAAGAAACAAGTACATAATATAAAGAGACATAATATTGAAATGGAGCATGAAACTTAACTTAATGCAAGAAAACTTGAACTATAAAGAAAGAAATACAATACCTATTTTAAAAGTAAAAATGAAGAAAGCTTGAAAACATTAATGGTGAAATGAAGAACATGTAACTAAACTTGAAATGAACTTGAAGTAAATGACATTAACGTGCAAGAGTTAAAGATTACAAGAGATTAAAAGCTTACCACAATTGAAATGGAAAGGAGAATGCAAAAACATAAGCTTTCTAATTAGTATTCATCATCTTCTACATTGAACTACTCCTAGCTTAGGTAGCCACACTTCAAATGTGAGTGGAATGCTGAATATATGGTGAAGACTTGATGCATTTTCGTCCATGAGGCTTCCCTAGCCTATGAGAGCAGACCTCCCTCAATGAGAGGTGATTTTATGGCTTGGAGAGGCTATGAGAAGCTTAGTCTGCAACTCTCCTGGCAGACCCTTTCTCTCCCATCCTCATTAATGCAATGGCCTCCAAAGTCCAAGCAAGGGTGTTGGGAGACATGTAGATGTGTAAGGGATGTCAGGGGACAAGTGGGAGAATCAATGGTGGGACCCTCAAGCAAGTGGAGCATGAGTTGCAGGCGTTCTGGGCATTCTGGGCAAAACCTTCCAGAAGGTTTTTGTAAACCTTCCGGAAGGTCGATTCCTATAGGCAAAACCTTCCGGAAGGTCTTCTGGAAGGTGACAACTCAGGACCACATTTAGTAAAATTGCCATACCTTTTGATCCAACCGTTGGATTGCTGAAATTTTGAAACAATACAGAAGACATCCATATCTACAACCTTTATGTTTTGAACATTTTCAGATTCGAAGTAGATCATGGTAAAACATTGGAAAAATAGTGGTACTATGTCAAAACCTTGGGAAACCAGTGGGCAAAACCTTCCGGAAGGTGTATGGCCAAACCTTCTGGAAGGTTTTCATCCAAAATCCATTTTTCTTGGTTTACTCACCTTCCAAGCCTCCCAATCCTCATTTAATGTGTCCATCTCTTGACCACACATTCACACTTAGTTGTAGGGCTCTAAAATCCATCATTTACGCTATAATTACCTGCAACATCAAAATTTGCACATTATTCAAAACTTCAACTAACTCTAAGTAATTAAATGCAAAGTTAAGTTAGAAAGCATGGAATGAGGTCATTAAATATGCAATATTTTGTACTCATCACACCCCCCAACTTAAGCTTTGCTAGTCCCTAGCAAACAAAATGTAAAAACTAAGCAGACAAATATAAACATGTATTAATTCCGCAATTGCATTTATCACATGCAACAAACCTTTAAACCCCTAGGTGATCCCTAGTGGACGAGTTTTGTCTCATGAAGGATTCCAGTGAAGGTACGTACAAACTTCTTTTCCTAATATCCAATATTTAAAGAATATTCCCTTATCTTAAATAACAATAGGATGTCAAAATAGCTTGCTCACACGCCCGAACCAATCACACATGAGACACATCATAGCCTTAAATGCTATTCTAGAGTGTCCACATACACATTCATTTTCAAACTCGTGTGTATGTGAAATGGACATGTAATTTAAACATTTACACAACGGAGTTCACATTCACTTTGGCTATCCAAATTAAGCTTTGATGCAAAACTCACCACGACTGTCTCTTAACAAATAATCGCACATTGGTTACCCTGGCATGCCCCCCATGTGTATATGTGAGATACACTTTTGTGCTCAAAATGAAATATGCTCTCATATAATCCAAAAATGATGTATATGCATAAAAAATGAAACAACCTTGGCATAATCTCCTAAAAGGAATGCTAGGGTATTAGATAGCAAAACCAACTTCTCTTGTTCTTTAAAAGTATGCTTCCCCCATACTTCCCTAGATCATTTAGGACTTTCACGGCTTGTAATGAGGCCTTGGGGTGATATTGAGGTAGGTGAAATGAAGGATATAGGATAACAAAGAGGGTTGTTCCGGGTGAATGACCTTTATTTCAAAAAGATCTCCCTTTTTATGGGATTTCTAGGCTAACACCATCACTTCTCTCTTTATTTCTTTTTCTTCTTTTCCTTAACATTTTCCTTTTTTTTTCTTTGATCGTTCTTTCTTCTTTCACCCATTTCTCTCCTTTTCTCGGATTTTTCATTCTTCATTCATTTAACTTTTTTAATTCAACTTCATTCATCCCTTTTTGGGTTTCCGCATCACCATTCCTTCTCTTTTTTGATCTCTCATGGTCAGCTCTCATAACAACCAAGGTGAGATATATTTATATCATTTTGCTCAATCACGGCACTAGGGATAAAAAATTTCTCAAGAAAAAGGCCAAGGCTCAAAATATTCAAACATGGCCTAAGGTCATCTCTAGATAAGCATAGGGGAGCATTGTACATATCAAAGATAAAGTCAATGAACTACCCAAATGCACCTAACCAAAACAAGAATAATGAGATTATTGAACAAATGTGGAATTTGAAAAATTGTTCCTTGAGTAAATGTAAGTTCCCTCCAAACAAGGATTGGCATTAAAGCTCGCATGGGTTCTTACTCATCTCCACTATTCATGTCAAGCACTCAAATGTGAACTCAATCCGTAAATTGTCCAAATTACACATTCAAGGTGCACAAGGGTTGAGTTTGAAAGAAAACACATATGTGATACTCTAGGCAATAGGATAAACATCTATAATGTGCTCAAGTATTCAAAGTTCAAAATGAAGATCAAGTAACCACAAATCCCGTAACAATTAGGGTAGGGAAATATAGTTTAATATTGGATATTTTTCACAAAATGTCCAAAATTTTTAAAATTTTCACTTTTCCAACTTATTCTATACAAAAAGTGGTGGAACGTGTAAATAGTGCATCTCACCCCCCAACTTGAACTATGCATTGTCCTCAATGCACAAGGAATCATGCAATGAGAAAAATGAAAGTAACATGGGAAATGAGATAAAACTAGCAAACATGTTCAAAATAAGGGGCATTTATTGGGCACTCACTAGTTATGTGTCCGTACTCCCCACAAATCTAGCAAACATGTTCAAAATAAGGGGCATTTATTGGGCACTCACTAATGATGTGTCCTTACTCACCACAAATCTCGCAAATGTTTTCAAAATAAGGGGTATTTATTGGGCACTCACTAGTGATGTGTCCATACTCATCACAAATCTCACACACATTTTAATAATATGGGGCATTTAATACATTATCATAAAAATTATAAGACATTACATAAAACACAAGCTATTTACAAACTATTTACAAAAGAGACGACATACCTTGGCCCGTGATGAAAATCACGAGACTTACCTATGCCGTCCAAAATCACTTTTG
Organism: Ilex paraguariensis; assembly: GCA_963454935.2. Classification (NCBI taxonomy): domain Eukaryota; kingdom Viridiplantae; phylum Streptophyta; class Magnoliopsida; order Aquifoliales; family Aquifoliaceae; genus Ilex; species Ilex paraguariensis. The sequence continues at coordinate 1,620,186 of CAUOFW020000001.1, forward strand.
AACTTGACGCTTAACCTTCCCCGGCACTGGCGCCAAAAATGCTTGATATTTTTCGTTGTATTCCCTAGCCTCCTAACATCATCCCTCAATGTGTATGGCTTACANTTAAATGCAAAGTTAAGTTAGAAAGCATGGAATGAGGTCATTAAATATGCAATATTTTGTACTCATCACACCCCCCAACTTAAGCTTTGCTAGTCCCTAGCAAACAAAATGTAAAAACTAAGCAGACAAATATAAACATGTATTAATTCCGCAATTGCATTTATCACATGCAACAAACCTTTAAACCCCTAGGTGATCCCTAGTGGACGAGTTTTGTCTCATGAAGGATTCCAGTGAAGGTACGTACAAACTTCTTTTCCTAATATCCAATATTTAAAGAATATTCCCTTATCTTAAATAACAATAGGATGTCAAAATAGCTTGCTCACACGCCCGAACCAATCACACATGAGACACATCATAGCCTTAAATGCTATTCTAGAGTGTCCACATACACATTCATTTTCAAACTCGTGTGTATGTGAAATGGACATGTAATTTAAACATTTACACAACGGAGTTCACATTCACTTTGGCTATCCAAATTAAGCTTTGATGCAAAACTCACCACGACTGTCTCTTAACAAATAATCGCACATTGGTTACCCTGGCATGCCCCCCATGTGTATATGTGAGATACACTTTTGTGCTCAAAATGAAATATGCTCTCATATAATCCAAAAATGATGTATATGCATAAAAAATGAAACAACCTTGGCATAATCTCCTAAAAGGAATGCTAGGGTATTAGATAGCAAAACCAACTTCTCTTGTTCTTTAAAAGTATGCTTCCCCCATACTTCCCTAGATCATTTAGGACTTTCACGGCTTGTAATGAGGCCTTGGGGTGATATTGAGGTAGGTGAAATGAAGGATATAGGATAACAAAGAGGGTTGTTCCGGGTGAATGACCTTTATTTCAAAAAGATCTCCCTTTTTATGGGATTTCTAGGCTAACACCATCACTTCTCTCTTTATTTCTTTTTCTTCTTTTCCTTAACATTTTCCTTTTTTTTTCTTTGATCGTTCTTTCTTCTTTCACCCATTTCTCTCCTTTTCTCGGATTTTTCATTCTTCATTCATTTAACTTTTTTAATTCAACTTCATTCATCCCTTTTTGGGTTTCCGCATCACCATTCCTTCTCTTTTTTGATCTCTCATGGTCAGCTCTCATAACAACCAAGGTGAGATATATTTATATCATTTTGCTCAATCACGGCACTAGGGATAAAAAATTTCTCAAGAAAAAGGCCAAGGCTCAAAATATTCAAACATGGCCTAAGGTCATCTCTAGATAAGCATAGGGGAGCATTGTACATATCAAAGATAAAGTCAATGAACTACCCAAATGCACCTAACCAAAACAAGAATAATGAGATTATTGAACAAATGTGGAATTTGAAAAATTGTTCCTTGAGTAAATGTAAGTTCCCTCCAAACAAGGATTGGCATTAAAGCTCGCATGGGTTCTTACTCATCTCCACTATTCATGTCAAGCACTCAAATGTGAACTCAATCCGTAAATTGTCCAAATTACACATTCAAGGTGCACAAGGGTTGAGTTTGAAAGAAAACACATATGTGATACTCTAGGCAATAGGATAAACATCTATAATGTGCTCAAGTATTCAAAGTTCAAAATGAAGATCAAGTAACCACAAATCCCGTAACAATTAGGGTAGGGAAATATAGTTTAATATTGGATATTTTTCACAAAATGTCCAAAATTTTTAAAATTTTCACTTTTCCAACTTATTCTATACAAAAAGTGGTGGAACGTGTAAATAGTGCATCTCACCCCCCAACTTGAACTATGCATTGTCCTCAATGCACAAGGAATCATGCAATGAGAAAAATGAAAGTAACATGGGAAATGAGATAAAACTAGCAAACATGTTCAAAATAAGGGGCATTTATTGGGCACTCACTAGTTATGTGTCCGTACTCCCCACAAATCTAGCAAACATGTTCAAAATAAGGGGCATTTATTGGGCACTCACTAATGATGTGTCCTTACTCACCACAAATCTCGCAAATGTTTTCAAAATAAGGGGTATTTATTGGGCACTCACTAGTGATGTGTCCATACTCATCACAAATCTCACACACATTTTAATAATATGGGGCATTTAATACATTATCATAAAAATTATAAGACATTACATAAAACACAAGCTATTTACAAACTATTTACAAAAGAGACGACATACCTTGGCCCGTGATGAAAATCACATCACCATGGACTTCGTGTTGGGTTTACCACGGACGTCGTGAGGGCATAATGCAGTATGGGTCATTATGGATAGACTCACCAAATCTGCTCATTTCTTGGGAATGAAGACCACAGACACTCTAGAGACCTTGAGCAAGCTGTATATCCATGAGATAGTGAGATTGCATAAAATTTCGCTCTCGATAGTTTCACACTGCGATTCTCGTTTCGTGGCTCAATTTTGGCAAAGTCTACAACGAGCTATGGGGACAGAGTTATGTTTTAGCACCGCTTTTCAACCCCAAACAGATGGTCAATCTGAGAGGGTGATACAGATTCTGGAGGACATGTTATGCGCTTGCGTGTTGGACTTCAAAGGGAGTTGGAGTGACCATTGCCGTTGGTGGAGTTTGCGTATAACAATAGCTTCCAATCCAGCATTGGCATGGCACCTTATGAAGCATTGTATGGGAGACCATGTAGGTCACCGACTTGTTGTCTAGAAGCTGGAGAGAGTAGCTTGTTTGGGCTAATTATTGTTTGGGAAACTATAGAGAAGATTCAACTCATTCGGGAGAGACTACGCACGGCACAAAGTAGACAGAAAAGCTGTGCGGATAGAAGACGAAGACCATTGGAGTTCCAAGAAGGGGATTATATTTTCCTCAAGGTGTCACCCAAGAAGGGAGTGTTTAGATTCGGCAAGAAGGGGAAATTAGTACCAAGATACATCGGACCCTTTGAAGTGATCAAAATTGTAGGCAAAGTGGCGTATCAACTTCGGTTACTGCTTGATATTTTCTGTTGTATTTCGTAGCCTCCTAACATCATCCCTCAATGTGTATGACTTATAGGAATGGGGAAGTGTCACTCGTCCTCGGAATGATGGGGGAAAAGGGGCAATGGAATGGTGGAATATGAAATGTACAAAATGTGTGTAATGTTATGAACAAAAGTGCTCCCCAAGCGCAAGGAGTCTTTTGTGTGTCATTGTTTTACTTGGAAAAGTATTCCAAGGTCGTCTCCTCAGGGAAGGAAAGTTCAAGTGTGGTGAAGGTGATTTTGTCAAAAATGAGAAAAGTGTAAAATCTAGTAGTTGGTTATGGTGAGTTTTGTTCTTAATGAAAATGCAAGAAAACAATTGTTGGCTAATCCAAAGAAGTCATTCCAATGGAAATCCCAACTCAACTCGAAACCTTCCTCCAATGGTGCATAGATGAACGATTGATTCGTGGGAAGCTAGGGACGAGATGGTGAGGATCCAAGCATAAAACCGTGACTAGGCCAACGGAATATCAAAGACTCACAACCACATCCACTCTCAACCCAGTCAAACTGAACCATCGTACACCGAGAGGAGGAAAGGAAATGAGTTGAAATGGCATGCCTAAGAGGGGGTCTTCCTTGGATTAACCAACTTAAAATCTAGCTACTCATGAAAGCAAGAAACAAGTACATAATATAAAGAGACATAATATTGAAATGGAGCATGAAACTTAACTTAATGCAAGAAAACTTGAACTATAAAGAAAGAAATACAATACCTATTTTAAAAGTAAAAATGAAGAAAGCTTGAAAACATTAATGGTGAAATGAAGAACATGTAACTAAACTTGAAATGAACTTGAAGTAAATGACATTAACGTGCAAGAGTTAAAGATTACAAGAGATTAAAAGCTTACCACAATTGAAATGGAAAGGAGAATGCAAAAACATAAGCTTTCTAATTAGTATTCATCATCTTCTACATTGAACTACTCCTAGCTTAGGTAGCCACACTTCAAATGTGAGTGGAATGCTGAATATATGGTGAAGACTTGATGCATTTTCGTCCATGAGGCTTCCCTAGCCTATGAGAGCAGACCTCCCTCAATGAGAGGTGATTTTATGGCTTGGAGAGGCTATGAGAAGCTTAGTCTGCAACTCTCCTGGCAGACCCTTTCTCTCCCATCCTCATTAATGCAATGGCCTCCAAAGTCCAAGCAAGGGTGTTGGGAGACATGTAGATGTGTAAGGGATGTCAGGGGACAAGTGGGAGAATCAATGGTGGGACCCTCAAGCAAGTGGAGCATGAGTTGCAGGCGTTCTGGGCATTCTGGGCAAAACCTTCCAGAAGGTTTTTGTAAACCTTCCGGAAGGTCGATTCCTATAGGCAAAACCTTCCGGAAGGTCTTCTGGAAGGTGACAACTCAGGACCACATTTAGTAAAATTGCCATACCTTTTGATCCAACCGTTGGATTGCTGAAATTTTGAAACAATACAGAAGACATCCATATCTACAACCTTTATGTTTTGAACATTTTCAGATTCGAAGTAGATCATGGTAAAACATTGGAAAAATAGTGGTACTATGTCAAAACCTTGGGAAACCAGTGGGCAAAACCTTCCGGAAGGTGTATGGCCAAACCTTCTGGAAGGTTTTCATCCAAAATCCATTTTTCTTGGTTTACTCACCTTCCAAGCCTCCCAATCCTCATTTAATGTGTCCATCTCTTGACCACACATTCACACTTAGTTGTAGGGCTCTAAAATCCATCATTTACGCTATAATTACCTGCAACATCAAAATTTGCACATTATTCAAAACTTCAACTAACTCTAAGTAATTAAATGCAAAGTTAAGTTAGAAAGCATGGAATGAGGTCATTAAATATGCAATATTTTGTACTCATCACACCCCCCAACTTAAGCTTTGCTAGTCCCTAGCAAACAAAATGTAAAAACTAAGCAGACAAATATAAACATGTATTAATTCCGCAATTGCATTTATCACATGCAACAAACCTTTAAACCCCTAGGTGATCCCTAGTGGACGAGTTTTGTCTCATGAAGGATTCCAGTGAAGGTACGTACAAACTTCTTTTCCTAATATCCAATATTTAAAGAATATTCCCTTATCTTAAATAACAATAGGATGTCAAAATAGCTTGCTCACACGCCCGAACCAATCACACATGAGACACATCATAGCCTTAAATGCTATTCTAGAGTGTCCACATACACATTCATTTTCAAACTCGTGTGTATGTGAAATGGACATGTAATTTAAACATTTACACAACGGAGTTCACATTCACTTTGGCTATCCAAATTAAGCTTTGATGCAAAACTCACCACGACTGTCTCTTAACAAATAATCGCACATTGGTTACCCTGGCATGCCCCCCATGTGTATATGTGAGATACACTTTTGTGCTCAAAATGAAATATGCTCTCATATAATCCAAAAATGATGTATATGCATAAAAAATGAAACAACCTTGGCATAATCTCCTAAAAGGAATGCTAGGGTATTAGATAGCAAAACCAACTTCTCTTGTTCTTTAAAAGTATGCTTCCCCCATACTTCCCTAGATCATTTAGGACTTTCACGGCTTGTAATGAGGCCTTGGGGTGATATTGAGGTAGGTGAAATGAAGGATATAGGATAACAAAGAGGGTTGTTCCGGGTGAATGACCTTTATTTCAAAAAGATCTCCCTTTTTATGGGATTTCTAGGCTAACACCATCACTTCTCTCTTTATTTCTTTTTCTTCTTTTCCTTAACATTTTCCTTTTTTTTTCTTTGATCGTTCTTTCTTCTTTCACCCATTTCTCTCCTTTTCTCGGATTTTTCATTCTTCATTCATTTAACTTTTTTAATTCAACTTCATTCATCCCTTTTTGGGTTTCCGCATCACCATTCCTTCTCTTTTTTGATCTCTCATGGTCAGCTCTCATAACAACCAAGGTGAGATATATTTATATCATTTTGCTCAATCACGGCACTAGGGATAAAAAATTTCTCAAGAAAAAGGCCAAGGCTCAAAATATTCAAACATGGCCTAAGGTCATCTCTAGATAAGCATAGGGGAGCATTGTACATATCAAAGATAAAGTCAATGAACTACCCAAATGCACCTAACCAAAACAAGAATAATGAGATTATTGAACAAATGTGGAATTTGAAAAATTGTTCCTTGAGTAAATGTAAGTTCCCTCCAAACAAGGATTGGCATTAAAGCTCGCATGGGTTCTTACTCATCTCCACTATTCATGTCAAGCACTCAAATGTGAACTCAATCCGTAAATTGTCCAAATTACACATTCAAGGTGCACAAGGGTTGAGTTTGAAAGAAAACACATATGTGATACTCTAGGCAATAGGATAAACATCTATAATGTGCTCAAGTATTCAAAGTTCAAAATGAAGATCAAGTAACCACAAATCCCGTAACAATTAGGGTAGGGAAATATAGTTTAATATTGGATATTTTTCACAAAATGTCCAAAATTTTTAAAATTTTCACTTTTCCAACTTATTCTATACAAAAAGTGGTGGAACGTGTAAATAGTGCATCTCACCCCCCAACTTGAACTATGCATTGTCCTCAATGCACAAGGAATCATGCAATGAGAAAAATGAAAGTAACATGGGAAATGAGATAAAACTAGCAAACATGTTCAAAATAAGGGGCATTTATTGGGCACTCACTAGTTATGTGTCCGTACTCCCCACAAATCTAGCAAACATGTTCAAAATAAGGGGCATTTATTGGGCACTCACTAATGATGTGTCCTTACTCACCACAAATCTCGCAAATGTTTTCAAAATAAGGGGTATTTATTGGGCACTCACTAGTGATGTGTCCATACTCATCACAAATCTCACACACATTTTAATAATATGGGGCATTTAATACATTATCATAAAAATTATAAGACATTACATAAAACACAAGCTATTTACAAACTATTTACAAAAGAGACGACATACCTTGGCCCGTGATGAAAATCACGAGACTTACCTATGCCGTCCAAAATCACTTTTGAACTTGACGCTTAACCTTCCCCGGCACTGGCGCCAAAAATGCTTGATATTTTTCGTTGTATTCCCTAGCCTCCTAACATCATCCCTCAATGTGTATGGCTTACAGGAATGGGGAAGTGTCACTCTCCCTCGGAATGATGGGGGAAAAGGGGCAACAGAATGGTGGAATATGAAATGTACAAAATATGCGTAATGTTATGAACAAAAGTGCTCCCCCAGCGCAAGGAGTCTTTTGTGTGTCGTTGTTTTTCTTGAAAAAGTGTTCCAAGGTCGTCTCCTCAGGGAAGGAAAGTTCAAGTGTGGTGAAGGTGATTTTGTCAAAAATGAGAAAAGTGTAAAATCTAGTAGTTGGTTTTGGTGAGTTTTGTTCTTAATAAAAATTCAAGAAAACAATTGTTGGCTAATACAAAGTGGTCATTCTAATGGGAATCCCAACTCAACTCGAAACCTTCCTCCAATGGTGTATAGATGAACAATTGATTTATGGGAAGCTAGGGGCGAGATGGGGAGGATCCAAGCATAAACCGTGACCAGGCCTATGGAATATCAAAGACACACAACCACATCCACTCTTAACCTAGTCAAACCAAACCATCGTACACCGAGAGGAGGAAAGGAAATAAGTTGAAATGGCATGCCCAAGAGGAGGTCTCCCTTGGATTAGCCAACTTAAAATCTAGCTACTCAAGAAAGTAAGAAACAAATACATAATATAAAGAGACATAATATTGAAATGGAGCATGAAACTTAACTTAATGCAAGAAAACTTCAACTATAAAGAAAGAAATACAATACCCATTTTAAAACTAAAAATGAAGAAAGCTTGAAAACATTAATGGTGAAATGAGAACATGTAACTAAACTTGAAATGAACTTGAAGTAAATGACATTAACGTGCAAGAGTTAAAGATTACAAGAGATTAAAAGCTTACCATAACTGAAATGGAAAGGAAAATGCAAAAACATAAGCTTTCTAATTACTATTCATCATTTTCTACATTGACCTACTCCTAGCATAGGTAGCCACACTTCAAATGTGAGTGGAATGCTGAATATATGGTGAAGACTTGATGCATTTTCATCCATGAGGCTTCCCTAGCCTATGAGAGCAGACTTCCCATGAATGAGAGGTAATTTGAAGGCTTGGACAGGCTAGGAGAAGCTTAGCCTGTAACTCTCCTGGCAGCCCCCTTCTCTCCCATCCTCATTAATGCAATGGCCTCCAAAGTCCAAGCAAGGGTGTTGGGAGACATGTAGATGTGTAAGGGATGTTAGGGGACAAGTGGGAGAATCAATGGTGGGACACCCAAGCAAGTAGAGCATGAGTTGTAGGCGTTTTGGGCATTCTAGGCAAAACCTTCCGGAAGGTTGATTCCAGTAGGCAAAACCTTCCGGAAGGTGACAGCTCAGGACCACATTTAGTAAAATTGCCATACCTTTTGATCCAACCGTTGAATTGTTGAAATTTTGAAACAATGCAGAAGACATCCATATCTACAACCTTTATGTTTTGAACATTTTCAGATTCGAAGTAGATCATGGTAAAAAATTTGAAAAACAGCGGTACTGTGTCAAAACCTTGGGAAACCAATGGGCAATACCTTCTGGAAGGTGTATGGCCAAAACTTCTGGAAGGTTTTCATTGAAAATCCATTTTTCTTGGTTTATTCACCTTCCAAGCCTCCCAATCCTCATTTAATGTGTCCATCTCTTGACCACACATTCACACTTAGTTGCAGGGCTCTAAAATCCATCATTTACGCTATAATTACCTGCAACATCCAAATTTGCACATTATTCAAAACTTTAACTAACTCTAAGTAATTGAATGCAAAGTTAAGTTAGAAAGCATGGAATGAGGTCATTAAATATGCAATATTTTATGCTCATCAGTTACTAGCTCAACTGTCAGGGGTACATGACATGTTTCACGTGTCAATGTTGAGAAAGTGTCAATCGAATACAACGCATGTCATGGATTTTGAAGATATTGAAGTTCAAGATGGAGCAACATACGAAGAACAACTGGTGAAGATTCTCAACACCAATGGGAAAGTACTACGCAACAAGTCATCCAACTAGTGAAGGTCTTGTGGCAACATCACAGAATGGAGGAAGCTACGTGGGAACCCGAGCGGGAAATGCGAGAGAAATACCCTTATTTATTCGCTACTTGAGGTAAGTTTTGAGGATGAAACTTTCTTTAAGGGGGGTGAATTGTAAACCCCACACTTTTATCTTTATATATGTATGTAGGTTTATATAGCAAGTTATTAATTCTTTTGAAATATTAGTATGGAAAAATTCAGGAAATAGTAGTTAAAACTTAATTTAGCTTGCAAATATATGAAATCGTTGTAATAAAACTTATACCAACTAGGTTTGATGTACAAAAGCATGTTGAAGAAGCTTGGGTTGGAATTGGAAAGGTTTGGAATGGATTGGAAATGAAAAAGGGAGGTTTTGTAGAAAAACAGACAAAACCTTGCAGAAGGTCGATCAAAAACCTTCTGNAGATTCCGCAAGAACTTGGGAGAAATGGTTTATGGTGGAATGGATTATTAGTTGTATAGTGGTTTCACTTATGCATTAAATTATTACTGTTGCTTAAACTTGAGATCTGTTTAAATGTCTCGGTTTTCTTTTAAAATTGATATATGCTATTTGTGAAAGGTGACCAACCATTTTTTTTAAACTTTTCTAAACCTTGTTTGAGTTTGGGAGGAATGTTGCTACAGAGTTTAGTCCTCACCCCCCAAACTATATTTTTCAGATTATCTATTGAANCGGAAGGTTGATGAAAATATTTGTCCAGAAGACAAACCTTCCGGAAGGTTAAGGAAAATGATTGTCTAGTAGACAAAACTTTCTGGAAGGTCGATGACAACCTTCTGGAAGGTTAATGAAAATTGTTTGTCAAATAGGCAAACCTTCTGGAAGGTCGATGAACAACCTTCTGGAAGGTGTTCGAAAAATCTAAAAATTTTAAGTCGCGAATAGCGGGCTCTCCTTTTACTATAAATACTTAAGGACAANTTCTAGACTAGGAAATGTACTTTGGAAAATATTGTGAAGTCTAGAATCTTTTGTAACTCCGCTGCAANTTAAGGACAAGGAGACCTTAGAGAGGAGTAAAGGAAGAGAAAAACACAAGATCAAAGGGGATTTCAACTTCAAGAAGATCAAAACCTAGTCTTTTCAAGAACATCAAGGTAGGGGGTTTTCTTTCATTCTTGTCCATTGATGCTAGGGCTAATATATATGTATTCTTTGACTCTAAATCTTATATATTTGCTATGAAATCATCTTTTCTTGGTCGTGTTGAAATTATTATCATGTTTTACACAAGTTAGGGTTAAATACCCATGAAATCTCCTTTCTTGCTTTAAAAAGCCTAGTTTTTGGAGAGTGATTGATTTTCTTCTTAAATTCTTCCTTTATTATTGATTTTGAAACTATAGTGCTTTGTGTTAAGTAATAAAATGATGTTGTTGTGATCTCTTGCATTTTCCTTAATTGGTTTCGGAATTGTCACCTGATAAATTTGTGAATTTTTGAGATATGCTTGTAAATTGAGAAATTGAGTTTGGTATTGTATCTCTCATAAGTGTGGCAGGACCATGGGTGGCCTTTGACGAGATATCGTAGAGTGGGTAGACGTTATTTATACTTCGTGTGGGTTTGAACTTTTTCTACCACTCGTAGTGGGGTTAGTGCTTTGGTAAGACTAAACCGTTATTGCTCACGGGTATCGAGGCAGAGGGTTAGTATACTAATGTCTGGGTTGGATACGTCACTGTCATTGGTATGGTATACGCCCTTCCTAAAGGTTGGATATCCTTGAGAAGATTTGGGTGTGTGTGTGTGGGCTAGATGTTACTCAATGCGTTGATTCATGTGGATGCCTTACATCATGGTTGAGATATATATATATATTGTTGTGAAATGTTCAAGTTATGAGTTATTGTTTATTCTACCAGAAATAGTTTTTACAAGAATTTTGGGAAGAATGAGATTCCGCAAGAACTTGGGAGAAATGGTTTATGGTGGAATGGATTATTAGTTGTATAGTGGTTTCACTTATGCATTAAATTATTACTGTTGCTTAAACTTGAGATCTGTTTAAATGTCTCGGTTTTCTTTTAAAATTGATATATGCTATTTGTGAAAGGTGACCAACCATTTTTTTTAAACTTTTCTAAACCTTGTTTGAGTTTGGGAGGAATGTTGCTACAGAGTTTAGTCCTCACCCCCCAAACTATATTTTTCAGATTATCTATTGAAGGAGGATTTGGGAATTAAGGAACCGGCACACTGGGAGATTTTCGTAGACGGGCATGTTGATCCCGAGGTGGATGCTTAGAACAACATTACTTTTTATTCTAGACTAGGAAATGTACTTTGGAAAATATTGTGAAGTCTAGAATCTTTTGTAACTCCGCTGCAAGTTTATGTTTAATTCTTTTGGGATGTAATTATCTTACTTTGAGATCATATTCTTTTGGGGATATATTTGTCATGTTTTGGTGTATTCTTTTGGGAACGAGATTGTAAAGATTACCTTTGATGTATGAAATTTCTTTATGGATGAATTATTTAGTTGCTCTCATGATGTGAATGGTTTTTAGTTTGTAATGCCGTCCAGGGTGGGTTTTGGGGCGTTACAGATATTTCTTTTGACTATGCAAAGGTCCTTCAAAAACTTGGCATAGGATATAACTTGTTTGATTGCATCCAACAGGAAGATGTTAATCTTTACTTACTTGAGCAACTCAAAATTTGAGAATGATTGGCTGGAGATTTCAGTTTCTTGACTGCTTGAGGAAAAGGTAACGGGATAGGACATGGAGGTTCTTTTCCCTTTAGTGGTTCTGGTTTCTTTTTCGTTACAGGTTCTGGCTCAACTGGTTCATTTACTAGGATTGACTCAGGTTTTGTCTTAGGAATTTACATGTCTCTAATGGTTTTGTCAATCAATTTACCACTTCTCAGTGTGGTAATTGCTTGGACTTGACTACATTAGCCTAGTTTTGACTCCGTGGGGGTTTTGGTTGAGATGGGAATTTTCCCTTCTCTAACATGCTCAAAGACTGGGTTCATTTGGCTAGGTGACTCTTGATGTCTTCAATACTCTAAGAGGTTTGAGGTTTAAAATCATTAAATGCATGGGTATGCTGAGTATTGAAACTCATTTGATTTTGTATAAGTTGGTTCATGGTATCCTCTACAATCCTTTTGTGTGGGGGTTGATATCGCTGATATAACTGCTGAGTTTGGAGTTGATATGACTGTTGAGTTTGGGGTTGATATGAAGGTGGACCTTATTGTTGACTCACCGACTATGTATTTTTCTAACTGAAATTCAGGTGATTCCTCCATCCTAGGTTATAGGTTTCGATAAGGATTAGAATAGGGTTTGTTAAAGTTGGAAATGGCATTGGACTATTCCATTAAGACTTATTTGAATGCAAGAATGGTTGGACATTCCCCCATGGGATGTCTTGACAAAGTATAGATTTCACATGATTGCTCCGTGGTTGACACTACAGAGACTTCTTTCATTTTTTTTTTTCATTTCTAAAGCTTCAAGTTTTCAGGACAAAGTAGTCATTATGGCCCTTAGGTCATCATGCTTTTTTTAAAACATACTTCCCTCCTTGGGATGTAGATGGCTTGGATTCAACGATGTTTGGGGAGGCTGAGTCCCACAGTTGGGAAGTCTCAAAAATGGTATCAAAGAACTCGAATGCCTCTGCCGGACTTCTACTCATAAATTTTTCTTGGGCCATCATTTCAACAAACTGATGCAATGCAGATGGGAGGGCGAAAAAGAAAAAACCTATGAGAGTTCAACTCTCAAATGCATGATGTGGGCAAGCTTGAGGAAGATCCTTGAATTTCTCCCAACATTGATAAAAAGTTTCCCCTTATTTTACAAAAAAAATTCATGATTTGTCGCCTTAAGGCATTAGTGTGATGCACAGGAAAAAACTTTTTGAAAAATTTAGTTTGCAAAACTTGCCAACTTGGAATAGACTGGGCTTTTAAAGAATTTTGCCACTGTTTAGCTTTGTCCTTCCAAGCGAAAGAAAAAAGTTTCAACCATGCCATTTCAGAATTATCTTGCAAGGCTCCACATATTTCTTCAAATTCTTTAACATGCAAGTATGGGTTTTCAGACTCTAGACCATGAAACTATGGTAACAATTGTATTGTCCCAGCCTTAGTGTTGAAATTTGGAGCATTTATGGGAAAAGCAAAGCATGACAGGACACTAGTGCATGCAAGATGCATATATTCTCTCAATGGTCGGACATTCTGAACTACCTCTTATTCTTGTTGATTATTGTGAGCCATGCTTAATTCAAATGATGCTTGTGATGAAGATGGTGGAGACGAAGGATTAGACTGATTTATAAGCCCTAGTAATGACTTAACATACATAAACAATGAAAATGCAACAGACAATAAATTTATATATAATACAAACTAAATAACTTTCTTGTTTGATTTTGAAATCACCGTTAGTTCCCCATAAACGGTGCCAAAAATCTTGACTCACATTCGATCTGAATAGTGGTATACACCCAAGTATAAGTGGTCAAAATTGTAGTATAATACTTGGTTTAAGCTTGAGGTCAAACCTATAGGGAGCTAATATTGGTAATCAAAATAGAAATGCTGAAGTTGCTATAGATATAAAATATAATAAAAGAGCTTGTGGTGCAAACTTAGAACAACTAAAAATAACCCAATTAAAATTTGGAAATGCGATTATAAAAGATATCCTTTAGGTCGAGGATTGCACTTGCATTATATTGGCTAAGTTTTGGAAATGCCATCTTACAACAATTAAACCTTATTTTACTAAAAAGTCAACCGGTAGGTATGTTGTACATTAAACCATATCCATCAACTGATTAGATTAGTAGGAAGATATATTTCTATGCAATGATCAAATAATCCAAGTAAACCAAAAGGCAAGCCGTTCAGGAGGAATACTTGAATTACTCAATCGGCATCTCTGTACCATGCAATAGTTAAACAACTATAGTAAATGAGAAGGCAAACCATTCAGAAGGAATACTATAGTTATTCAACTGGCAGGTTGATGATTCACTGATGACAAGATTCTGATTTATGCATTGAATTCAAAGCATTGGCTATGCCGAGACTTAACTCGTCTATAACCAATCAATCGACTATTACGTAAACCCAATCACGTACATCACTATATCATGCATGAAGTACATAACTAGTAGATAGTATGGTATATAGCATTAGGTACCACTCAATTTTCATAACCATGAGCATATTTTAAATGTAACATTAAGACATAGTTATAACATCAGCATATTTATAACTCAAACAATATCTTTCATATGTTCACCCTTCACCGAAGGGTAAAAGTGAACTACCCACACCCCATTGCTATAGACAAGCGAACAGTATGATATAGTTCCATTACAATACAAAATAAAATACAGACACTCCTTCTCCGAGGAATAGTTGAAACATGACCACTCTTAATACCAATTAGGGCACAAAAATGGGAGAGGTTCAACCCTCCAAGTAGAAAGGAATAATAGAAATTTAGAACAAAGAAAAGTTTTGGCTGGAAAGTAGGCTGGAAAGCTAGCATAAAGTGGTTCGGTAGGGCTTCACTTCATTATTTCTGATTCTCTCTCACTCACTAACTGTTCCTGACTCACTGGCGAGGACTCAGACTCTCCAGACTACCCTCCATTCTCTCTGGCTTTCTCTCTGACTGAATGTTTGAAACTAAAATCGAGCTAGCCTATTTATAGGTGCCGGAGAAGGCTTTAAGGCAGCAAAAGTAGGGAGGCCCAATCAAAGGCTTTTGTTGTAGAAACTGGCGAATGGAACGACGGGATGGAGGTGAGGTGGTTTGCCTACTGTCTGGACGCCATCACCTCCGTTCGGATCGTGGCATTCCTGTATTTTTTGTGTGGCTGGTTCCTTACTTGATTTGATGTAATTGCTCTTTAGACCCCTTGCTGATTTTACTTTGACAGTTTGCTCTCCTTAGCTTTGCGATATTTATTCACAAAACCCTGAAAAATACAACATTTCAAGCATTAACCCTAATTTATGCACTAACCCTAATTTCAACTACGTTGATCCTTTTAACTCATTTGACTAACACAATTAACCTATTAATCTAATTCAATTACGCACTAATTAAGGTTAATCACGTTTCCTACTCCGACTGGGTTTTAAGATTCCTTACCACTCGTAGTGGAGTTGGTGCCTTTCGAGGACCAAACCACTATTTGCTCACCAGTATCGAGGCTGAGGGCTACTATACTATTCATAGGTTAGATTCATCACTACTGATGCGTCGGTATATGCCCTTCCTAAAGTTGTGTATCCTTGCGAGGATTGAGTGTGTGTGTGTGTGTGTCTGACCAGGGTATTCTCAATGTGTGTATTCATTCTAAGTCTTACTATATACCTGAGAAACAATGTTGGTAAGGATTTGTTGTCTGAAAGTTGGCTTTGTTTCTTCACTTAATTTATTACTACTACGTAAACTTGAAATTTGATGAATTATCACTGTTTTATTTCAAAAGTTATAAATAATATTTTATAAAATGACACCGACTAGTTTTATATGTTTTTAAAACCTTGTTCAAGCTTGGAAATATTTTCCTACAGAGCTCAGTGCTCACAACCTACAAACAACTTCTTTTTCAGATTACGTTCTAGCGGAAGTGTTCGGATTGGATGTGATTTGAACTATTTTGTGATTGAATTTATATTATACACCCAAGTATAAGTGGTTGAATTGTAGTTTTCACGGTTTAAGTCCAAGATCGATCCCACGAAGTGTTTTTTTATAATTTAGAATTTAAAAAAAGAATAGTGAAGTTATTCTTAAAGCAGTGTAGCGTGAGATAGCTTGTGATGTGAGTTTAGATTGATACCTAGTCTAAGTAAATGAAATATGTAAATAGATTTTTACAAGATGATAATATGAAAAGTACCCTTTAGTTTAAGGATCTCATATGCTTTATATTGGTTAAATATTGGAAATGCTATCTTATAGCAATTAACTTCTACGTCACTGAAAAGTCAACCGATAGGTCTGATGTATAAAAATTATACCACAACAACTTCTTAGATTAGCTGGTGGTATACATGTCAATTGACTAATCCAAGTAACCCAGAAGGTTAAGCCATTCATGTGGATTGCTTTAATTACTCAATCGACAATAGTATAGTATGTATATGCATATTAAACCATACCTCAACAACTTCTTAGGTTAGTTGGTGGTATTATTAAACTATAACACAACTTCTTAGGTTAGCTGGTTATATGACAATTGAGTAATCCAAATAAACCAGAAGGACAAGCCATTCATAAGGACCATTTGAATTATTCAATTGACTTTATTATAGTAAGTATCAGTTAAACAACCCTAATAAACCAAAAGGACAAGCCATTCATGAGAATCATTTAGGTTATTCATCTGACAATTGTACCATGCAACAATAGAACATCCTTAGTGCTCCTTGAGGACTAGCCATGCCGTTGGAACACCGTAGATATTTAACCGGCAGGTTGATGATTCAGTGATGACATAATTCTGGGCATAACGCCCAATTATGTAAGAAACAATTGAAATACAACCAACATTAATATCGATTAAAACACAAAGGTGGCAGTAGTTCAACTCTCCCAGTAGAAAGACATAACAGAAATGTAGAAATATAGAGTTTTTGGCAAGAGAGTAGGACATATTGGATCTTGAATTGTCTATGATTTTCTCTTTTTCTCCCTTTCTTTCACTTTTTCTCCTTTATTTCTTTCCTCTCCCAGCCTATCCGTTTCAAGTGAAGGAGGCATGCTACATATATAGGCAAAGATGAAGCATGAGGTGGAGGAAGAGTTCAAACGGCTTGGGGTCACCGTCTGGACGCCACCACCACCGTTCAGATGGTGTTGCTTTGCTGGAAATTTGATGCTAATCCTCTTGTTGTGCTAACTATTTCTTGGTCATTTTACACTTTCCTCCCTTGTTGTTTCAATCTTTGACAGATTATTCCTCATATTTTCTGACAATTCTGCACAAAATCCTAAAATTTTAAACATAACACACATAAAACCCTAGCTTATGCACAAATCCTAATTTATAGTTTTTAACTGTTTTATCTGACATAATGTATTTATTTAGCTTTATTAATGTACATACTAATTAGGGTTAATCACACTCCCCAACTTTAACTTTACTAGTCCCTAGTAAATTATAAAAAATATTAACAAAGTGAAAATAGAATATAAACAGAGGTAAAATCATTTTCGTAAATTTTTTTTTTTTGTTTTACGATTGCATTTAGCATATGCAATAAGCTGAAAACCCATAGGTGATCCCTAGTAGACGAGTTTTGTCTCGTGAAGGTTTTTAGTGAAGTTACCTACAAACTTCAATAGTTAAGATTTCATATTTCAAATTTTTCACAAATAAAATTAAATCAATATTCCTTCTGCATTGCTAGAATACTTCATTTTCTGATCACTATTAGAGTAACACATGTTAGTTGCAATATTATCCATATATTTTTGTAAAAACTTGTGTGTGTGTGTAATGATTTATTTATTTTCAAAAATCACTTAATAAATATTACCATCTTTTATGGTAGTCTTGATGTCAATCCTCCCCTGGAATACACTCAGTAATTACACATATGTTATAGTAACTGTTCACTCAGTAATTACATGTGATCAAAATATTGTTAACAAAGTAAATAGTTTCACATGTAATTAATCCAAAGATCAGTTATTTGAATAAAATTGGAATTTGATATAATCTCATGAAGGAATATTAACACTACATTAAACATATTATCAACATCCTCCCTTTTTGGATCGATAGGATTAATATAAATGCATGATTTCTGGAATCAAAAAGGACTTTGTTAGGGTTATAATGTGGCCATTGGTTTGGGGTTTAAGAAACGACGTCAATGAGATTCAAAGGCGCTATCATTTCTTAGCATTGTGGCACACCTCTTTTTATTCTTTCAAGACTTTGCATGATCATTCTTTTCATTTTTCCTCTATATNAGGGTTCCTCCTACTCGGACCTATTTCTAACCTAAGGTGTCCATAGGGTTCATGTGGGCTGTTTTGGGTATTTCTAATATTTTTCCATTATGATTGGTGCTATGGAAATGGGTAGGATCAATTCTAGTGTGAATTGGTAGTTAGAAAGTGCTAGTTTGTGATTTCTAAATTTTNTTCTTTCTTTGTTCTTTGAAATTCTTTTCACATATTTCCTTTTGCTTTTGAACATTTATCATTTTTTCCTTTACTCTTTTCTACCTTTTCTTCTTTTTCTGTTTTTTCGTATCCTGCTGATTTAAAAGAGGGTGTAAGAAAATTAGATAGTAAAGGTAGGGTTAATATATTTGTATATAGCTCGGGTATTTTTTGGGTTTTTATGAAAATAATTTATACTTTTTCAGGCTCAATCATAGCTAACTAAGGATATAATTTTGTAAAAGAAATGGTTAAGGCTCAAGATTAATCAAAAATGGCCTAAGATCATTTTCCAGAAATCATACATTAGCATTATCCCTAAATGAAAGTCTAAGGAAGATGCTAACAATATAATTTAACAAGTGCTAATCAAAACAAAACTAATGAGATTATTCAAAAAAAGTTTACCGATTGAAGATTATTATTTGAGTAGATTTAGAATATCTTTCTGTGAAACCCAGGAAAAATTTTAACTTTTTCTGAAAAAAAATGACAAAATGGTAATTTGTCAGTATAGTGTGGGTTAAAAAATGGTATTTTTATAGACCTCGGATGATGAAACGGACCTCACCGTTGGATTCGTCTCACGAAATCTAGTTACCCGGATAAATTTTATCGAATTCTGAGATAGTCAGATTTTTCACATTTTTCGAGGTTACGGGTGTTCGATGACCCCTAAAAACGAAATTTTTATCAAAATTTTAAAATTTGAAAAAATATTTTAAATAAAGTTCATATAACATATTTTGAGCTTAAATCGGTAAAAAATTTAATCGTTTCGGGGCGAAAACGGACCCGGACAAAGGACGACACTTGGCGCGACGAGGACCAAGTGTTTAAAAAGTATTAAAGTGGGCAAATATCTGAAAAATCAGATGTTTTCTCTTCATTTGGCCCGCTGGATCAGACCCAAGAGCAAAGAAGACAAAAAAAATAATTCTTCAAGCTTTCTTCCGCCGATTCTCGGAGTNAATTCTTCAAGCTTTCTTTCGCCGATTCTCGGAGTTCCGTCGGTCGGAATTCGTCGGGCCAAGAATTAAAGTCGATCTACGCGACGAGAGCTACGCGTGGGTACCAAAAACAAAGATTTTCACCGAAGATTCAAAGGGAGGATTTTGGAGAAATCTAAGCTTTGGACTTCAATCTTGTTCTTGAGGCTTCCTACAAATTCTTTACGCTTCAAGAGGTAGGGTTCCTCCTACTCGGACCTATTTCTAACCTAAGGTGTCCATAGGGTTCATGTGGGCTGTTTTGGGTATTTCTAACATTTTTCCATTATGGTTGGTGTTATGGAAATTGGTAGGATCAATTCTAGTGTGAATTGGTAGTTAGAAAGTGCTAGTTTGTGATTTCTAAATTTTTTCGATAATTGGTTATATAAAAATCATATATTCTAATTTTTATTTTGTTTGAATGATCCATATAAAATCTAGGCTTGATTTTGGTATATGGAAGTATTTATGTAATCCCTTGGAAATTGGGATCACGNTGATTTAAAAGAGGGTGTAAGAAAATTAGATAGTAAAGGTAGGGTTAATATATTTGTATATAGCTCGGGTATTTTTTGGGTTTTTATGAAAATAATTTATACTTTTTCAGGCTCAATCATAGCTAACTAAGGATATAATTTTGTAAAAGAAATGGTTAAGGCTCAAGATTAATCAAAAATGGCCTAAGATCATTTTCCAGAAATCATACATTAGCATTATCCCTAAATGAAAGTCTAAGGAAGATGCTAACAATATAATTTAACAAGTGCTAATCAAAACAAAACTAATGAGATTATTCAAAAAAAGTTTACCGATTGAAGATTATTATTTGAGTAGATTTAGAATATCTTTCTGTGAAACCCAGGAAAAATTTTAACTTTTTCTGAAAAAAAATGACAAAATGGTAATTTGTCAGTATAGTGTGGGTTAAAAAATGGTATTTTTATAGACCTCGGATGATGAAACGGACCTCACCGTTGGATTCGTCTCACGAAATCTAGTTACCCGGATAAATTTTATCGAATTCTGAGATAGTCAGATTTTTCACATTTTTCGAGGTTACGGGTGTTCGATGACCCCTAAAAACGAAATTTTTATCAAAATTTTAAAATTTGAAAAAATATTTTAAATAAAGTTCATATAACATATTTTGAGCTTAAATCGGTAAAAAATTTAATCGTTTCGGGGCGAAAACGGACCCGGACAAAGGACGACACTTGGCGCGACGAGGACCAAGTGTTTAAAAAGTATTAAAGTGGGCAAATATCTGAAAAATCAGATGTTTTCTCTTCATTTGGCCCGCTGGATCAGACCCAAGAGCAAAGAAGACAAAAAAAATAATTCTTCAAGCTTTCTTCCGCCGATTCTCGGAGTTCCGTNTTTCTTCATTTGCTGCCGGCTGGATCAAACCAAAGAGCTAAGGAGAAAAAATAAAATTCTTCAAGCTTTCTTTCGCCGATTCTCGGAGTTCCGTCGGTCGGAATTCGTCGGGCCAAGAATTAAAGTCGATCTACGCGACGAGAGCTACGCGTGGGTTCCAAAAACAAAGATTTTCACCGAAGATTCAAAGGAAGAATTTTGGAGAAATCTAAGCTTTGGGCTTGAATCTTCTTCTTGAGGCTTCCTACAAATTCCTTACGCTTCAAGAGGTAGGATTCCTCCTACTCGGACCTATTTCTAACCTAAGGTGTCCATAGGGTTCATGTGGGCTGTTTTGGGTATTTCTAATATTTTTCCATTATGATTGGTGCTATGGAAATGGGTAGGATCAATTTTAGTGTGAATTGGTAGTTAGAAAGTGCTAGTTTGTGATTTCTTGAATGTTTAGATAATTGGTTATATAAAAATCATATATTCTGATTTTTATTTTGTTTGAATGATCCATATAAAATCTTGGCTTGATTTTGGTATATGGAAGTATTTATGTAATCCCTTGAAAATTGGGATCATGTGGGCATGCTTTGTGTTTTATATTATGCCTTGTGAATGAAATGTAATATTAGCATGTATTATGTGTTATCATGTTGATGGAGTGTTGATATATGCTCTTGGATATATTGAACTTGAAATGGTTATGTGATTATATGCAAATGATATTAATTGTCATGGTATACAATGATATTTAAAAATTGTCATTTGGCATGCATTGCAATATGGACATGGAATTAACATCACATTCATGGGCTACATGCATGAGTGTGGGTGTAGGGTTGCATGGGGTGATCAACACCAACATTGGTTCTTGATGGTAGGCTCGGGAAAGTGGGATGGAATGTCCTACGGAGTCGCACGGTGACATGCATAAGAAAACTTGTGTCGGGTATAGCAAGTAGGGCTAGACACTCCCTCGGGTGAAAAACCCGACCACTTGGTTCATACACTTACCGGCGGTGAAATTCCAGAAAAGTGTAACGGCGTACGGAGCCGGAGGTGCGATTCCTGAATCCGATACCCCATAAAGGCACATGATTTTGATATATAAATTATTCATTTGATGGGAAACATCCAAGAATGAATTAGTTTTATGACATATGGTTGATTTCAAAATGATCTTTGGATGTGTTTCATCAAAGACGTTTGTTTTACACGTAAGTGTCGCATTGTGTTGTGGGAGTCGGTGTGGGCTCGGGATAGCATGCATGGGTGAGTTTCATCTCATTACTTGGCATGGCATCATGATTTTCCAACATTGTATTATATGTTATTGTTGGAGGGAATACTTGTTGTGAAATGTTGCATTTATACATTGCATATGCATTTTAGGTGATGAGTAGCCTCTGTAGGGATTATTCTACTGGGCATTGGCTCACCCTATACGGGAAACATTTCAGGTGTGGGTCATGCACCAATGGACGGCTCACAATCCGGGTCACATGGTTGAAGAAAAGTCGACTTGTGGCTTCCAATCCATTTTTTTTTGTAAAAGTAGATTTGTAATTAAATTTCGGCATGTAATGTGTAAAGGAATTGTAATAGAGTATATATGGACTGTTTTAATATAACCTTGCATATTTTGATATAAATATGATGATTGGACCCGGTGTGGTCAAGTTTTATGTATAAAATGGACCCTGTGTGGTTATGGTATTATATTGGACCTCGGATGGGTCATGTAAATGTTGATTGCACAGATTGTGTTTTGGGGTAGAGCTTCCCGTACAAAGGAGACTCTGCCCGGATTTCGTTAAATTATGGATCCTGGTAAATGGGACACAACGGTGCGATATCGAGTTATACGGTATCCACGGGCATTCC
>CAUOFW020000001.1:1644983-1901642 GCA_963454935.2 Ilex paraguariensis
TTTGGGGTGTCACAGCTTGGTATCAGAGCCTAGGTTATACGATTTACCTAAGGCTTGTTGGGCATTGGGACTAGACCATTGCATGCATTGTGCATCTTATCTTATGTGCTTAAATTGTTACATGTTTTGTGCAACGTGTTATGTGAAACATGATTACTTGCTAGGTGAATATGTGAATTANCATTCCAGTTGGAGGGGGAATCCCAAGTATGGTGGGATTGGGTGAAAGACTCCAAGAACTTGGAGGCTATGACATGGGTAGAGTTCCAAGAACTCTTCATGGGAAAATACTTCACGGCGGGTGCGAGGCATGCAAAGGCCCGGGAGTTCCTAGATCNATATGCATGGTAAAAGGCACATGAAAAAAAAAATACTAGGGTTAGAAAACATAACCTTGGGTTCANTGTCAGTGATGGAATACGTGGCTAAATTCACTGAGTTAGCATGTTTCGCTGACCAATATGTGGCCAAGGTTAGAAAATTTGAGGATGGGTTGAAGTTATCCATCCGAGTTAAAATCGTCGGTCTTCTTCTACAAGATTTCGANAATGGTATAGTTTTATGTGTAAATGTCTACTAGTAGGTGGCACACGCACTACTAGTGAAACAAGGAGGACAATCTTCAAGTTTAAATACTTGACTTCTATCTTGGCATACTAAGTAAATGCTCTGTTTCTATTTGACATATGTGTAGATGGAAAATAAAGGAAGGGGAAGAGGACACGGCCGAGGCAGAGGCGGTAGGTGGAACAACAACCAACCACCACCGGCCTTTGACCAACAAGCCTTCATGGAGGCTATTGGTGCAGCGGCGGCTACCATTGCACAAGCTAGTGCTACGGCCGCTACTATTGCACAGACGGGTACAAGTGGGGGCCAAGGAGGCTCCAGTCATCTCCAGAAGTTCAAGGCACATCAACCGCCGATCTTTATGGGAGGGGCGGACCCGATGGTAGCTGATCATTGGTTCCGGCAGGTTGACAAGATCTTGAGGGCAATGGAGATCACCTCTGACGCCACCAGGATAACTCTAGCTACATTCCAGTTGGAGGGGGAATCCCAAGTATGGTGGGATTGGGTGAAAGACTCCAAGAACTTGGAGGCCATGACATGGGTAGAGTTCCAGGAACTTTTCATGGGGAAATACTTCCCGGCGACTGCGAGGCATGCAAAGGCCCGGGAGTTCCTAGATCTGAGGCAAGGAACGATGTCAGTGATGGAATATGTGGCTAAATTCACTGAGTTAGCACGTTTCGCTGACCAATATGTGGCCACAGATATGGCCAAGGTTAGAAAATTTGAGGATGGGCTGAAGTTATCCATCCGGGGTAAAATTGTTGGTCTTCTACTACAAGACTTCGACTTGATGGTCACCACAGCTTTGGCCATTGAGAGAGAGGTGGATGACGCAAGGAGCATCCGGGATCATNGGTCTTCTACTACAAGACTTCGACTTGATGGTCACCACAGCTTTGGCCATTGAGAGAGAGGTGGATGACGCAAGGAGCATCCGGGAGTCTGGTGCAAAAGACAAGAAGAAGGAAGGCCAATCCTCTTCTTCTAGCTCAAGGAAGAAGCAAAGGACTTCTACTCCACAAGGATTTCAGGTACAGGGCCGCAGTTATCAAGGCCAAGGCCAAAGTCAATCCTCTCAAGGTGGGAGAAATCAGAGGCCTTCCTACCAAGTTGGCCAGAGGATTTGCTATCATTGCCACCAACCGGGTCACATGAAGAGGGATTGTCCTCAGAGGCAGGGATCCCAGGGTCATGGGTCGTCGCAATCTCAGACTTCAGTGGGGCAACCACAGACGCAGTATGCTCCTCACTACCCTACTACGGGTCAGGGCAGCCAGTACCAGTTTCAGGGTGCAGCACAAGGCCCTACTATTTCTCGTGCAGGGACACCGCAAGCTGGCCAGATGGGCCAAGGAATGGGTCGAGGACGAGGCCAGGGCTCACAAGCTGGGACTTCAGGGACTCCGGGGCATGTCTACGCCATGATACCACAGACTGGGCCGATAGATCTGTCGGTGATACATGTCACATTTCTACTTTCCCGCTTATGAGCTAGAGTGTNGGACTCCGGGGCGTGTCTACGCCATGATGCCACAGACTGGGCTGGCAGATCCGTCGGTGATACAGGGTACATTTCTACTCTCCCGCTTATGGGCTAGCGTGTTATTTGATTCTGGTGCATCTCATTCATTTATTGCTGCATCTTGTGTGGATGACTTGGGCTTAGAGGTTGAGACCTTGGAAGAGCCATTGCATGTGAGTTCTCCCCTAGGTGCTAGGGTGAGGGTTAATCAGATATGTTGGGGGTATGAGTTGGAGATCTTAGGGATCCTACTCACTATGGACCTTCGGGTCATGGACATGTCGGAGTTCGATGTGATCCTTGGGATGGATTGGTTGGCGGCACACCGAGTCGTCATTAATTGTGATCGGAAGCGAGTCACTACTTACACACCAGATGGGGTTTGTTTCATGTTTCAGGGGGATAAGCACGATGTTTTACCCCAAGCAGTATACGACTCCAGATGGCACGGGCAGCTGAGAGGACTATCCAGACTTTAGAGGACATGCTACGGGCATGCGTCCTAGATCTCAAGGGTAGTTGGAAAGATCACTTATCCTTGGTGGAGTTCGCATACAATAATAGTTACCAGGCGAGCATACAGATGGCACCCTATGAGACACTATATGGAAGGTCATGTCGTTCTCCGGTTTGTTGGACGGAGGTAGGAGAGAGGTCTTTTACGGGTGCAGAATTGGTTAGAGACACCTCGGAGAAGGTGGACTTGATTCGGAAGCGTCTTCTTACGGCTCAAAGCCGGCAAAAGAGCTATGCTGATAGACGGCGGCGACCTCTAGAGTTTGAGGTGGGAGATCATGTCTTCTTGAAGGTTATGCCTAAGAGAGGAGTGGTCCGGTTTGGTAAGCGGGGGAAGCTGTCACCGAGATACATCGGGCCCTTCAAGGTACTTGAGAGAGTGGGTACAGTTGCTTACCGGTTGACATTACTACCAAATCTATCGGGTGTTCATGCATTATTCCATGTCTCTATGCTTCAGAAGTACAACCCAGATCCGACTTATGTGGTGGATTGGGGAGAGCTTGTTGTTGATGCTAATGGGACTTTCGAGGAGGGACCGGTGCGCATCATGGGTAGTCGGGAACAGGTTTTGTGAGGCAAGACCGTGCGGCTAGTGAAGGTGCTGTGGCAACATCGAGGAGTAGAGGAGGCGACATGGGAGCGCGAGGACACTATCCGTACCAGTTATCCTTGTTCGAGGATGGAGGTACATTCTTCTGGTCATTTAGCATTAATTGACTGTTGTATATGCATGTGATTGTATGTGCACGTGTATGTGAATTTCGAGGACGAAATTATTTTAAGGGAGGAAGAATGTGAAATTTGGAAAAAATTTTAACTTTTTCTGAAAAAAATGGTAAAATGGTAATTTGTCATTATAGTGCGGGTTAAAAACTGATATTTTTATATACCTCGGATGATAAAACGGACCTCACCGTTGGATTCGTCTCACGAAATCTAGTTACCCAGACAAATTTCGTCGAATTCTGAGATGGACGAAAACAGACCCAGACAAAGGACAACACTTGGCGCGACGAGGACCAAGTGTTTAAAAAGTATAAAAGTAGGCAAATATCTGAAAAATCAGATGTTTTCTCTTCATTTGGCTGGCTGGATCAGACCCAAGAGCAAAGAAGAAAAAAAAAATTCTTCAAGCTTTCTTCCGCCGATTCTGGGAGTTCCGTCGGTAGAAATTCGTCGGGCCAAAAATTAAAGTCGATCTACGAGACGAGAGCTACGTGTGGGTACCAAAAACAAATATTTTCACCGAAGATTTAAAGGGAGAATTTTGGAGAAATCTAAACTTTGGGCTTGAATCTTCTTCTTAAGGCTTCTTACAAATTCTTTACGCTTCAAGAGGTAGGGTTCCTCCTACTTGGACATATTTCTAACCTAAGGTGTCCATAGGGTTCATGTAGGCTGTTTTGGATATTTCTAAATTTTTTCCATTATGGTTGGTGTTATGGAAATGGGTAGGATCAATTCTAGTGTGAATTGGTAGTTAGAAAGTGCTAGTTTGTGATTTCTTGAATGTTTCGATAATTGGTTATATAANCATTATGATTGGTGCTATGGAAATGGGTAGGATCAATTTTAGTGTGAATTGGTAGTTAGAAAGTGCTAGTTTGTGATTTCTAAAATGTTTCGATAATTGGTTATATAAAAATTATATATTCTGATTTTTATTTTGTTTGAATGATACATAGANAGATAATTGGTTATATAAAAATCATATATTCTGATTTTTATTTTGTTTGAATGATCCATATAAAATCTTGGCTTGATTTTGGTATATGGAAGTATTTATGTAATCCCTTGAAAATTGGGATCATGTGGGCATGCTTTGTGTTTTATATTATGCCTTGTGAATGAAATGTAATATTAGCATGTATTATGTGTTATCATGTTGATGGAGTGTTGATATATGCTCTTGGATATATTGAACTTGAAATGGTTATGTAATTATATGCAAATGATATTAATTGTCATGGGATACAATGATATGTGTATATGTAAAAATTGTCATAANATATATGCTCTTGGATATATTGAACTTGAAATGGTTATGTGATTATATGCAAATGATATTAATTGTCATGGTATACAATGATATTTAAAAATTGTCATTTGGCATGCATTGCAATATGGACATGGAATTAACATCACATTCATGGGCTACATGCATGAGTGTGGGTGTAGGGTTGCATGGGGTGATCAACACCAACATTGGTTCTTGATGGTAGGCTCGGGAAAGTGGGATGAAATGTCCTACGGAGTCGCACGGTGACATGCATAAGAAAACTTATGTCGGGTATCGCAAGTAGGGCTAGACACTCCCTCGGGTGAAAAACCCGACCACTTGGTTCATACACTTACCGGCGGTGAAATTCCAGAAAAGTNTGACATGCATAAGAAAACTTGTGTCGGGTATAGCAAGTAGGGCTAGACACTCCCTCGGGTGAAAAACCCGACCACTTGGTTCATACACTTACCGGCGGTGAAATTCCAGAAAAGTGTAACGGCGTACGGAGCCGGAGGTGCGATTCCTGAATCCGATACCCCAGAAAGGCACATAATTGTNAGCAAGTAGGGCTAGACACTCCCTCGGGTGAAAAACCCGACCACTTGGTTCATACACTTACCGGCGGTGAAATTCCAGAAAAGTGTAACGGCGTACGGAGCCGGAGGTGCGATTCCTGAATCCGATACCCCATAAAGGCACATGATTTTGATATATAAATTATTCATTTGATGGGAAACATCTAAGAATGAATTAGTTTTATGACATATGGTTGATTTCAAAATGATCTTTGTATATNCATGATTTTGATATATAAATTATTCATTTGATGGGAAACATCCAAGAATGAATTAGTTTTATGACATATGGTTGATTTCAAAATGATCTTTGGATGTGTTTCATCAAAGACGTTTGTTTTACACGTAAGTGTCGCATTGTGTTGTGGGAGTCGGTGTGGGCTCGGGATAGCATGCATGGGTGAGTTTCATCTCATTACTTGGCATGGCATCATGATTTTCCAACATTGTATTATATGTTATTATTGGAGGGAATACTTGTTGTGAAATGTTGCATGTATACATTGCATATGCATTTTAGGTGATGAGTAGCCTTTGTAGGGATTATTCTACTGGGCATTGGCTCACCATATATGGGAAATATTTCAGGTGTGGGTCATGCACCAATGAACGGTTCACAATCAGGGTCACATGGTTGAAGAAAAGCCGACTTGTGACTTCCAATCCATTTTTTTTTGTAAAAGTAGATTTGTAATTAAATTTTGGAATGTACTGTGTAAAGGAATTGTAATAGAGTCTATATGGACTGTTTTAATATAAGCTTGCATATTTTGATATAAATATGATAATTGGACCCGGTGTGGTCAAGTTTTACTTATAAAATAGACCCTGTGTGGTTATGGTATTATATTGGACCTCGGATGGGTCATGTAAATGTTGATTGCACAGATTGTGTTTTGGTGTAGAGCTTCCCATACAAAGGTGACTCTGTCCGGATTTCGTTAAATTATAGATCCCGGTAAATGGGACACAATGGTGCGATATCGAGTTATACGGTATCCACGGGCACTCTGTGGGTTGATGGGAAATTAACGGACCCCATGAATTTTGGGTGTCACACTTTCTAAGAAAGATTTGTTCAAAATCTACAATAGGTATTACATCTCCACTATATATGCAAAGATTGTAATATTTCACAAGGTTTTTAACAATAGAGAAATCTAACTGTGCTTAATATATTTAGTTTAAACAAAAATATTAAGATAATTCACAACCAATATATGAAAATCCTGCATGATCAGATTAAGACTATTCTTGCTAAGCATGAGAATATTTAACCTAATTCAACTGTTAATTATATGAACTAATTTACCTAACTCAAAAACATAAGTTTCATAACAATTAACAAAAACAAACTTAAGCACAAACAAGTTCAAAACTAAAAACAGGTTCAAAACATCAACAGGTTTAATGCATAAATAAGTTCAAGACATAAAGTAAAAGTGCATCATTTAAAAGATGAGTGAAAGATAGTAATTTTTTTGTAGAATTTCCAGTCTTTAAGAAGTAGATGGTCCTCCTCCAAAATGCTCTTGAAGTAGCCTTAGCATTTCCGCTTGATTTTGCTTATAATCATCGATGCGTTTGTTGATTTCGGTGATGCTAGTACCAAGCTGGGTAACAGTGGTCTCTAATCTTAGCAAAATCTACCTATCAGTCCTGTGATTGTAACGCCCAAAAACCCACCCTCGACGGCATTACAAACTAAAAACCATTCACATCATGAGAACAACTAAATAATTCTTCCATAAAGAAATTTCATACCTCAAAGGTAATCTTTACAATCTCATTCCCAAAAGAATACGCCAAAACATGACGAATATATCCCCAAAAGAATATGATCCCAAAGTAAGATAATTACATCCCAAAAGAATTAAACAAAAACTCGCAGCAGAATTACAAAAGATTCTAGACTTCACAATATTTTCCAAAGTACATTTCCTAGTCTAGAATAAAAAGTAATGTTGTTCTAAGCGTCCACCTCGAGATCAACATGCCCGTCTATGGGAATCTCCTAGTGTGCTGGTTCCTCAATTCCCAAATCCTCCTCCAGTACATAATCTGAAAAATGTAGTTTGTAAGGGGGGTGAGCATTAAGCTCTGTTGCAACATTCCTCCCAAACTCGAACAAGGTTTAGAAAAGTATATAAAAATAGTCGGTCACCTTTCACAAATAGCATATATGAATTTTAAAAGAAAATCGGGACATTTAAACAGATCTCAAGTTTAAGCAACAGTAATAATTTAATGCATAAGTGAAACCAATATACAACTAATAATTCATTCCACCATAAACCGTTTCTCCCAAGTTCTTGCGGAATCCCATACTTCCAAAAATTCTTGTAGAAACTATTTCTGGTAGAATAAACAATAACTCATAACTTAAATATTTCACAACAATATATACATGTATCTCAACCATGATGTAAGGCATCCACATGAATCAACACATTGAGTACCATGTAGCCCATACAGACACACCCAAATCTTCTCAAAGATATCCAACCTTTAGGAGGGGCGTATACCATACCAATGGCAGTGATGTATCCAACCCAGACATTAGTATACTGACCCACCACCTTGATACCCATGAGCAATAACAGTTTAGTCTTACCAAAGCACTAACCCCACTACGAGTGGTAGGAAAAGTTCAAACCCACACGGAGTATGAATAACGTCTACCCACTCTACGATATCTCGTCAAAGGCCACCCATGGTCCTCCCACACTCATGAGAGATACAATACTAAACTCAATTTCTCAATTTACAAACATATTTGAAAAATCCCCAAATTTATCATGTGACAATTCCAAAATCAATTAAGAAAAATACGAGAGATTACAACATCATTTTATTACTCAACAAAAAGCACTATAGTTTCAAAATTAATAATAAAGGAAGAATTTAAGAAGAAAATCCATCACTCTCCAAAAACTAGGATTTTTAAAGTAAGAAAGGAGATTTCATGGGTATTTAACCCTAACTTGTGTAAAACATGATAATAATTGCAAGAAGACCAAGAAAAGATGATTTCATAGAAAATATATAAGATTTAGAGTCAAAGAATACATATATATTAGCCCTAGCATCAATGAACAAGAATGGAAGAAAACCCCCCACCTTGATGTTCTTGAAAAGACTAGGTTTTGATCTTCTTGAAGTTGAAATTCCCGTTGATCTTGTGTTTTTCTCTTCTTTTACTCTTCTCTAAGGTCTCCTAGGGTTTTGAGTGTTGAAATTGGGCTAAAGGGGTTTTCCTTAAGTATTTATAGTGAAAGGAAAGCCGGCTATTCGGGACTTAAAATTTTCAGATTTTTCGAGGACCTTCCGGAAGGTTGTTCGTCAACCTTCCGGAAGGTTTGCCTAGTTGACAAACCATTTTCATTAACCTTCCGGAAGGTTTTGTCTATTGGACATTCATCTTCCTTAACCTTCCGGAAGGTTTGTCTTCTGGACAAATACTTTCATCAACCTTCCGGAAGGTTTTGCCTACTGGTTAAATCTTTTATCTTAACCTTCCGGAAGGTTTTGTCTGTTTTTCTACAAAACCTCCCTTTTTCATTTCCAATCCATTTCAAACCATTCCAATTCCAACCCAAACTTCTTCAACATGCTTTTGTACATCAAACCTAGTTGGTATAAGTTTTATTACAAAGATTTCATATATTTGCAAGCTAAATTAAGTTTTAACTACCGTTTCCTGAATTTTTTCATATTAATATTTCAAAAGAATTAATAACTTGCTATACAAACCTACATACATATATAAAGATAAAAGTGTGGGGTTTACAGTCATCCATTGGTATGTATGGGTGATCCTCTTGTGGTTGCGGTTGTTCTTGTGCGAAAAATTCTTCAAGAGCTTGGAATGTCTCCTCTTGTGGTGGGGGTGGTGCTTTAGGTTGTTCCTCAGGGTGTACTCCATGACTCTTTTTCAATGATGTTTTATCTAGTGGTCCACAATGTTCCACTATTTTCCACGAAGGAATTAACAATTACTCCCTTGTCCCTGTATAACTAAGAAACTAACATAACATATGGGAGTGAGGATTTCTTCCTATCCACAACAAGTAATATTTGATCCATGATAAGGTTTGGCAAATCAATTGTGTGTCCCATCCCAAATGCATAAAAGAAATAGGCTTGCTCAGTATAAATTTGATTCTTCTGGGCTCGGGGTAAAAATTTGTTTACTGTTATCAAATTCAGAATTCTGTATTTGTCTGTCAAATCCCCTAGCTTTATGTATTTGTTTGGCTTTCCCCAAACAAACTCTGGGTTACCTCTCAACTCTATCCCTATGTTAGTTAAATCAGGCAGTTCAATGTAAGGATATTGCGGGTTGGATGGTCTTTGCATGGGATTAAAAAAATCGGCTATAGTAGCCGGTGTAACTTGAAAAATTCTACCTCACACGAACGCACGCAATTGTCTTTCTCCAATTATTTTTGAATTACTATAGAATTCACGGACCAAGCAGTCATAAGCAACAGTAATAAATCTAAAATAATCCAACCATCCTCTTTCAACAAGAATTTGTCTAACTCCTATGTTTTTAAAACCTCAAAAATTACCGGCCTTTCAAGAATGATAGTTTTGGAGATAAAGTGAGCATTATACCAGGCCTATTGTTCAAAATTCTTAAAAATCACCTTATTGTGGATATTTCTTGGTCCAGGTTGTTATAGAGATGCTTGAGGTTGCTGAAGTTGATCCCTTGGTGCACGACTTGAAAAACCTCTTGTTCGACGCATTGAATCTATGCTTTTCCTGATTTCTCATCAAATACTCAGTTTCAACTGATTTTGATCGGTTGAAACCTTCAAAATGTGATGGGTAAGTGAATAATCGGAAAAGATTTGAAAAAAATGGTCTAGTGCAGCAGATTTGAGATGAATCCTTTGGAGAAAAACCAATTTTTTTGAATTTTGGCTGCGAGGGAATAAGAAATGATCAGTCCTTTGCATGTAGGAGATATTTATATAGGCACTGTCGTCCGGACGCTAGCCCCACCATTCGGACGGTGCTAGTTGATTGGTTTTTTTATTTTGCACTCTACAGGCTGCTGACGACTTTCTGAATTTTTGCATCTTAAAAATTCATGTAGTTAGAAAATTAATTACAACTCTTACATATTTGACAAAACTCTGCTAACCACTCTTTTTTATTTCTGTTTCAGAAAAATTGGTTTTATTAATTATTAATTTGTTATTATTTATTTACTGATTTTTCTAATTTTCCTAATTATTATATAGTTATTTACAATTATGTACATTATTCCAAAAACTATACATTCGTTGATTATACTGATTCAAAATCAGAACTTTCTGCATCAATAATACTAGTGACACGGTTAACTTCACTTCTCATATATCTTGTTAACATAGGGGTAGAATAGGATGGCGTCTCAAGATAATCTTTACTCTGCCCATACCTAATCCACCGGAGACGATCTGATGCTCGACCTGAAATTTGTTTAGCATACTAATTATATTGTCTCAAATGTTCTAAATGACCACACTTACATCTCAAATGTTCTAAACGACCACACTTACACAACCACCGAGACGCTTTGATCGTTGGCGTTTAGCAAATGTATTTTTTCCACACAAGGGTCTTGGTCGACTTTCAAAAATTTCTAAATTTCTAATGCTTCTAGCTTTTTACATGATCAATGCATGTATATCTTTTGGAAGATGACGTAGTAAAATTAAACTTAACTAGAATAGTTTTTCGTCCATTATATAATTATTTTTTACAAAATTATAAAAATGGCCCAAAATTTATTGACTCACTATCCGGTTCTTTAACGTCTGTCAGTCACAAAGATGAACAAATTAATAAAAAGCATAGAAATACTAAGTAGATATAAGTAATTTCTCACATAAGTAAATTCACACACTCTCCCCCCAACTTAAATTAAACGTTGTTTGTAATGTATAAAATAATGATAATTAAAACTGATAATAAAAATCAGCAATCTGTTGTTGTCTAGTGATTAGGATATCTGGCTTTTACTCAGTAGACTTAATCTGTCAAATAAATAACAAACAATTAGTATTTATTTATTTATAATCAAACAACAATATAAATTTTCAAAGCGCATATACTGGATCAAAAAGTTGTACAGAAGTTATATCTTGAGCAAATCCATCATCATATGGTTTAAGCCTTTGACCGTTCACTTTAAAAACATTCCCAGCTAATGGATTCTCAATTTCAATTGCTCCATAGTCAAAAACTTGCTTAACAATTTAAGGATTTGTCCATCTAGATCTTAATTTTTTAGGGAATAAACAAAGTTTTGCATTATATAATAGAACTTTTTGAGAAGGTTCAAAAGATTTTCGCATGATATTTTTTTCATGAAAAATTTTTGTTCTAGACTTAGAAAATTTTGCATTTTCATTAGCTTTGTTTCTTAATTCTTCAAATTCATTAATTTGATGTTTGCGAGCTATTCCAGCTTTATCCATATCAAAATTCATCATTTTGATTGTCCAATATGCTCGATATTCTAATTCTACAAGTAGGTGACATGGTTTATCATAAACTAATCGATAAGGAGACATTCCTAAAATAGTTTTATATATAGTACAGTAACCTCAAAGTGCATCCGTTAATCTTAAAGACCAATCTTTAGAATCTGGACTCACTATTTTTCTAAGATATATTTTATCTCCCTATTAGCTAATTCAGTTTGTCCACTTGTCTGTGGATGATACAGAGTGGATATTTTATGAGAAATTGAATATTTTCTCATAAATTTTCAAAAATTTTATTACAAAAATTTAATCCACCATCACTTATAATGGTCCGAGGAATTCTAAATCTAGACAAAATATTTTTTTTTAAAAACTTGATCATTGTAAACCCCACACTTTTATCTTTATATATGTATATAGGTATATATAGCAAATAATTATGTCTTTTGAAAAGTTAATATGGTAAAATTCGAATAAATAGTAGTTTAAACTTAGTTTTAGCTTGTAAATATATGAAATCGTTGTAATAGTGTGAAACCCAGGAAAAATTTAAACTTTTTCCGATAAAGGGCAAAATGGTAATTTGTCACTGTTATCCGTGATTAAAATCAATATTTTTCTAGAGCTTAGATGAAGCAACGGATCTCACTGTTGGATTCGCATCGCAAAATCGAGCTGCCCCGTCAATTTTTGTCGAATTCTGAGATAGTTGAGTTTTTTACGTTTTTCGAGGCGATGAGCGTCCTGTGACCCCCAATAATGAAATTTTTATCAAAATTTTGAAATTTGAAAAATATTTTAAATAAATTTCATATAAAATATTTTGAGCTTAAATCGGTACAAAATTTAATCGTTTTGGGACGAAAACGGACCCGGACAAAGGACGACACTTGACGGGACGAGAGCCAAGTCTTTAAAAAGTATAAAAGTGGGCAAATATCTGAAAAATCAGATGTTTTCTCTTCATTTGGTCGTCTGGATCAGACCCAAGAGTAAAGAGGGAAAAAAATAATTCTTCAAGCTTTCTTTCGCCGATTCTCAGAGTTCCGTCGGTCGGAATTCGTCAGGCCAAGAATTAAAGTTGATCTAAGCGACGAGGGCTACGCGTGGGTACCAAAAACAAAAAAAGATTTTCACCGAAGATCCAAATGGAGGATTTTGGAAAAATCTAAGCTTTGGGCTTGAATCTTGTTGTTGAAGTTTCCTACGAATTCTTTTCGCTTCAAGAGGTAGGGTTCCTCCTACTCAGACCTATTTCTAACCTAAGGTGTCCATAGGGTTCATGTGGGCTGTTTTGGGTATTTCTAACATTTTTTCATTATGGTTGGTGTTATGAAAATGGGTAGGATCAATTCTACTGTGAATTGGTAGTCAGAAAGTGCTAGTTTGTGATTTCTAGAATGTTTCGATAATTGGTTATGTAAAAATCATATATTCTGATTTTCATTTTGTTTGAAATGGTTCATATAAAATCTTAGCTTGATTTTGGTATATGGAAGTATTTATGTAATCCCTTGAAAATTGGGATCATGTGGGCATGCTTTGTGCTTTATATTATGTCTTGTGAATGAAATGTGATATTAGCATGTATTATGTGTTATCATGTTGATGTGAATATGAACGGTCAAATGTGAACATTGCATGTGCACTTAGGTGGGGAGTAGCCTTTGTAGGATGTACTCTACTGGGGGTTGGCTCACCCTATACGGGAAACATTTCAAGTACGGGTCATACGCCGAGGGACGGCACTCACTCGGGCACTTAAGGGGGAAGAAAAGCCGACTTGTGGCTTCCAATCCATTTTTTTTGTAAAATTTAGACTTGTAATTAAATTTTGGCATGTAATGTGTAAAGGAATTGTAATAGAGTCTATATGGACCGTTTTACTTATAAATGGACCCGGTGTGGTTATTGTTGAGTGTTGGACCTCGGATGGGTCTTGTTATTATATAATGCACATGNTGAATCTTGTTGTTGAAGTTTCCTACGAATTCTTTTCGCTTCAAGAGGTAGGGTTCCTCCTACTCAGACCTATTTCTAACCTAAGGTGTCCATAGGGTTCATGTGGGCTGTTTTGGGTATTTCTAACATTTTTTCATTATGGTTGGTGTTATGAAAATGGGTAGGATCAATTCTACTGTGAATTGGTAGTCAGAAAGTGCTAGTTTGTGATTTCTAGAATGTTTCGATAATTGGTTATGTAAAAATCATATATTCTGATTTTCATTTTGTTTGAAATGGTTCATATAAAATCTTAGCTTGATTTTGGTATATGGAAGTATTTATGTAATCCCTTGAAAATTGGGATCATGTGGGCATGCTTTGTGCTTTATATTATGTCTTGTGAATGAAATGTGATATTAGCATGTATTATGTGTTATCATGTTGATGTGAATATGAACGGTCAAATGTGAACATTGCATGTGCACTTAGGTGGGGAGTAGCCTTTGTAGGATGTACTCTACTGGGGGTTGGCTCACCCTATACGGGAAACATTTCAAGTACGGGTCATACGCCGAGGGACGGCACTCACTCGGGCACTTAAGGGGGAAGAAAAGCCGACTTGTGGCTTCCAATCCATTTTTTTTGTAAAATTTAGACTTGTAATTAAATTTTGGCATGTAATGTGTAAAGGAATTGTAATAGAGTCTATATGGACCGTTTTACTTATAAATGGACCCGGTGTGGTTATTGTTGAGTGTTGGACCTCGGATGGGTCTTGTTATTATATAATGCACATGTTATGTTTTGAGTAGAGTTCCCCTTACAAAGGAGACTCTGCCCAAATTTTTAATAAAGGATGGACCCGGGTAAATGGGGCACAACTTTGAGATATCGAGTTACTCGGTATCCACGGACCCTCGAATTTTGGGGCGTCACAGTTNAATCTAAGCTTGGAGCTTGAATCTTGTTGTTGAGGTTTCCTACGAATTCTTTACGCTTTAAGAGGCCTCCTACTCGGACCTATTTCTAACCTTAGGTGTCCATAGGGTTGATGTGGGATGTTTTGGGTATTTCTAACATTTTTCTATTATGGTTGGTGTTATGAAAATGGTTAGGATCAATTCTACTGTGAATTGGTAGTCAGAAAGTGCTAGTTTGTGATTTCTAGAATGTTTCGATAATTGGTTATGTAAAAATCATATATTCTGATTTTCATTTTGTTTGAAATGGTTCNCTAAGTAAATGCTCTGTTGCTATTTGACATGTGTGTAGATGGAAAATAGAGGAAGGCGAAGAGGACGCGGCCGAGGAATAGGCAGTAGGCAGAACAACAACCAACCACCACCGGCCTTTGACCAACAAGCTTCATGGAGGTTATTGGCGCAGCGGCGGCTACCATTGCACAAGCTAGTGCTACGACCGCTACTATTGCATAGACGGGTACAAGTGGGGGCCAAGGAGGCTCCAGTTATCTCTAGAAGTTCAAGACACATCAGCCGTCGATCTTCATGGGGGGGGGNGTGAATATGAACGGTCAAATGTGAACATTGCATGTGCACTTAGGTGGGGAGTAGCCTTTGTAGGATGTACTCTACTGGGGGTTGGCTCACCCTATACGGGAAACATTTCAAGTACGGGTCATACGCCGAGGGACGGCACTNTGGGGGGGGGGGGCGGACCCGATGGTAGCTGATCATTGGTTCTAGCAGGTTGACAAGATCTTGAGGGCAATGGAGATCACCTCTGACGCCACCAGGATAACTCTAGCTACATTCCAGTAGGATGNTACGGGAAACATTTCAAGTACGGGTCATACGCCGAGGGACGGCACTCACTCGGGCACTTAAGGGGGAAGAAAAGCCGACTTGTGGCTTCCAATCCATTTTTTTTGTAAAATTNCTCCAAGAACTTGGAGGCCATGACATGGGTAGAGTTTAAGGAACTCTTCATGGGGAAATACTTCCCGGCGGCTGCGAGGCATGCAAAGGCCCGGGAGTTCCTAGATCTGAGGCAAGGAACGATGTTAGTGATGGAATACGTGGCTAAATTCACTGAGTTAGCACATTTCGCTGACCAATATTTGGCCACAGATATGGGCAAGGTCAGGAAATTTTAGGATGGGCTAAAGTTATCCATCCAGGGTAAAATCGTCGGTCTTCTTCTGCAAGACTTCGACTTGATGGTCACCACAACTTTGGCCATTGAGAGAGAGGTGGATGACGCAAGGAGCATCCAGGAGTCTGGTGCAAAAGACATAAAGAAGGAGGACCAGTCCTCTTCTTCTAGCTTGAGTTAGAAGTAGATGACTTCTACTCCACAAGGGTTTTAGGGATAGGGCTGCTGTTATCAAGGCCAAGGCTAAGGTCAATCCTCCCAAGGTGGGAGAAATCAGAGGCCTTCCTACCAGGCTAGCCAGAGGACTTGCTATCATTGCCACCAACGGGGTCACATGAAGAGGGATTGTCCTTAGAGGCAGGGATCCGAGGGTCATGGATCATCGTAATCTCAGACTTCAGTGGGGCAACCACAATAAGTCAGGGTAGCTAGTACCAGTTCCAGGGTGCATCACAAGGCCCGAACGAGGCCAGGGCTCACAAGCTAGGACTTCAGGGTCTAAGGGGCATGTCTACGCCATGATGCCACAGACTGGGCCAGCAGATCCGTCGGTGATACAGGGTACATTTCTACTCTTCCACTTATGGGCAAGTGTGTTATTTGATTTTGGTGCGTCTCATTCATTTATTGTTGTATCTTGTGTGGATTACTTGTGCTTAGAGGTTGAGACTTTGGAAGAACCATTGCATGTGAGTTCTCCCCTAGGTGCTGGGGTGAGAGTTGATCAGATATGTCGGGATTATGAGTTAGAGATCTCAGGGATTCTACTCACCATGGACCTTAGGTTTATGGACATGTCAGAGTTTGATGTGATCCTTGGGATGGATTGGTTGACGGCACATCGGGTTGTCATTGATTACGATCGGAAGAGGGTCACGGCTTATACGTCGGAAGGTGTTTGTTTCAAGTTTCAGGGGGAGAAGCAGGATGTTTTACCCCAAGCCGTGTATGACTCTAGGTGGCACAGACAGTTGATGGGTTGGCTTGCCAGCCTTACCCTGGAGGATGAGGTGAGGCAGGAGTTTGGTCTACCTCGGGTTGTGTGCGAGTATAAGGATATTTTTCTGGATGAACTATCGGGATTACCTCCACATAGGGATGTAGACTTCACTATTGAGTTGCATCTAGGTACATCGCCTATCTCTATGACTCCGCATCGGATGTCACCAGTTGAGTTGCAAGAACTCAAGGTACAATTGTAAGAATTGTTGGACAAGGGATTTATTAGACCGAGCACTTCACCTTGGGGCGCTCCGGTTCTATTTGCTAAGAAGAAAGATAAGACTCTTCGGTTATGTGTTGCTTACCGGTAGTTGAATAGGGTCACTATCAAGAATAGGTACCTTTGTCGAGGATTGATGACTTATTTGATCAGCTGAGGGGGGCACGGGTCTATTCGAAGATAGATCTTCGAATCAGTTACCATCAGTTGAGGGTTAGGGAGGAAGATATCCCTAAGACGGCGTTCAGAACGCGGTATGAGCATTTTGAGTTCACAGTGATGCCATTTGGAATGACGAATGCTCCAGCGGCATTCATGGACCTCATGCATAGGGTGTTCCAACCCTATTTAGATCAATTTGTTGTGATTTTTGTTGATGACATCTTGATCTACTCCAAGTCTAAGGAGGAGCATGAGGGCCACTTGAGAATTGTTCTCCAGACATTGAGAGATTATCAGTTGTACGCCAAGTTCAGCAAGTGTGAATTCTGGCTTACTGAGGTGAAATTTCTGGGACACGTGGTGTCAGCTTCGGGTGTATCCGTGGACTCGGAGAAGGTTGAGGCAGTTATGAATTGGGAGAGACCAAAGTCAGTCTTTGAGATACGTAGTTTTCTTGGGATTGGTGGGGTACTACCGACGGTTTATTGAGGATTTCTCCCGATTGGTTGCGCCTATGACAAAGTTGACCTAGAAAGATGTCAAGTTTGTATGAAATGATTCTTGTCAGAATGCATTCCAGGAGTTGAATAAGAGGCTTACTTTAGCTCCTATTCTGATAGTTCCAGAATGGGGACAGAGGTACACAGTCTATTGTGATGCCTTGAAGAACGGGCTGGGATGTGTTTTGATGCAGTCCAGGAGGGGTAGTAGCTTATGGTTCTCAACAGCTAAAGAATCACAAGCAGAATTACCCCACACATAATATGGAGTTGGCAGCCATTGTCTTTGCCTTGAAGGCTTGGCGTCACTACCTATATGGTGAGTAGTTTGAAGTATTTTCGGACCACAAGAGGTTGAAGTATATTTTCACACAGCGGGACCTCAACATGAGGCAACGCCGGTGGATGAAGTATTTAGAGGACTATGACTTCACTTTGCATTACCATCCTGGTAAGGCAAACGTGGTGGCTGATGCACTTAGTCGAAGGTCGCGGGAAGTTTTGGCTAGTGTAGCTTCCTGGGAATGACAGATGCTCGAGACTGTGGGACAGTTCGGGCTATGTTATATGGGTCAGGCTCAGGGTACTTTAGGAAGTTTGGTGGCTACGCCGTCTCTACTAAGCTGGGTGATTGAGTCCCAGAGTTAGGACACGGAGCTATTGTCCATTCGGGACCGTGTACAGGCAGGTACAGGTGACGAGGGCTGGGCTATTCACTTGGATGGTAGTCTTTGGTACCGAGGAAGGGTTGTGGTTCCTCAATTGGCAGATCTGAGGGAGGAGATCCTTAGGGAGTTTCATTGCTCCTGCTTTGCGATTCATCTAGGGGGCACAAAGATGTATCATGATCTTCGTCGCCAGTATTACTGGAGTGGAATGAAGAGGCAGGTTGGCGATTTTGTCAGTCGATGTCTCACGTGTCAGCAGGTTAAGGCTGAACACCAGAGACCAGCGGGATTACTCCAGCCTTTGGAGGTAGCTGAGTGGAAGTGGGAGCATATCACGATGGATTTTGTGACCTATTTGCCACGGACATCGCGGGGTCATGACACAGTGTGGGTGATAGTGGACCGGCTTACTAAGTCGGCACACTTTTTGGCTGTGCGGATGATCTTCATACTGGAGGAATTTTGTAGGTTGTATATACGGGAGATTGTCCAGCTGCATGTAGTACCCCGTATCTATTGTATCGGACCGGGATCCCAGGTTTACAGCTCATTTTTGGGAGAGTTTTCAGCGAGCCATGGGGACACAGTTAATGATGAGCACTATTTTTCATCCCCAGATGGACGGTTAGTCTAAGAGGACTATCCAAACTTTAGAGGACATGGTACGGGCATGCGTCCTAGATCTCAAGGGTAGCTGGGAATATCACTTACCCTTGGTAGAGTTCGCATACAATAACAGTTACTAGGCGAGCATACAGATGACACATTATGAGGCGCTATATGGGAGGCCATATCGTTCTTTGGTTTGTTGGACGAAGGTAGGAGAGAGGTCTTCCACGGGTCCGGAATTGGTTAGAGACACATCGGAGAAGGTGGACTTAATTCAAAAGCGTCTTCTCACGGCTTAAAGCCGGCAAAAGAGCTATGTTGATAGACGGCGGCGACCTCTAGAGTTTGAGGTGGGAGATCATGTCTTCTTGAAGGTTATGCCTAAGAGAGGAGTGTTCTGGTTTGGTAAGCGGAGGAAGCTGTCGTCAAGATACATCGGGGCCTTCGAGGTACTTGAGAGAGTGGGTACAGTTGCTTACCGGTTGTGTTACCGCCAAATCTATCGGGTGTTCATGCAGTATTCCATTGGGGAGAGCTTGTTGTTGATGCTGATGGGACTTTCGAGAAGGGACCGGTGCGCATCATGGATAGCCGGGAACAAGATTTGCGAGGCAAGACCGTGCGGCTAGTGAAGGTGCTATAGCAGAATCAAGGAGTAGAGGAGGCGACATGGGAGCGCGAGGACACTGTCTGTACCAATTATCCTTTCTTATTCGAGGATGGAGGTACATTCTTATGGTCATTTAACATTATTTAACTATTGCATAAGCATGTGATTGTATGTGCACGTGTATGTGAATTTCGGGGACGAAATTCTTTTAAGGGAGGAAGAGTGTGAAACCCGGGAAAAATTTAAACTTTTTCCGATAAAGGTAAAATGGTAATTTACCATTATTATGCGAGATTGAAATCAATATTTTTCTAGTGGTTAGATGAAGCAACGGATCTCATCGTTGGATTTGCATCGCGAAACAGAGTTTTCCTGTCAATTTTCGTCGAATTCTGAGATAGTCGAGTTTTTTACATTTTTCGAGGCGACCAGCGTCCGATGACCCCAAAAAATAAAATTTTTATAAAAATTTTAAAAGTTGAAAAATATTTTAAATAAAGTTCATATAAAATATTTTGAGCTTAAATCGGTAAAAACTTTAATCATTTCGGGGCGAAAACGGACCTGGACAATGGACGACACTTGGCGCGACGAGGGCCAGGTCTTTAAAAAGTATAAAAGTGAGAAAATATCAGAAAAATCAGATGTTTTCTCCTCATTTGGCCGGCTGGATCAGACCCAAGAGCAAAGAGGAAAAAAAATAATTTTTCAAGCTTTCTTTCGCCGATTCTCGGAGTTCCGTCAGTTGGAATTCGTCAGGCCAAGAATTAAAGTCGATCTACGCGACGAGGGCTACGCGTGGGTACCAAAAACAAAGATTTTCACCGAAAATTCAAAGGAATGATTTTAGAGAAATCTAAGCTTGGAGCTTGAATCTTGTTGTTGAGGTTTCCTACGAATTCTTTACGCTTTAAGAGGCCTCCTACTCGGACCTATTTCTAACCTTAGGTGTCCATAGGGTTGATGTGGGATGTTTTGGGTATTTCTAACATTTTTCTATTATGGTTGGTGTTATGAAAATGGTTAGGATCAATTCTAGTGTGAATTGGTAGTTAGAAAGTGCTAGTTTGTGATTTCTAGAATGTTTCGAAAATTGGTTATGTAAAAATTATATATTATGATTTTTATTTTGTTTGAAATGGTCCATATAAAATTTTGGCTTGATTTTGGTATATGGAAGTATTTATGTAATCCCTTGAAAATTGGGATCATGTGGGCATGCTTTGTGCTTTATATTATGTCTTGTGAATGAAATGTGATATTTGCATGTATTATGTGTTATCATGTTGATGTGAATATGAACGGTCAAATGTGAACATTGCATGTGCACTTAGGTGGGAAGTAGCCCTTGTAGGATGTACTCTACTGGGCGTTGGCTCACCTTATATGGGAAACATTTCAGGTACGGGTCATACGTCGAGGGACGGTACTCACTCGGGCAGTTAAGGGGGAAGAAAAGCCGACTTGTGGCTTCCAATCCATTTCTTTTGTAAAAATTAGACTTGTAATTAAATTTTGGCATGTAATGTGTAAAGGAATTGTAATAGAGTCTATATGGACCGTTTTAGTATAGTCTTGCATGTTTGTATGGGTATGGATAATTGGACTTGGTGTGACCAATGTTTACTTATAAATGGACCCGGTGTGGTCATTGTTGAGTGTTGGATCTCGAATGGGTCTTGTTATTATATAATGCATAGGTTGTGTTTTGAGTATAGTTCCCCTTACAAAGGAGACTCTGCCCAAATTTTTAATAAAGGATGGACCCGGGTAAATGAAGCACAACTTTGAGATATCGAGTTACTCGATATCCACGGACATTCTGCGGGTTGATGGGTAATCAACGGACCCTCGGATTTTGAAGCGTCACAAATAGAACTTGTACCAACTAGGTTTCATGTACAAAAGTATGTTGTAAAATTTTGGGTTGGAGTTGAAAGGGTTTGGAATGGATAAGAAATGAAAAATAGAGGAAACATGCAGAATCTGGGGATTTTTGGCAAAGCGTACCGGTACACGTACCCTAGGTAATTTTAGAGAGGAAGAAAGGGAGGGAAAAAAATTGGATTGGATCAAAGGGGACTTGCACATTGGATTGGATCAAAGCCCAAAATTTTCAAGAATACCAAGGTAGGGGTTCCTTCAATTCTTGACCATTGAGGCTTGGGCTTATATGTATATGTATGTTTTCACTCTCATTTAGATATATATGCTATGAAATCACCCTTTCTTGTTATTTTTGCAAAACTTAGCATGTGTTAAACAAAGCTAGGGTTAGATACCATGAAAACTCTTTTTCTTGACTCAAAACCCTAGCTTCCAAGAGAAAGGGATTTTTCTCTCGATTTTTCCCTTATTCTTGATTTTAAAACCTTAGTGCTTTGTAATGAACAATAAAAATGGGTTGTTGATGATCTCTTGTTTATTTTCTTAAATTGTTCCCTTGTAATACAAATTGTGAAATTTG
Source organism: Ilex paraguariensis (assembly GCA_963454935.2). Lineage (NCBI taxonomy): Eukaryota > Viridiplantae > Streptophyta > Magnoliopsida > Aquifoliales > Aquifoliaceae > Ilex > Ilex paraguariensis. The sequence goes on from CAUOFW020000001.1 coordinate 1,666,960, forward strand.
GGGATTTTGGATTTCCTTGTGATTTGAAAAAATGTTTGTTATTGCATCTCTTGTATGGTTGCTGTGATGGACTTGAATTGCATTCGAGCACTACCGTAGAGTCTTAGAGGTTAGTCTGTCCCAGTGGGGGTGTGAGATAGTTTTCTAACACTTGTAGTGGATTGTTGTTTGTGAGAGCAACCACTATTGTTCAGGTAGGTTCTAGGCTAAGGTATGGTATACCTTTCCTGGGAAGGATTCGTCAATACCGGGAGAGATAGTATACGCCATTCCTAAAATATTTGGGATTGTGTGATTGTGCTGGGTGAACGAGGTAGAATCGTGGTGTAGATTCATGGGAAGCAACCAACATACATGAGAATATGGGATGACATGATTGAATGATTATTTCATTTCTAACACTCCAACATGCTTATTCATTTCATTTAAACTATGGCTAGTGAGTTAACTTGAGATCAAATAAATTGTCATTGTTTCTTTTCAAATTATATATGCTATTTTGAAAAGTGAGACCAAACTGTTTAATATTCTTTTCCTAAACTTTGTTCGAGTTTGGGAGGAAGTTGTTATAGAGCTTAGTGCTCAACCCCTACAAACAATATATTTTTCAGATTTTGTACAAGAGGAGGAGCTCAAAGTTGATGAGCCGGTACATTGGGAAGTTCTACTAGATGGGCATGTGGATCCAGGAGGTGGATGCTGAGGGCTATACTCTCCTACATAATAGACTAGGAAATTCCTTTTGAGAATATCTAAAGTCTAACCTTTTGTTATTCTACTACAAAGTTCAAAGTTGATTTTGTTAGATGTAATTGTCGTAGTTAATTGTATTCTTTTAGATACAAAGGCCATGTTGGGCATATTCTTTTGGGATGATATTGTGAATGTTATAATGATGAATGGAATTTTCTTAAATGATGGATTTTGTTAGTTGCTCTCATGATGTGAATGGTTTTAGATTGTAATGTCGTCCAAGGGGGATTTTGGGGCGTTACAAGGTTTGGTATCAGACCCTAGGCATTAGGTCTTACATTGGAGCTGTAGGTTATGGATTACCACTAAAGGGGTAGGATTAGGTTGAATAAGATTGTTGATTTAGATTTTACACACGTCTTATACTTTAGATTAATGTGATAGTTAGGTTGTCTTGTACATCAAGAAAACTAAATTGTGAATTGATGTGCTGGATTGACGGTGGACATGGGTGTGGTCATGGAGGTCAAGAAAACCCACCACCACCACCTCCTGACGCTATGAACGACATTTATCAATGCCTAAGGGATCTAACCACTCTAGTACAACACCAGAATGGAAATAACAACCATAACGGTGGGGTTCATCCCTTAGCTCATGTACCGGGCAACGGGGACGAGAATCGAAGGATGCTAGTTCTTCGAGAATTTTTGAGATAACTCCCACCTACTTTTCAAGGAAGCTCTAATCCCTTGGATGCGGATAAGTGGATTCATCGGGTGAAGAAGATGTGTGATGCCATGGGAATTGCCGAGAATTTACGGGTTAATTTGGCTACATACCTGTTAGAGGGGAGGCCGACCATTGGTGGGACTCGGTGAAGAGAAAGAGGAACATGGATACACTCAGTTGGGAGGAGTTTGACCAAATCTTCCAAGACAAGTACTTTTCTGAATCAGTCAAGGACAGGATAAGTGCAGACTTTCTCGCTCTACGATAGGGGAACATGACAGTAACAGAGTACGAGAAGAAGTTTAAGGAGCTATCCCGCTTTGCCATGGAGTTCATATCTACCGAGGCTAAGAGGGCCAAACACATTGAGCAATGCTTGAGGCCTACCATAAGGGAGAAGCTTGTGGCTCTCAAGATCCGGGACTATGGGGATCTAGTTGATAGAGCTACATTGGTGGAGAGAGACACAGAGGACAACCAGTGATGATAGAACTTCACGAGGGGAGGTCTGATCCAGACGGGTGCTAGTATTAATGGACACCTGAGGGAGGCACCATACTGTCACCTAGATCAGGTGGCCGGATAGAGACTTTAGACAGTTCAAGGAGACGGGGTTACTCAGAATCGAACAGGCACCGACCCTCGTCAATGCTTCACATGTGGAGGTGTCGGGTACTTTAAAAATAACTGTCCATCGCTTCCACCAATGACCAAGCAAGCAGCTAGGCAAGTAAATGTAAACAAGCCACCAGTACCAAAGCCACTAAATTAGAGACCATTAGGAGCTATTGAAGCCGGTGGTGCCAATCAAGGGAGAATGTTTGCTTTGACTTAACTGGAGGAAGATGCTTCCAATGCAGTTGTGGAAGGTATTGTTCTTCTTTGTAATTCTTGGGCCGGAATTTTATTTGATTCCGGTGCTACTCATTCATTCATACCCACAACATATGCTCTTAATTTGGGATTAAAATTTGAGAAGCTAGAATATGCCCCAAGTGTTGACATGCCTATGGGGGAACGATTGGATACTAGAATGGTGTGTAGAGGTTGTGCGCTTCGAATTGGGGAGCAAGAATTAATTGTAGATTTAGTTGCATTAGTAATGAAGTGGTATGACATAGTATTTGGAATGAACTTGTTGTCCACCTTCCGTGCGGTGATGGATTGTTTTCGTAAAGGGATTTCATTTCAATTATCGGGAGGGAAAGTTTTTAGTTTCATGAATGATCAAAATTCTTTCCATCCATTTCTTACTACGGGTAGTAGATTCTTGAAAGCTAAGGCAGGGAGCCATTTGAATTTCTTAGCTAGCTTAATGGGAGATGATTGAGATAGATCCCAACCGGACGTGGTATTGATAGTGTTAGAGTTTTTCAGATGTCTTTCCAGATGAATTACTAGGGTTACCCCCATAGAGAGAGATTGAGTTTAAGATTGATCTTTATCCGCGAATAGAACCCATATCCATTACTCCTTAACGGATGACACCTTTGAAGTTAAAGGAGCTAAGGAAGCAGTTGGACCATCTCTTGCTCATTGGGTTTATTCGTTTGAGCACTTCACCTTGGGGAGCCCCGATCCTCTTTGTGAAGAGGCATGACGAAACACTTCGGTTATGCACAAACTACCGAAGGTTGAATCGGGTGACAGTGAAGAATAAATATCCATTCCCATAGATTGATGATTTATTAAATCAGTTGAGGGGTTCCAAGTATTACTCCAAGATTGATCTTTGCACAGGGTACCATCAATTGCAGATCAAGGAGGAGGATATACCTAAGACGGATTTTTGTACCCAGTATGGTCATTTTGAACATACGATAATGTCATTTGGATTGACTAATGCTTCAGCAGCCTTCATGGATTTGATGCATAGGGTATTTTGGACATACCTACATCAGTTTGTCATCTTGTTTATTGATGATATATTGATCTATTCACGAACACAAGAGGAACATGAACACCATCCCTCGATTGTGCTACATATATTGAGAGAGCATAATTTGTATGCTAAGATGAGTAAATGCGAGTTCTAGATGAAGGAAGTGAAATTCCTTGGCCATGTGGTGTCAAAACAGGGTGTAGTTGTTGACCCCGCAAAGAATAAAGTAGTGATGAAGTGGGAACCACCGAAGAATGTGACCGAAGTACGTAGTTTCCTGGGATTACCAGGCTATTACCAGAGGTTCGTGGAAGGGTTCTCAAAGATAGCAATGCCAATGACTCGCCTAACGAAGAAGGGAGAAAAATTCGTGTGGACTCAAGCATGTGAACTAGCCTTTCGCACCTTGAAGGAGAAGTTACAACAACTCCTGTCCTTATTATTCTGAGCAGTGGGGAGGGATATGATGTGTATACTGATGATTCATATGAAGCTTGGGATGTGTGTTAATGCAAGGAGGTAAGGTAGTTGCTTATGGCTCGAGGTAACTCAAGATTCATGATCAGAACTATCGCACTCATGACTTGGAGCTTGCCGCTGTGGTTTTTGCTCTTAAATTTTGGAGGTGTTACCTTTATAGAGAAAAGTTTCAAGTGTTTTTAGATCATAAGAGCCTCAAGTATATCTTCACATAGAAAGACTTGAACCTTCGGCAACGAAGGTAGATTGAATATCTAGAAAACTATAATTTCATACTCAACTACCATCCGAGAAAAGCTAATGTAGTAGCAGATGCACTTAGCCAGAAGTCTCGGGGTGAAATCAATGTTCTTGCTATTCACAGGTGGAAGATTATTGATGCTTTGGAGGAGTTTGATCTGTTGGTGGATAGACGGGAAGATCGACCATGCTTATTTAACCTTATAGCTCAACCAATTCTCCGACAAAGGATTGCGGAGTTGCAACAATTAGATGCAGAGCTGGAAAATGTCCGGGGTAGATTGGAGAGGAATGAGATGATTGAGAACTGGGCAATACATAATGATGAGTTACAGTTTCATGGAAAACTATGTGTACCCAACAATGACCAAGTATGGAAAGAGGTGTTGGGTGAGTGCCATCGTTCAAAATTTTCCACACATCCGGGTAGTACCAAGATGTATAGAAACATGAAACGTCAATTTAGGTGGAAAGGGATGAAACAAGACGTGGCTAAGTACGTGTTAAAGTGAACGGTGTGTCAGCAGGTGCAGATTGAGCATCAAAAGCTCGGAGGATTATTACAGTCCTTGCCTATTCCAGAGTGGAAGTGGGATCACATCACCATGGACTTCGTGTCGATATTTCCATAGACTTCACACGATCATAATGCCGTATGGGTCATTGTGGATAGACTTACCAAGTTGGCTAATTTCTTGAGTATGAAGACCATGGACACTTAGGAGAGCTGGAACAAGCTCTATATTCGCGAGATTGTTAGATTACATGGAGTTTCGCTCTCTATTGTTTCAAATTGTGATTCTCGTTTTGTGGCACAATTTTGGCAAAGTCTACAGCGAGCTATGGGAACAGAGTTACACTTTAGCACCGCCTTTCATCCCTAAAGGGATGGTCAATCCGATAGGGTAATACAGATTTTGGAAGATATGTTACGAGCTTGCGTGTTGGACTTCAAGGGAAGTTGGAGTGATCATTTGCCATTGGTGGAATTCGCATACAACAACAGTTTCCAATCTAGCCTTGGCATGACACCTTACGAAGCATTGTATGGAAGACCATGTAGGTCCCCGATTTTTTAGTTAGAAGCTAGTGAGAGTAGTTTATTTGGGCCAGAGATTGTTAGGGAAACTACGAAAAAAATTCAACTCATCCGGGAGAGACTATGCATGGCACAAAGTAGACAGAAAAGCTATGCGGATCGAAGACAAAGACCATTGGAATTCCAAGAGGGGGACTATGTGTACCTCAAGGTGTCGCCTGAAAAGGGAGTGTTGAGATTCGGCAAAAAGGGAAAATTAGCTCCAAGATATATCGGACCATTCGAAGTGATCAAAGTTGTGGGCAAGATGGCATATCAACAACAGTTACCAGCTCAGTTGTCAAGGGTGCATGACATGTTCCATGTGTCAATGTTAAGAAAGTATCAATCGGATACCATGCATGTCGTGGATTTGGAGGATATTGAAGTTCAAGATGGAGCAGCATATGAAGAACAATCGGTGGAGATTCTCGATAATAAGGAGAAGATATTTCACAACAAAGTCATCTAGCTGGTGAAAGTCTTGTGGCAACATCATGGGGTGGTGGAAGCTACTTGGGAACCCGAGCTGGAGATGCGAGAGAAGTACCCTTATCTATTCACTACTAGNTTTCATAGCAACATGTGTGGGTTATCAGTTTCAAAATGAAAAGAATATGGAGGAGGGATTAAAATAGTCATTAATTTTTTTTTGGGGGGGCAGGAGGAGCTGATTTTTAAAAATCTTCTCTTACCAAACTTCCATGATAGTAGTAAAATCATCGATGGTTACACAAGTAAAGATGGTTTGGTGTCTGTTTAAGTTGGTAGGTATTGACCAAAAATNACCCCACACTTTTATCTTTATATATGTATATAGGTATATATAGCAAGTAATTATTTATTTTGAAATGTTAATATGGTAAAATTCGAGTAAATAGTAGTTTAAACTTAGTTTTAGCTTATAAATATATGAAATCGTTGTAATAGAACTTGTGCCAACTAGGTTTGATGTACAAAAGTATGTTGTAAAAGTTGGGTTGGAGTTGGAAGGGTTTGGAATGGATTAGAAATGAAAAATAGAGGAAACAGGTAGAATCTGGGGATTTTCGGCAAAGCATACCGATATGCGTACCGGTATGTCGAACTCCAAAAGCCTTTGCATACCGGTACACGTACCGGTACACTCTATAAATTCTAAAAAATTTTAAGTCACGAACAGCCGGCCTTCTTTCTACTATAAATACTTAAGGACACCTCCTTTAGCCCCATTTCAACATTTCTAACCCAAGGAAACCTTAGATAGGAAGAAAGAGAGGAAATAACACAAGATCAAAGGGGATTTGCACATTTGATTGGATCAAAACCCTAAATTTTCAAGAACACCAAGGTAGGGTTCCTTCCATTATTGACCATTGAGGCTAGGGCTTATACGTATATGTATGTTTTCACTCTCATTTGAAATCACCCTTTCTTGTTATTTTTGCAAAAATTAACGTGTTAAACAAAGCTAGGGTTAAATAACCATGAAAACTCTTTTTCTTGACTCAAAACCCTAGCTTCCAAGAGAAAGAGATTTTTCTCTCGATTTTCCCTTGTTCTTGATTTCAAAACCTTAGTGCTTTGTAATGAACAATAAAAATGGGTTGTTGATGATCTCTTGTTTATTTTCTTAAATTGTTCCATTGTAATATAAATTGTGAAATTTGGAGATTTTGAATTTTCTTGTGATTTGAGAAAATGTTTGTTATTGCATCTCTTGTATAGTTGTTGTGATGGACTTGTATTGCATTTGAGCACTGCCGTAGAGTGTTAGAGGTTAGTCTATCCCAGTGGGGAGTGAGATGGTTTCCTAACACTTGTAGTTGATTGTTGTTTGTGAGAGCAATCACTATTGTTCACGTAGGTTCGAGGTTGAGAGATGGTATACCTTTCCTAGGAAGGATTTGTTAATGCCGCGAGAGACAGTATACGTCCTTCCTAAAAGGTTTGGGATTGTGTGATTGTGGTGGGTGAACGAAGTAGAATCGTGGTGTAGATTCATGAGAAGCAATCAATATACACGAGAGTATGGGATTGCATGATTGAATGATAATTTGATTTCTAACACTTCGACATGCTTATTCCTTTCATTTAAACTATTGCTAGTGAGTTAACTTGAGATCAAATAAATTGTCACTGTTTCTTTTCAAATTATATATGCTATTTTGAAAAGTGAGACCGAACTATTTTATATTATTTTCCTAAACCTTGTTCGAGTTTGGGAGGATGTTGCTACAGAGCTAGTGCTCACCCCCTACAAACAATATATTTTTCAGATTTTGTACAAGAGGAGGAGCTTGGAGTCGATGTGCCGGTACATTGGGAAGTTCTACTAGATGGGCACGTGGATCCCGAGGTGGATGCTTAGAGCTATACTCTCCTACGTGATAGACTAGGAAATTCCTTTTGAGACTATGTAAAGTCTAACCTTTTGTTATTCCGCTGCAAAGTTCAAAGTTGATTTTGTTAGATGTAATTGTTGTAGTTAATCGTATTCTTGTAGATACACAGGTCATGTTGGGCATATTCTTTTAGGATGATATTGTGAATGTTATAATGATGAATGAAATTTTCTTAAATGATGGATTTTATTTGTTGCTCTCATGATGTGAATGGTTTTAGATTGTAATGCCGTCCAAGGGGGATTTTGGGGCGTAACAATCATTGTTTTGTGATCATTATTTCTACATGGAATTGCTTCTACCCATTTAGAGACATAATTGAATGCAACCAAAATGTACAAATAACCAAAGGATGTGGAAATGGACCCATAAAATTGATGCCCAACAATCAAAAATTTCAATAATCAAAATATGGTTGAGAGGCATCATATTTCTTTTTGAAATATTTTCCATTCTTTGACATCTGTCACAATTTAAACAAAAGATATGAACATCTTTAAAAAGAGTTAGCCAATAAAATCCACATTGTAAATTTTTTGTAGCGGTTTTCTTTGAAGCAAAATGACATCCGCAAGCTTCAGAATGACAAAAATGAATTACTTGACCAATTTCATGGTTAGATACACAGTGCCTTATTATTTGATCTTTACAATATTTAAATAAATAAGGATTTTCCCAGAAAAAATTACATATCTCACTTAGAAACTTATTTTTATCAGACTAGGTATAATAAGAAGGAATAGTACCAATGACTAAATAATTAGCTATATCTGCATACCACGGTACTTCTATTATTGCAAATAGTTCATCTAGAAAGGTTTCTCTAATTGGAGTAGGTTCTTCCTTTATTTCATAATTTAGTCTTGACAAGTGATCTGCTACGACATTCTCTACTCCTTTCTTTTCCTTAATGATAAGATCAAATTCCTGAAGTAATAATATCCATCATAAGAGACGTGGTTTAACATCTTTTTTAGTAAGCAAATATTTTAAAGCTGCATCATCTGTAAATACAATAATTGATGATCCAACCAGATATAAACGAAATTTATCTAATGCAAACATATCAGCAAATAGTTCTTTTTATGTGGTTGAATAATTCACATGTGCATCATTTAGAGTTTTGCTCGTATAGTAAATAACATAAGGTTTTTTATCTTTTTTTTGTCCTAATACATTTCCTACTGCATAATCATTTGTATCACACATTAATTTAAAAGACAAAGACCAGTCAGGAGGTTGCATAATAGGTGCAAAAATAAGCATGCTCTTTAATCTATCAAATGCTAATAGACATGCTTCATTCCATTCAAATAAAGCATCCTGACATAAAAGATTACATATAGGTCTAGATATTGAACTAAAATTTTTATGAACCTTCCATAAAATCCTGCACGACCTAGAAATGAGTGAATATCTTTTACAGTTTTCGGTGATGGAATATTAGCTATCAAATCGATTTTAGATTTATCAACTTCGATCCCTTTTTCAGACACTATATGACCTAAAACAATACCTTGTGTAACCATAAAATGACATTTTCTCAATTTAAAATATGGTTTGTTTCTTCACATCGAATGAGTACTTTTTCAAGATTTTCGAAACATAAATGAAATGAATCACCATATACTGAAAAATCATCCATAAAAACTTCTAGATATCGTTCTACCATATGACTGAATATATTTAACATACAATGCTGAAAGGTAGCTGGAGCGTTACATAATCCAAAAGACAACCTTTTATATGCAAAAGTACCAAAAAGACATGTAAATGTAGTTTTTTCTTGATCATCTATTACAATTTCAATCTGATTATAACCAGAATATCCATCTAAAAAATAGTAACATGCATGGCCAGCTATTCTTTCTACTACTTGATCTAGAAAAGGCAATGGAAAGTGATCCTTTCTGGTGAGGGAATTTAGTTTTGATAGTCAAAACACACATGCCAACCTGTGACTGTACACATAAGGACTAATTCATTTTCTTGATTTTTTATTACAGTTACACGAGACTTCTTAGGAACTACCTGTGTAGGACTAACCTATTTACTATCAGATATAGGATAGATAATATTTGATTCTAATAGTTTAAGTACTTCAGCTCGGACTACTTCTTTTAAGTGTGAATTCAGTATTCTTTATATTTGACGAGATGTTTTAGCATTTTTTTCTAAATATATACAATGAGTACATAGAAGTGGACTTATACCTTTTATATATGCTATTGTCCATCAAATAACATTTTAGTGATCTTTCAATACTTTGGTTAATTCTTTTTCTTGACTTTCAAATAAATTTGATGATATGATTACGGGATGAATTTTATTTTATTTCTAAAAAAACATATTTCAAATTAGTTGGAAGTGGTTTTAAATCTAGCTTAAAAACTTTAGCATTGGATTCTACAGATCTAGGCAACAAATTTTCACTTTTTGGATTTTCTATCTTTGAAGATTCATTATCAGATACACATTCTATTGTATATAATTCTTTTTTCATAAAAAAATATTCAAAAAAAACTTTGAGTTAATGACTCAATACAATTTATTTTATGCACTTCATCTTCTTCCCTAGGTTGTTTTACACTGTTAAAAATATTTAATTCCAAGGTCATGTTTCCAAATGAAAGTTTCATAACTCCATTTCTACAATTTATCAACGCATTTGATGTAGCTAGAAATGGTTGACCCAAAATAATAGGTATGTATGCAGATGCATGAAAAATTGGTTGTGTATCTAAAACGATAAAATCTACTAGGAAATAAAATTGATCAACTTGGATAATAACATCTTCTACAATTCCTGTTGGAGTTTTTATTGATCAGTCTGCTAATTACAGTGTAAGTAGGTTTCAATTCACTTAATCCTAATTATGTAAACACTGAATATGGCACAAGATTACAACTAGCTCCAAGGTCTAGCAGAGCTTTTTCAATTCAAAAATTTTCAATGATGAATGAAATTGTAGGGCTACCTGGATCTTTGTACTTAAGAACAGTGTTGTGCTGTATTATAGAACTAACTTGTTCAGTTAGAAATGCTTTCTTTGGTACATTAATTTTTCTTTTTGTTGTGCAAAGATCTTTTCAAAACTTTGTATAAGTTGGAACTCGTTTAATGGCATCCAACAAAGGAATGTTAATCTTAACTTGTTTAAACAGTTCAAAGATTTCAGCTTGATCTATTTTAGATGGAGGCTTCTTGACCCTTTGAGAAAAAGGTAAAGGAATAGGACACAGATGATCTTCCTCATTTTCTATTTCTGGTTGTTTTTCAATTGAAGGTTCAGGTTCAAGTGGTTCATTAACGGGAATTGACTTACGCATTTTCTTGGAAATTTTAGATTTAATAGTTTTATCAATCACCTTACCACTTCTTAGTGTGGTGATTGCTTGTACTTGACTTGGAGAAGGTTCAGAAGACATAGAATTAACTTGATTTTGACTTTGTGGAGTTTTAGGTTGAGATGGAAATTTTCCTTTTTCTGACATACTTAGAGACTGAGTCAAATTAGCTATATAACTCTTGATATCTTCAATACTGAGACGCCCCTAAAACCGGGAGTCATTATTTAACCCGTTGACCACCTGTCAACCCGCGAAATTACCCATGAGTGTTGCTTGATCTGACATCACGCTGTTATTATTCCATTACCTGAAATTTTAACTCACATGTATTATCCTTGTTCCTTTAATCATTTAATCCGACCAAGGTCCAATATACCTTATTTCATGTCCATTTGTATCATTGGAACCAATGAAAAAAAAGTCCAAAAGTATGGAAAAATAATTTAAAAATTTCAGATTTTAGGAGACAGTACCGGTACGTTTTTCCTTCTAGGCAGCCGGTACACTTTGTCTAGTTTTACCCAATTCACCTGTTGTCGATTTTAACCCATTCCAAACCTACATTTTTCATCCAAAACATATTAAATCATGTTTTTCACATATAATCTAATGTATACAATGTCTAATACAACTCATTCCATACATTTACATGCTAAATGGGTTTTAAACAAAAGTTTTTACAAAAACTTGTTTCCAAAAGCCACAATCTGGCTTTTCTTCATTGTTGATGCCCCAAATGAGTGCCACCCATTGGAGTATATTCCGCACCTGCAATATTTTCCCGTATAGGGTGAGCCAACGCCTAATAGAAAATTTCCTACGAGGGCTACTCCCCACCTAAGTGCATATGCAATGTATTATGCAACAAAACACAACAAAAAATCCATTCCAATGCAAGAATTATGTAATTCATGTTGGAATTCACCATGAAACTTACCATGTCATGCCATGAATGAAATGAAATTCACTCCCGCATTTTAACCCCGAGCCTTTTCCCGGCTCCTCAACACATACAAATGTCAATTCATATAAAACTGAGCCCCTCTAGCTCCCGCCATTTATATTATCCTCTAAATAGCTATTTAAAATTTTTGGGTCTTTATATGGGCTGGATATTTATGGACTTACACCAACGGCACCCAACCGACATGAAATTTATGGACTTCCACCAATGGTTCCGCGTACACCGACACACTTCTTGGGCTCTTATACTAACGAAGTGCGTATCCAATCATCGGGCCTCTCACCCAAGGCATAGTCTAGCCCTTCTTGCTACCCCGACCCAATTTTCCATGCATGCAACTGTGCGAATCAATGGAATTTTCAATTTCACTTCTCTGAGCTCACCATCAAGCACCATATGTGGTGTTTGATTAAACTATGCACCACACATACCCACACTCATGCCTAAGCCCATGAATGCGATCTTATAGCATGCCCAAGATGCAATGGATGCCAAATGAACAAGTTAACCATATATCCAGATATCCTATGGCCATTCATATCATAAGCATATAAATCCCATGAATCATTACAACGTCAATATATCAATGAGCACATATTAACATTTCTTTCCAACACATTTACTAAGCATGATATACATCATCATGTCCTAACAACTTAATCTACACATAGGCATTTTGGCAAACACCTTCAAGGCAACAATTCACGTTATCACACAAGAATTTCCACCTCATTCACAAAGTATAATATAAAACGTATAGCATGCTCATATAATCACCTTTCCCATGGAATTACCAACCAAGTAATTTCCACATCACAATTTCAAGCTAGAAAAATCTATTCCAACCCATTTACATACTCCTTTTTCATACCCATTTCACCTATGTCATATGCATAAATGAGTGAAATACATATTCCCTTTAACCCACACATTTTATATAACACTATAAGTGGAAAATGAACCAAAGTAGGAGAACCCCTACCTCTTGAAGCGTAAAACGACGTTGAGAAGCTCTAAGAACCCAAAACAATCTTGAATTCTCACTTCTCCAATATCTCATTTTTCAACCTTCAGTGAAACCTGTCGTTTTTGGTGTGGTCTCATAGCCCTCAGTGAGGAGAGCAACTTTTTCTCTTGGCCCGAGTGAATCCGAAGCCCGTGGAGTCGTAGATCGTAGAGAGAAGTGGAGAGCTACTCCCTTTTTTCCTCTCTTCCCCTCTCACATTAACCGGCTGAAGAAAATGCCAAGAAATCAGATTTCCACCCCCCCTTTTTATACCCTCATTTACTTGGCTCACATTGTGCCACATAACATCTTTTTTTTCGGGTCCGTTTTTATCCCAAAACGATTTAATTTCGACCCAATTCAAGTTCAAAATATTTTTATTTTAACTTGGCTTAAATTATTTTCCAACTTTTAAAATTTTATCAGAAATCCCATTTTTGCGTCACCTGAGACTCGACCGCCTCGTAAAATGCAAAAAATCCAACTATCTCAGAATTCAATGAAATTTGACGTGGTAACTAGATTTCGCGAGATGAATCCAACGGTGAGGTCCGTTTTATCATCCAAGATCTAAAAACATTCAAGTTTTTAACCCGTACTATAGTGGCAAAATTATCGTTTTACCCTTGTTTACAAAAGTTTAAATTAACCAGGTTTTACAAATACTCTGAGAAGTTTGAGCTTTAAAATCATTAAAAGCTTGAGTTGTTTGAGTATTAAAAATCATTTAACTTTGAATAAATTGATTCATAGATCTTCTGAAGTTCTTTTATGTGAAGGTTGATATGGTTGATATTGTTGTTGATTTTGTGGTGGACCCTGTGTTTGATTTGTGGGTTGTGTATTTCTCCAATTAAAATTTCGATGATTTCTTCATCCTGGATTATAAGTTTTAGAATATGGATTTGAATAAGGCTTATTATAAGTTGGAACAACATTAGATTGTTCAATTAACACTTCTTTGAATGTTGGTATAGTTGGACATTCTACTGCAGGATGTCCTGACAATGCACAAATTTTACATATTTGATCAGTAGTGGATACAACAGACACTTGCTTAATTTTTTTCATTTCTAAGGCTTCTAGTTTTCGGGATAAATTTGCTATTTTAGCCCTTAAGTCATCATCTTCTTTTAATATATATTTTCCTCTTTCGGATGTAGATGGCTTGGTTTCTACTATATTTGAAGAAGTTGAGTCCCACCTTTGGGAGCTCTTAGAAATAGTATCACAAAATTGAAATGCTTCCCCATGATTTTTACTCATAAATTTCCCTTGGGCCATCATTTCAACAAATTGTCGCATAGCAGGTGGAAGAGCATCATAAAAAAAACCAACTAAAGTCCAGTTTTCAAATGCATGACGTGGACAAGTTTGGAGAAGATCTTTAAATTTTTCCCAACATTGATAAAAAGTTTCACCTTTTTTTGCAGAAAAAATCATTATTTGATGTCTTAATGTATTTGTACGATGCAAAGGAAAAAACTTTAAAAAAAACTCAGTTTGTAATGCTTGCCAATTTGTTATAGAATTAACTCTTAAAGAGTTAAGCCAATGTTTCACTTTATCTTTCAAGGAAAAAAGAAAAAGTTTTAATCTTACCATTTCAGAATTATCTTGTAAAGTTCCAAAGACTTCTTCAAATTCTTTCATATGCACATAAGGATTTTTAGTTTATAAACCATGAAACTGTGGTAATAACTGTATTGTTCCTAACTTAATATTAAGATTTGGAGCATCTATTGGAAAAGAAAAACAAGACGGGACATTAGTTTGTGTAGGATGTAAATATTCTCTTAATGGTCAAACATTTTGAAATTCTTTTTGTTCCCTAGAATGGTCTTCCCTAGGTACATTTCTAGCCATACTTAATTCAAATGATTCTTGTGTAGATGAAGATGATGAAGACGAAGGAGATGACTGATTTACAGTACCTACTGATGAATGAACAGACATAAACTATTAAAAAGAAAACAAATAATTTATAAACATATAATACAAGTACACAACTTCTCTATTTTATTTAATTTCAAATTATCATAACTCCCCGGCAATGGCGCCAAAAACTTGATTTGAACTATTTTGTGAATGGATTTATATTATACACCCAAGTATAAGTGGTCGAATTGTAGTTTTCTCAGTTTAAGTCCAAGATCGATCCCACGAAGAGTTTTTAATAATTTAGAATTTAAAATAAGAATAGTGAAGTTATTGTTAAAGCAGTGTAGCATGAGATAGCTTGTGATGTGAGTTTAGATTGATAACTAGTCTAAGTAAATGAAATATGTAAACATATTTTTACAAGATAATAATATGAAAAGTACACTTCAATTTAAGGATCTCATATGCTTTATCTTGGTTAAATACTGGAAATGTTACCTTACAGCAATTAACTTTCACGTCACTGAAAAGTCAATCAGTAGGTTTGATGTATAAACATTATACCACAACAACTTCTTAGGTTAGTTGGTGGTATACATGTCAACTAACTAATCCAAGTAACCCAGAAAGTCAAGTCATTCATGAGGATTACTTGAATTACTCAATCAACAATAGTATATTATGTATACGCATATTAAACCATAACTCAACAACTTCTTAGGTTAGTTGGTGGTATTATTAAACCATAACACAACAACTTCTTAGGTTAGCTAGTTATATGACAATTGAGTAATCCAAATAAATCAAAAGGACAAGTCATTCATAAGGATCATTTGAATAATTCAATTGGCTTTATTATAGTAAGTATCAGTTAAACAACCCTAATAAATCAAAAGGATAAGCCATTCATGAGGATCATTTAGATTATTCATCTGACAATTGTACCATGCAATAATACAATATCCTCAATGCTCTTGGAGGAATAGCTATGCTGTTAGAACACCATAGATATTTAACCGATAGGTTGATGATTCAGTGATGACATAATTCTGGCCGTAACACCCAATTACCTACATTACTGTATCATGCATGAAGTTCACAATAATAGGTATATGTGTGTGTGTGTGTGTGTAGCATAATAAAACATCAGCATTTCTAGAAGTTAACCAGTATTATACATATGTTCACCCTCATTGAAGGGTATAAATAAACTACTCACACTCCATTACTATGGACAAGAAAGAAGTGCGGGTAATTATCATTAAAATAGTAAATAAAATAAAGATACTAACACTTCTTTCACAAAAAATAATTGAAAATACAACCATCCTTAATATCAATTAAAACACAAAGGTGGTGGTAGTTTAACTCTCAAAGTAGAAAGACATAACAGAAATGTAGAAATACAGAGTTTTGGTTACAGAGTAGGACAGACCGGATCTTGAATTCTCTATGACTTTCTCTTTTTCTCTTTTCTTTTCCTCCCTTTCTTTCTCTTTCTCTCCTTTCTTTCTTTCCTCTCCCAGTCCATCCATTTCAAGTGAAGTAGGCATGCCATATATAGGCAAAGATGAAGCATGAGGTGGAGGATGAGTTCAAACCGCTTGGGGTCACCGTCCGGACGCCACCACCACCGTCTGGACGGTGGTGCTTTGTTGGAAATTTAATGCTAATGCTCTTGTTGTGCTAGCTATTCCTTGGTGATTTTACACTTTCCTCCCTTGTTGTTTCAAGCTTTGACAGATTATTCCTCATATTTTCTGACAATTCCGCAAAAACCTTGAAATTTTAAACACACATAAAACCCTAGCTTACGCACAAACCCTAATTGACAATTTTTAACTATTTTATCTTACATAATGTATTTATTTAGCTATATTAATTTATATAATTATTAGTGTTAATCAGGATGAATAGGAAAATTGGGAAACTTAGATTAATAGGGACATAGATCCTGATGTGGACGTTTAGAGTTGTTTCATTTATGTTCTATATTGGGAAGTTAATTATGAGACAATGTTAAGGATAGTGTTTTATTTATTCCACTATAAGATAATATTTGGTTTTTAGATGTAATTTCCTTGAGTTAACATATTTGTTTTGGATGATGCTTTAGTTATTATGGATGATGAATGAAATTTCTTTAATTTCTATATTTTATTAGTTACTCTGATGATAAGAATTGTTATAGATATTAATGCCTTTTAGGGTGGATTTTGGGGCATTACATAAAGAGAACGTGAGAGTTAGTTTCAAAACTTCAATTGAAACTTTTGAACAGCAGACTGCCATGGTTATAACTATTGAGAACCTTGTGGTGTTCACTGAACCACTAAAATTGATGATTGTTTATAGCATGGAATAGTACAAAAGTGCCATAGTACCATGAATAAACGCAATGGCAAGATGTAACATGAGGACAGATGAACACAAGTATAGCGAGAAATTGTATATGGGTGTGCAATTTAAGAGTTGATCCTAAATACTAATTTATGTGGCAGTGTATAGTTGGGAAGAAAAATTATTAAATTTCAAATATTGTGAATTCCTCTTCGCTAGTAGGAGACAAATGCATTAAGAAGGATGATCTATTTTAAGAATCGAGGTAAATTTTACCATAAGGCCATTACTAAGTTTTGTGTTATACTATAATTCTCGTATAGGAGAGATAAGTAACCCTATTAGCGGGATGACATTTGAGTTGTTTTGATATGCTTATGGACAAGCTACATGTAAGAAGCAAAAATGAGGGTTATTGAAATTATGGATCAATTCAAAAAAGAGTTAATATTTGATAAGTAGAAAATTAAGTTGATGATCTAGTAGTTATGTATAATATGAATTAGTCTCGACAACCGCACTGAATTATTGAGACTAAGGGATAGGCAAAAAATTGAGAATGGAGGTGATAAATAAATGTTGGGGACATGAAGTTAATCTCGAGGACTTCTAATAATTGCAATGATGGTATAAGTTTAAGGGATGAATTTAAATTTTAGAATATGAGAAATCTATTTTGATCTTGGATTTTAGGTTTACAAGATTAATATGCGTTGAGACTGTGCTGACAATTGGGATTAAATTGACTATGTTGACGATTAAGTTTTGAGAATGAAACTTTATTTTGGGAGGGTGGACTGTAAGCCCGCGTAGTAGAATTAAATAAAAATAATATCATTTTAATATTGTAAGACCCCGCATTTTCTTTTATATATGTATATAGATATATAGTAAATAATTGTGGTAAAAATGTGGATATGTGTAGTGATGTGTGTTTGAATTTGGTAGATTGGAAAAGTAGAGATTTAAAATGTTAGTGAAAATAATAGTTAAATTTTGGTTTTAATAAGTGAAAATATGAACTTTTAGGTCCTAGAACTTGTATTAAATAGGTTTGGTGTATAAATATGTGTTGGAGAGGTTTGAGATGGATTTGGTTGGCTTAGGAATGGATTGGAAATGGAAAAGAGAGGAAATAGGATGTGAACAGTGCACGTGAACAGTGCACTAGCTACAACTTCAAGCGCGATTTAGACCTTGATGCAGTCCATAACTCTCAAAACTTAAAACATAAAAGTTTTATAGCTCTTTCTTGTCATTCCATATCATCTTGAATCATCTCAATCGGAGCTCAGATGAGAGAGTTATGCCTAGATAATTAAGCGATGTTAAAATAGTCCAATTAGCTTCGTTTTGCATTTAACGTCTCCATTTGCATCCTAAATCAAAATATAAGAATAATGAGTACATTTAAGCTTCAAATAAGTATAAAAGGCTTTAAGAAGAACCATTTATCATCTTTTATTTGCAAACAACGCAAAACTTCATTAATAGCCGGTTCGGCTGGGTAAAATAGAAACTTTAGTGTTTCGGGTGTACGTTGACTTTCATTTTTGAGATAAATCATAAAAATTAATGTTTTTAGGTTAAAATAACATTAAAAATGAATCCGGAACGTCGAAAAACCTTAGGGTAGTCATGTGGATCAAATTGGAGATTCTTAGTGATAAAATCGTAATTTTAGAGAAAACCAAAACAGGCTGTGAACAGTGAATTTCGGAGCTGAGGTATTTTAAACCCCATTTTCATCCCATTTGCCCTCATTTCTTTCACTCCACTCTCACCCCACACCTCTTGGAACCCTAGAGAGCATTAGAGAGGAAGAAATGAAGGCAAAAACAAGAGATTTAAGGGTAGATTCAAGATCAAAGTTCAAGTTCTTCCTACAAACTAAGGATTCAAGGTAGGGGTTTTATCTCATTCACTTACATTGAAGTTAGGGTATTTATATATGTATGTTTTGGCTATCAATGATATACATATATATGCTATGGAATCATCCTCTCTTAGGCTTTTTTTGCAAGGATTACATGTTTTGAACAAAGTAGGGTTTAATACCCATGAAATCTCCTTTCTAGTTTTAAAATCTTAATTTTTGGACAGTGATGTATTTTCTTC
Source organism: Ilex paraguariensis (assembly GCA_963454935.2). Classification (NCBI taxonomy): domain Eukaryota; kingdom Viridiplantae; phylum Streptophyta; class Magnoliopsida; order Aquifoliales; family Aquifoliaceae; genus Ilex; species Ilex paraguariensis. Next base: position 1,686,109 of record CAUOFW020000001.1, read on the forward strand.
CTAAATGCTTTCTTTATTATGGATTTTGAAACCTTAGTGCTTTGTGTTGGGTAGAAAAATGATGTTATTGTGATCTCATGTATTTTCTTAGTTAGTTGTGGAATTTTTACATGATATATTTTGGGGATTTTGGATAGATGCTTGTAAATTGAGATAAATGTTGGGATTGTATGCTTGGTTGGGTTATTTGTGATGCACATGAGTGAGAGGTTCCTTGTAAGGATGCTCACCCCTTCCCAAGAGGTTCCCGATAAAGATGCTTGGTAAACAATGTAGTGATTGGTCAGAGGTTCCATGTAAGGATGCTCATCCATTCTCAAGAGGTTCCCGATAAGGATGCTTGAAAATCCAAGGTGACCTAAAGGGGGGTGGAGGTTACCACAAAGTATGCCACCTACCGAAAGAATTGTTGGGAATTGATTATGGCAATTAATGGTTATTATTTGTATGAGGTGCTTGTTTATTCATTTAAGTAATGTTTTTAAATAAACTTGAGATCCGTTTTAAATGTCACTGCTTTATTTCAAATTATGTATCTATGTTATGTTAAAATTGAGACTGACCATTTTAAATGCTTTTCTAAACCTTTTATGGGTTTGGGAGAATTTTTCTACAGAGCTTCGTGCTGACCCCCTATCGCTAGCATTTTTCAGATTACCCACTTGAGGAGGAGGACGTAAGGGTTAAGGAGCTCGCTACTTGGGAGACTCTACTGGACGGGAGTGTGGATCCCGAGGTGGACGCATAGAGCGACCTCCTTTCCTTTTGAACTAGACTAGGACATTCTTTTGGAACATTGTGTAGTCTAGCTTCTTTTGTTTATTCCGCTGCGCTTCTTTAATTAATTTTTGAGATAATAGCCATGACTTGGGCTTATTCTTTTGAATAATGGTGTAAATATCCGTGGATGACAAATGAAGTCTTGTTTCTTAAGGGATTATATTAGTGCTCTCATGATATGAATGGTTTTAGAATGTAATGTCGTACATGGTGTGTTTTGGGGTGTTACAAATATTTCTCCTAGGATGAATACAAATATTGTAGAAATCTCGAATCATTGTTGGAAGATTTATCAGGAAGTTTGAGTTTCAGGCGAATGGACTTTAGGGTCAAATTTAGGTTCAGAGGCACTTAAGCTTGAGAGAGGTGGTTAGGTAAGTATTTAAATGTGTTTAAATCAAAACAAGGCCATCATTGAATCCGTAAGGTTGAGAAATCTTAGGAGAGGTAATATGGGGTGTATTAGAAGTTAGAAAATATTCTAGAGTTAAAAACGCATTTTATAAAGAATTCAGGTAGAAAAGAACTTGACACTACCTTAGTATTTTAGTTATAACTTTTTACTTAGAACTCCGACTGAGCTATTTTTGGACAGTAGAAACTAAAATTCAAGAGTAACAAAAGTGTCTTTCACGAAAAGTTTTTGAATCGGCTTTGAACTTGGTGAAAATCGCTTTGAAAGTATGGACAGGAAGTTGGTACTGTATGGATGCCCCTAGAATCATCCAAACGGCTCTTTAAAATTGGCCCCGATCAGTTTTTTAGGGTTTTCTCCATTTTCACTCTATATATACACTAGGGTCGTGATTGACGTTCTTGTATTTGCTTTTCATTCCCAACAAGCCTAATAACATCTAAGAGCAAGAAAAAGAGGAAGAACGTGGGCTATACGAGAAGGATTAACACACGAGGACTATTTCAAATACACTTATCAACCCATAATCTCTATATTAGAGGTAGGCGATTTTTATCAAGTTCTCTCATTGAGACTTAGGGTATTATTTATGTATGCTTTGAAACTATTTGACTATTATATGTTAAATAACTGGTCATTCTCGAATCCTTTTCGAGTAACATGTGGTTTTCAACTAGATACATGTCTTGCGCTAAAAAAAAATTGTTCTTGAATTTTTAAAACCCTAATTTTTCCTAAACACATGTTTTATTGTGAAAGACCTATTGATTCTTGAATTCTAAAATTCCTATTATTGATTAACTTAAGTTTTCAATTACTACTTGTTCTTGTTCCAAAAAATCGTGATTTTTGGCAAAACCCTAGAATTTGGATATCAAAATTGTAAAGGATTGCTTGATATGATCTCTAACATATTTTAATTTCTTTATTACTATAGTGAATTGAGAATTGTGAAATTGTGACACTTGAGTTTTCATGGAAATTGGGATTGGTTAAGATTGCGGTTTTTAAGAAAATTATAGTTTCATCTCTTGTATGGTTTGGGTGTGACGGATTTGAATTGCCTTCGAGAGCTACTGTAGAGTGTTAGAGGTTAGTCTATCCCAATGGGGGTGAGATGTGTAAAACCAGGATAAATTTGAACTTTTTCTGAAAAATGACAAAATGGTAATTTGCCACTATAATGCGGGATTAAAATTCGTATATCTCTAGAACTTGGATGACGCAATGAACCTCACTGTTGGATTCGTATTGTGAAATCGAGTTGCCTAGTCAATTTTTATTGAATTTCGAGATAGTCAAAATTTTTACGTTTTTCGAAACAACTAGGGTCGGATGAACTCACAAACGTTCACAAAAGTAAAAATTATAATATTTCCTTATAATTGAAGAAAAGTTCAAATAAAAATAATTTGAATTTAAACCAGGATAAAATTAAGTCTTTTCAAGACAAAAAATAGACCCGGAAGTAGGAAATGTGTGGCTCAATGTGGACCGCGCAATTAAAAAGTATAAATAGGGGTTAAATATCTGATTTTTGAGATATTTCTCTCCCCATAGTCTGCTGGTGTAGACGTTGGAAGAGAAAGAGAGAAAGAGAGAAAGGAGAATAAGAAAAATAGAAATTATACCTTCTCTCCATAATCCACGGAGTTCTGTAGGTCAAAATTTGTCGAACCAAGAGTTAAAGTTTGTCTACACGACGAGGGCTACGTTTACGTTCCAAGAACAAAGGATTTCACAAAAGATCCAAGCAGAAGATTTTGTGAAATCAAGAGTTTTTGGGGCTAGGGAGGTGTCTTGAAGCTTTTGTTCCTTTCGTTTCATACTCCGAGAGGTAGGTTTCCTCCTACTTTGGTTTATTTCTTACTTAGGATGTTCTATGGAATGAGTAAGTATATAGAATAACATAGGTCACTTGACTATGGTTATGGAAATAAGGAAATGGGTATGAAAATGGCTTAAACCAATTCCTAGTTAAGTTTGGTATAGGTAATTTACTTGTGAAATTCCTTGGTAATTGATATGTGTTGCCATTATGCCTTGTGAATGATGTGGACCAATTTGTGTAATAACATTAATTGTTTGCTTTGAAGGTGTTTTGCTAAATGCCTATGTGGAGTTAAGTTTGTTATTTTATGAGTTTTGTAAAACATGCCTGCAAATTTTGTTGAAAATGAATGAGTAGATATATGTTGTTAATACATTAATATCATGATAATTATGGTAATTATATGCAATTAATATAAATTGTCATGACATATGTTGGAATACGTGGTTAAATTAGCTCATATGACATTCATTACATATGGAGCATGACATTGATATTGTAATAGTGCATTACATTGCATTTGCATGGGGGAAATACATCCAAGGCCATGAGTATGGGTGTGTGTGAAACCCGGGGAAATTTGGATTTTTTCCGACAAAGGGCAAAATAGTAATTTGCCACTATTATGCGGGATTAAAATGTATATTTCTATAGAGCTCGGATGAAGCAACAGACTTCACCATTAGATTCGTATTGCAAAATTGAGTTACCACGACAAATTTCGTCAAATTCTGAGATATTTGGATTTTGCACATTTTTCAAGACAATTGGACAACGAATGAACTTTTAAATGTCCTCAAAAATGAAAATTATAAAATTTCCTTATAATTGAATACAAGTTCAAATAAAATTTATTTGAACTGAAATCGGGATTTGATTAAGTCGTTTCAGGTTAAAAACGGACCCGAAAGTGATAAACGAGCGGGACAATGTGGACCACACAATTAAAAGTATAAATAGGGGTTAATATCTGAAAAATCAGATATTTTTCACACCCATTTGGCCGGCTGCTTTAGGCGTTAAAGAGAGAAAAGAGAGAGAAGAGGGAAAAAATTTATTTTTCTACCTTTCTTCTATGATTCAAGGTGTTCCATCGGTCGAAATTACTTGATCCAAGAGTTAAAGTTGGTCTACACGACGAGGGCTACGGAGGTGGGAGATCAAAGGTTTTGGGGCTAAGGAGGTGCGTAGAAGCTTCTATCATTCATCTCACGCTCCAAGAGGTAGGGTTTCTCCTACCTTGGTTCATTTTCTTACCTAGGGTGTATTATGAATGGGGTAAGGGTTTGGAATAACCAAAGTCACTTGATTATGGTTAAGGAATAAAGGAAATGGGTATGGAATTGGCCTAGACCAAATCCTAGCTAAGTTTGGTATAAGGAAAAGCACTTGTGAAATTCTTTGAAAAATTTGATATCTTAAGCATGCTATGTGTTTTATAGTGCTTGTAAATGAAGTGTATTATGGCATGAGTTGCGTATAATATGCTTGTGAAGGATTGTTGGATATAAATGTTAATATATGCTTGTTGATGTATTGACATGAAAATGGGATTGGTGAATTTATACATATGATGTATATTGCCTTGACACATGTTGAAATGTGTGGTTAAATAGCTCAATTGGCATGCATTACATTTGAGCATGACATTGGTATTGCAATGGTGCATCACATTGCATTTGCACGGGAGAATGCATCCATGACCATGAGTATGGGTGTGTGAGTGCATGATTGGATCAGTCACCACATTTGGTGTTTCGATGGGTGGGCTCGGGAAAGTGGGGTTGAAAATCCTACTAAGTCACACGGTTGCATACATGGAAAAACTTGTGTCGGGTATTACAAGAAGGGATAGATCCCCCCTCGGGTGCGAGACCCAGCTATTGATTTATACACTTTCGACAATGTAAGTTCAAAAAAAAGTGTATCGGTGTATGGAGCCGGCGGTGCAACACCAAAAGTCCATTACCCAAAGAAGGACACATGGTTTTGATTAAATAAAGGATTCATCTGATGGTAAACATCTAGAAATGAATTGGTTTTTATGAACATATGAGTTTGTTTTCGAAATGATCTTTGGATGTATTTCATCAAAGATAAATGTTTTACACTTGCATTGCACAGTGTGGTGAAAGCCATTGAAGGCTCGGGTTGAGGTGCGTGAGTGAATTTCATTTAATTCATGGTATGGCATGGTAGATTCCAACATGAAACATATATTTTATTAATTGGAATGATTCAATGGTTGCAAATGTGGTGCATGAACATTGCATATGCACTTAGGTGGAGAGTAGCTTTTGTAGGAAATATTATGCTGGGCGTTGGCTCACCCTATACGGGAAACATTTCAGGTGCGGGGTTAGCACCGGCGGAGGACTCGCACTCGGGGCCTCGAGGGTGAAGAAAAGCCGGTTTGTGGCCTTTGGAGACAAGTTTTTGTAAAAACTTAGGTTTAATTTCCATTTTGATATGTAATCGTGTAAATGGTTTGTAATAGAACTCGTAGATATCAAGTTTTATGTGATAAACATCATTATATATGTTTGAAATGATGTTGGTGTGGTTTGGAATGGATAGGATATGAAAAAAGGTTGAACCGGACAAAACTGGGCAGAATGTACCAGTTCCTTGGTTCCAATGATGTGTTTGGACAATAAAGTGGCATGATTTGTGGTATTGTGAACCACGGTTAAATTAAATGATAAAACACACACGGGTTACACATGTGAGCTAAAATCCCAAGTAAAGGGATACTATTACGTGATGTCGGATTATGCGGCACTCACGGATATTTTTGCTGGTTGACGGTGGTCAACGGGACCCCCGGTTTTAGGGGCGTCATAGTGTGTGTGTGCATAGTTGGATCAATCATCATACTTGGTGATTGATGATGGGCTCGAGAAAATTAGATTGAAGTTTTGACTGAGTCGCATGGTTGCATAAAAGAAAAACTTGTGTCAGTTATAGCAATAAGAGATAGATCCACCCTTGGATGAAAGACCCGGCTACTTGATTCATACACTCCCTTATAGTGAAATTTCAGAAAAGTGTAATGGCATACGGAGCTAGAGGTGTGATTCCAGAATCCGATATTCAACAAAGACACATGATTTTGTTTTACAAATTGTAACACCCCAAAATCCACCTTGGACGACATTACTATCTAAAACCCATTCACATCATGAGAACAACTAATATAATCCATAAGTAAAGAAAATTTCATTCATCATTCATAACATTTACAACCTAATCCAAAAGAATATGCCAAAGCCTGGCCATCGTATCCAAAAGAATATGATTAACTAAGGCAATTACTTCCAAAAGAATCAAATTTGAACTTGCAGCGGAATAACAAAATGTTAGGTTCTACATCGTCTCAAAAGGAATTCCCTAGTCTAGTACATAGGGGAGTATAGCCCAAAATATCCACTTCGGGATCCACATGCCCATCTAGTGGAGCTTCCCATTGTACCTGTTCTTCGCTTCCGAGTTCTTCATCTAAGCCAAAATCTGAAAAATATGATGTTGTAGGGGGTGAGAACTAAGCTCTGTAGCAACATCCTCCTAAACTTGAACAAGGTTTAAAAATCATATAAAATAGTTTAGTCTCTTTTTCTAAAATTTCATATATAACTTAAAGTAAAACAGTGACAGTTTATTTGATCTCAAGTTAACGCAATGACAATAAGTTATTTGAAAAGAATAAACAAGTCAGGATTAAAGAAAAACAATAAATTATACAATAGCCTCAACCCATATTCTCATGTATGTTGATTGCTTCCGATGAATCTACACAATGACTTTTACCTTGTTCACTCATCATAATCACACAATCCCAAACATTTTAGGAAGGGCGTATACCGTCTCCCATAGCATTGACGAATTCTTCCTAGGAAAGGTATATCATCTCTCAGCCTCGAACTTATGTGAACAATAGTGGTTGCTCTCATAAACAACAATCCACTACAAGTGTTAGGCAACCATCTCACCTCCTATTGGGATAGACTAACCTCTAACACTCTACGGTATGCTCCAATGTAATTCAAGTCCATCACAACAACCATACAAGAGATGCAAAAACAACTATTTTCGCAAATTACACTTACATCAAAAACCCCCAAATTTTCATAGGTATCTTCTCCAATAGAACAATTTAATAAAATCTGCAAGAGATCATCACAAATACAATTTTTTTGTTCAAAACAAAGCACTAGAGTTTGAAAACCAAGCGCAAAAGAATATTAAGAAGAAAAATTCATTTTTCTCAAAAACTAGGGTTTTCAAGTCAAGAGGAGAAATTTCATGGCTATATAACCATAGCTTTGTTTAAAACATGGTAATAATGCAAAAGCATCAAGAGATAGGGATTTCATAGCATATACTTAGGATCGAGAGTAAAAACATGCATACATATAAATGCCCTAGCCTCAATGTACAAGGATGGAAGAAAACCCCTACATTGGTGTTCTTGAAAGAAAACTAGGGCTTTGACCAATCCAATGTGCAAATCCCCTTTGATCTTGTATTTTTCCCTCTCTTTCTTCCTCTCTAAGGTTTCCTAGGGTTAAAAATGTTGAAATTGGGCTAATGGAGGCGTCATTATGTATTTATAGGGTGAAAAATGGACCCCGGATCGCGACTTAAAATTTTTGGAACTTATAGAGCGTACCAGTACGGTTAACTCTCTGGATAGTAGCGTACCGGCACGCTGTACAGGTACAATTACTTCCGGGCGTATCGGTACGTAATACCAATACGGTCTGTTCAGTTTTGCATGTTTCCTTGGTTTTTCATTTCCAATCCATTCCAAACCCTTCCAAAACCAACCCAAACTTATACAACATACATTTGGACATCAAACATAGTTGATACAAGTTTGATTACAAAAAATTTCATATATTTACTTGCTACATATTAAAATAAAAGTGTGGGGGTTTACACAAATGGTTATTTGATGTGTATCATCCAACGAAATTTGGTTTTATAAACACATGACCGTGATTTCAAAATGATCATTGGATGAAATTTATCATTGATAGATTTACTTCACACATGCATTGCATTGTGATGTGAGAGTCGGCGAGGACTCGGGGTTAAGGTGCATTAGTGAGTATCACCTCATATCATGACATGACATAGTAGAAATTTCCATCTTGAATGACATGTTCTTATATGGAATGGATTATGATTGTTGATTTTGGCATGTGCACATTTCATATGCATCTAGGGGGGAGTAGCCTCTGTAGGAGATACTCTATTGAGCGTAACTTACTCTATATAAGAAAACCTTTTAGGTGCGAGGTTCACACCTGCGGAGGAGTCTCATTTGGGGCCTCAAAGATGAAGAATAGCTGACCTGTGGCTTTTGTAGCACATTTTGTGTAATCTTTGTAAAAAATTATATTTTGAGCATGTAATCGTATAAATGGATTGTAATAGAACTTGTACATATCAAATTTTATGTGAACATCATCATCATACATGTTTTGGATGGTATTGGAATGGTTTTGAATGGATTGGAAATGAAAAGTAGGTGAAATAGGCAAAAGTGGGCAGAAAATACCAGTACAACGTGGTCCAGTGGGTTAACTGTACCAGTACAGATGTTAACCGTACCAGTACAGCCTTGTCCAGAAGGGAAACCGTACCGGTACAACAAGTCCAGTAGGTTACTCGTACCAATACAAATTTTCCAGCAGGCTACCCGTGCCAATATTGTTTTTCCAGTGGGTTACCCGTACTGGTACAGCCTTTCCAGTGGGCAACCCATATCGATATGTAGTACCAATACACTTACCAAAATTTTGAAAATTTTAAAATTACTTTGCCAAGATTATGGGCTATGGGTTCTTGGGTTCCAAGGATCTAAATGGACTATAATGGAATATGAAATGTAATACTTTGGACCACAATACGATTAAACAATAAAATGCACATGGATTACACGTGTGAGTTATAATTCCGGTTAAGGAAATGTTATTGATGTGTCGCCTACTTGAGCGACAATCATGGGTATTTTCACGGGTTGACGGATGGTTAACGGTAAATAAATGACCCCCGATTTTAGGGGCATCACAAGATGGTTGCCTAATACTTGTAGTGGATTATTGTTTGTGAGAAACCGCTATTATTCACATAGGTTTTGAGGCAGAGGGATAGTATACCTTTCCTGGTAAGGATTCGTTAATGCCGTGGGAGACAGTGTATGCCCTTCCTAAAGTTGTTTGTGATTTGGCCCTACGGGAAATAAGTGAAATTATGTGGTTGTGGTGTGTGAACAAGCTAGAACCGTTGTGTAGAATCCTAAGAAGCAACTAACACACATGAGCCTATGAAATGATGCTACTAAATTATTTATTGATTGCTTTAATCCTTAAATGTTATTCTTGCTATGGATTTACTATATTCCACACACTTAAGATCATTATAACTATCATGGTTTGAATTTTAAAATATATATGCTATTTTTCAAAAGAGACTTGCCTTATTTTTATTGTTTTAAAACCTCTTTTGGATATGAGGGGGATTTCCTATGAGCTATTGCTCACCCCCTACAACAACACATTATAAATTTAGGCAGAGAGAAGGATGTCGGATTAGAAGAGAAGATTGACCCCGAGACTGAAAATGATCAATACGTGGATCCCGACATGGAGACTTAGAGATGCTTCTTCTTAGTCTATTTTTATAGTTGACTAGGAAACGATGTTTTTGTTATATTTAATTATTCCACTGCTAGTCATGGTTTGGTTTTGAATTGTAAGTTTGAAGATGTTACAATGTTTTATTTTCTTGGTATATGGTATTTATCGGATGGATGGATGATTTATTATTTAAATGGTTATTTTTAGTTGCTCTCATTATTGGATTATTTGTAGATAGTAATGTCTTTTAGGGTGGATTTTGCGGCGTTACTTTAATACATAATAAAAAACATGCAATGTACGTGAATAAGATGCTCTTACCTGATCTTCCAGTAACAAAAAATGATAGACTCACTTCCCACAAGACCTAGGAAAGATTTAAAGCCTAAGCTCTGATACCAAGTTGTGACACCCCAAAATTTGGGAGTCCTTTCTCAACCAAACTCAGACAGATTTTTCTTTGTACGGGGAGCTCCACCCAACACATAACCTGTGTTTATAATGCCACTATGACCATTCCAAGGTCCAACATCAATATCCAAGCAATTCATACATTGAATATCCATCATCATAAAACATACATTTGCTCCCAAAAGAATATATATCTATAAAGTCCCAATTACATGCCTTTTGTTTAAAAGAACATACAAGTTTTGTTTTACAAAATATACAAGGCTAAGTAAATATAATGGGACTAATAACTCAAAAGTGAAGTCATGTCCGGCTTCAATCCTCAAAGTGAGCACAGGTGAGGCTATCAGCGGAACCTCACCCAATACCTAAAAATGTTCCCAAAACGGGGTGACCCAAATCCTAGTAGGGCATCTCCTATCGAGAATACCTCCCAATCCCAATGCATATGATATGAATGCACTTAAATCGTCAAGAATATATCACAAGTAACATATAAATGATACTAAGCATGCCAATTGTGACTCCTCTAAAACTGGATCCTCGAAAATACCCGTGAATATTGCAGAACCCGACACCATGACACAACATCCACTTTACTGGGATCGCAAAAAAAATTAAAAATACAGATTTTAGGCAGAGTCTCCCCTGTACCAGGCTCTGCCAAACGGACAACCTGTATGCCATTCAACCACATGACCCATCTGACATCCAATATATCACAATTTATACTCCATTATTTCCCATTTACATTATTTGAATAAAAGGACACAAAGCCTGAAAGCATGGCAAAACAGTCTAAAAAATTGAGATTTTTGGAAAACCTACCAGTAGGTATGTCATCGTTCTACCGTTAGTTTTGCCTACTGGAAATATTCTACCACAAGGCTTGAAGTTGTATCGGCAGGTTTTGCCCATAGGAAAAATTATACCCTTAAAAGTATTTGACGTTCTACCAGTAGGTTTTACCAATTTTCGTGCAATTCCTTCATTTTTCAATTTCAATCAATTCTAAACTTATTCAACCTCCTACCAAACTCATATAACTTCAAGTTTAAGAAAAATAAAGTTCATATAAGTTCATATTCCAATTCTTTCCAATATTACATGTTCAAAACTAAATAATATAATAGTTTTTACAAAACATGTTTCCAAAGCCACATCTCAACTTTTCTTCAACCACGAGGTCCCAAATGAGAGCTTTTCACTAGTGTGTACCCCGTACCAGAAATATTTCCCATAAGGGTGAGCCATGCTCCATAGGGCATCTCCTAAAGAGGCTACTCTCCAACCTGGATGCATATGAAATGTTCACATGCAACATTCAACAAGCAACAACCATTTCAATCAACATTATGCAATTAAATGTTGGAAATCACCATGTTATGCTATGAAATGAGATGAGACTAGTAAAACACGGGTAAATTTAAACTTTTTCTAAAAAAGGGTAACTCGGTAATTTGTCACTATAATGTTGATTTAAAATACGTATTTCTATAGATTTTGGATGAAGCGAAGGACCTCACCGTTGTATTCTTCTTGCGAAATTTAGTTACCCTGTCAATTTTTAACGAATTCTGAGATAGTCATATTTTTCATGTTTTATGAGACAACTAAGTGTTGGGTGATCTGACAAACATCCCCAAAAATAAAATTTAAAAAATTTTCTTATAATTGAAGGAATGTTCAAATAAAAATAATTTCAACTTAAATTGGGATGAAATTAATCGTTTCGGGGCGAAAACGGACCCGAACAAGGGGGCATGTGGCGCGACGTGCACCAAGCATCAAGGGCAATAAATATCAGTAAAAATTTGACTTTTTAGAAGAAATATCTGCTGAAATCAGTGTGTCAATGTGTGACGAAGAGAGGAGAGGAAAAGGAGAAGAAAAACATAAATTTCAAGGCTTTTCTCTACGATTCATGGAGTTCCGCGGGTCGGAATTCTTCGGGCCAAGAGTTAAAGTCGATCATATCGACGAGGGCTACGGAACTGTACCAAGAATGAAGGATTTTACCGAAGATCCAAAGAAGAGATTTTGAAAAATCAAGAGTTTAGAGTTGTGGTTGGTGTTCGTGAAGGTTCTGCCCTTCTTTTTACGCTTCAAGAGATAGGGTTCCCTCCTACTTTGGTTTATTTCTAACCAATGGTGTCCATAGGGAATGGTTAGGTGTATAGAACTTGCCTATTGTTTTGGAAATGAGGAAATGAGTATATAAATGGCTTGAACCAATGTCTAGGTTGAATTTGAGGTGTGGAAGTTACTTGTGTAATTTATTGGGATTTGGTATTATGTGAGCATGCTATGTGTCTATATTGTGCCTTTGTGAAGGAAATGTGTTAGTGGCATAGATTATGTACTAACATGCTTATGATATTGTTGTTGATATATGTTTAGTGATATATTGGCGGGGTGATAAATTTTGGTGATTATATGCATATGATGATGTAAGTTGCCATGGAATATGATGATATACGGTTAAATTGCTCATTTGGCATTCATTTCATAGTGGGCATGTTGTTGGCACCACATTCATGGACATTGGGCATGAGTGTAGGTGTGTGTGAATGGTTGATCAAACACCATGCTTGGTGGTTGATAAGTGGACTCGGGAAGGTAGGATTGAAGATTCCGTTGATTCATATGGTTGTATGAAAAAACTTGTGTCGGGTATAGCAAGAAGGGATAGATTCTCCCTCAAGTGAAAAATCCAGCTACTTGATTCATACACTGCCCTGTGGTGAAATTCCAGAAAAGTGTAATGGCGTTCGGAGCTAGCTGTGTGATTCCAAAATTCGATACCCAATAAAGGCACATGATTTTGTTTTATAAAGTACTCATTCAATGGGTGACATCCAACAATGATTCGGTTTTATAAACACATGACTTTTATTTCAAGCAAACACTAGATGTATTTCATCAATGACAAATGTAATACACACGTGCATTGCATTGTATTGTGGGAGTCGATCAAGACTCGGGTTAAAGTGCATGAGTGAGTATCATCTCATATCATGACATCACATGGTAGAATTCTCATCTTGAATTACATGTTCTTGTTTGGAATGGATAATGGTTGTTGATTGTTGCTTGTGCACATTTCATATGCATCTAGGTTGGGGAGTAGTCTCTATAGGAGATACTTTATTGAGCATAGCTCACCCTATACATGAAACATTTCAGGTGGGGGATACACGTCGTTAGACTGTGCTTATTCGGGGCCCCAGTGACGAAGAAAGGCCGACTTATGGCTTTTAATCCTTTTTTGTAAAACTTTTGCAAAGTTAGTTTTTGGGTCATGTGATTAAATGTTATTATACGAGTATGGATAAATGGACCTAGTGTGGTCAATATTGTATATTAGACCTCGGATGGGTCATATGGTTGTATATGACACAGGTTGTGTTTTGAGTAGAGCTCTCCGTACAAAGGAGACTCTATCCGAATTTTGTTAAATTAAGGACCCCCAATTTTTGGGACGTCACAAGACTCACTCATACACTTCAACCCAATCCTTCACTAGCTCTCTTAACACATGCAAATGCCATTTGTATGATCCTCGAGCATTCCATGCCCCCGCCATTAATGTTACATAGCCAATGACTATTTAAAATCTCTAGCGCTTTCTAGGGGTGGGTATTTATGGACTTTCACCAATGAAAACCAAACCAAAATAGAATTCATGGACTTCCAACAACAGTTTTGCGTACACCGACACACTTTATGGACTAAACCAAGGGAGTGCATACCCTAATCACCGGGTCTTGCACCTGAGGGACTGTCTAGCCCTTCTTGCTAACCCCAACCCATTTTTTTTTCAATGCAAACAGTGCGACTCAGCCGGACCTTTGCCCAACTTTCCCGAGGCCACGTATCATGCACCAAGTGTGGTATCTGATGACAACCATGCACACACTCCCACACTCATGCCTCATGCCCATGAATGTGATGCCTCTGTGCATATGCATTGTAATGTAAAATTGCAATATTATAATCATGTTCAATATGTTATCAGTGCCATATGAACCGTATCCACCACATTTCAACATATACCATGGACAATTATATCATGAGCATATAATTACCATAAATCATCTTAATGTCGATACATCACCAAACATATATCAACATTTTATTCAATAACAATTTCTAAGCATGTTATCACATAATCTTATGCAATTAACACACTTAATTCCCCGATGCATAATATAAACACATAACATGCCCACATAACACTTGTTTTGAAGAAATTACAAGCTAGCAATTTTTACACACAAATTCATGCTAGAATTGATTTTTTTTACCCATTTCCAAAACCCAATTCATCAATTTATCAACAATAGGCAAGTGTTATACATTTCTAACAACCTACGCATTCCATATCACAACCCTAGGTTGGAAATAAACCTGGTTATGATGAAAACTCTACCTCTTGAAGCGTAAAATAACTATGGGAAGCTTTAAGAACCCGAAGCAAGCTCTAATCCAAGCTTTTCCCAAAATTGTATTTTTTTTTGAAAATTTGGTGAAATCCATCCTTTTTGGTATGGTCGGGTAGCCCACGAGGAGGAGATCAACTTTTGTTCTTGGCTCGTGTTGATTCGAGCGATGGGGAGGCATAGATTATAGAGAGAAGTTTAAAAATCTCTCTTTTTCCCTCTCTTCCCTCTCCAATGTGAAGACCCAGTTGAAAGTGGAGACAAAATCAGATTTTGTACCATATTTATACCATTAAAATGCTTGGTCCACATTTTACCACACGTTCTCCTTTCTCAGGTCTGATATTGGCTCGAATCGGTTAAATTTCATCCCTAGTTAACTTCAAAATATTTTTATATGAATTAGCTTTAAATTATTATCCCTTTTTTGAAATTTAATTTCGAGATTCATTTGTGAGGTCACCCAACACCCGGTTGCCTCGTAAAATGTAAAAAAATAGGACTATCTCGGATTTCTAAAAAAATTGACATGGTAGCTATATTTTGCAAGACGAATCCAATGGTGAGGTCTGTTTCATCATCTGAGTTCTAAAAAAATTTGGGTTTAACTCGTACTGAAGTGACAAATTAACGTTTTGCCCTTTTTCATAAAAATTTAAATTTGCCCAAGTTTTCCATTCTTCCCCTCTTAAAATAATTTTGTCCCCGAAATTCACACACTCATGCACGCCTAACTACTTGGTTTCGTTCACCCTAATCTCCAAACATGATTCTAGTAATGTATATGTGGCTTATACAGTTAGGTGAGTGTCACTCTCTCTCGGATATCATGCAAAAAATGAGGAAAATGTGTGTGAATAAACAAAATGTGTGTGTGTATGCAAAAGTGCTTTCCAAGCGAAGAGAGACTTTTGAGTGTTCTGTTTTACTTGGAATGTGTTTCCAAGGTTGTCTCTTCAGGGAAGGAAAGTCGAATTGTGGTGATGGTGATTTGGTAAAAATGAAAATTGGAGAAATCTTGTAAATTGGTGCTTTGGTGAGTGAAGATTGGTTGTAGAAATGAAATAAAAACAAGGTTGGCTAACACCCATGTGAGGGACCAATGTGGAATGTAGGCTCAAGCATACCTCGTGAAAAGTCTACGGTGTATCAAGAGCTCACACCCACTTCTGCACTCAACCTAGTCAAACCAAGCACTTTACACTACAAGGTAGAATGGAGAAGAGTTGATTTAGCATACCCAAGAGGAAGTTCCTCTTGGACTAGCCAACAAAAAACTTAGCTACTAATGGTTGAAGTAAAAGCATTCATAGTGTGAAAAGACATGTAGACGACATGAAAATGAAAATGAGATGAGAATGAAGCTTAGAACATATATTAATGAACATAAATTCATTTCATACCAAAATGGAAAAGTTGCAGTGAAACCCAGCAAAAAGAATGAAGTGCAAGAACATTTGATTAAACTTGATTACTCTTGAATTAAAAGAGATTACAATGAAAGAAATGAGGATTACAAGTGAAATATAACTTACTACAAAGGAAACGTGTGAAGAAGATGCAACAATTTAGGTTTTCTCTCTCTAAAACTCTATCTTCTACCTTGGGAGTTTCTGTCTCTAAAAGTGTTGAACTATTTGTATAATGTGATGTCTCTCTGTAATTTTCGTCCATGAATCTCTATGGTCTGTGTGCTTCAGAGTTTCCATGATTTGGGGGAGCTTGGACACCTGCACAAGCAAGGTGCAGGCTTGCTTGCATCAGCCTTCACCCTTCTAGCCTCCTTCCTTCTCTCTCCTCTTCTCCCAAGCCTTTCCTTCCAAGGTTAGAAAAATGTGTAAAGATGGCATGGTTGAAGGTATAACATGTCAGGGTAGGTGTGGGAGAAGTGTAGGTGGGCCCCCTAAGCAGTTGAAGTTGAGTTGCAGAGTTCAGGCATTTTTTTAGCAAAACCAACAAGTAGGTTTTACTATAGTAGCCAACATTCCGGAAGGTTTGCGGTAGAATTAACTCCAGTACACAAAACCTACCGGTAGTTTTATGAGAAAACCTACCGGTAGGTTTTTACTTTTTTTGCTCAATTCTTGGTCTTTTCACCTTCCAAACCATAGTCAAGCCTCCCCTTCATCTCCATTGACTTTGAGCACTACGATAGGGGCTTAACTCACGCCATTTCCAACTCTTTGCCTGCAAACACACCGAAACCTCATTAATTGTTAGATATATTTCAATTCCTCCATTTTCACCATAAGAACAAGTATAAAAAAGGGTGCAACTGTATACATGATATGCAATATTTTGTGCTAATCACTAACCGCATGCATATACAAAAAGTAATACAATACTTATGATTACAAAAATGTACTTCCATCATCGAACAAAAACCAATAACTAGCTCCTTCTCCACACCTCGATGCTACCAGAGCACCTTCACCAGGCTCACAATCTAGCCTCCTAAAATCTGCTCTGGACTATCCATGATACGCACCGGTCCCTCCTCAAAGGTCTCATCCACATCAACAATCAATTCACCCAAATCCACATCATGTGTTGGATTAGGGGTGTACTTCTAGAGCATGGAGACATGGAACACCGAGTGAACACCCGATAAATTTGGCAGTAACGCCAACTGGTAAACAATTGTACCAACCCTCTTGAGTACCTCAAAGGGCCGAATATACGTCGGTGATAGCTTTCTTTGCTTCTCGAATCTGACCACCCCTCTATTGGGCGTCACCTCCAAGAAGACATGATCTACAACTTGAAAACTCCAGAGGTCTTCACTGTCTGTTGGCGTAGCTCTTCTGCCAGCTATGAGTAGTGAGAAGACGTTTCCTTATCAAGTCCACCTTCTCTAGGGTGTCTCTAACCAAGTCTGGACCCATAAAGGGTCTCTTTCTAACCTCTGCCCAACAGAATGGAGAATGACATGACCTCCCATAAAGTGTAAAACCTGGGTAAATTTAAACTTTTATAATAATGGCAAAATGATAATTTACCACTACGATACGGGTTGTAAACCTAAATTTTTTTGGATCTCAGATGACAAAATTTATCTCACCATTGGATTCGTCTCGCGAAATCTAGTTACCACGTCAAATTTCATCAAATTCTGAGATAGTCAAAATTTTCATGCTTTACGAGGCAATCGAATCTCGGGTGACCCAGAAAAAAATGGTATTTTGATAAAAATTTTGAAATTTGGAAAATAATTTGAGACAAGTTAAATTAAAAAATATATATATTTTAAAATTAAATCAGGACAAAATTTAATCATTTTGGGGCTAAAACGGACCCGAAAATTAGGGGCTGTGTGGCACGTTGTGGACCAAGGAAATAAGGAAAATAAATAGGTGGGAAAAATCTGATTCTCCACCCACTTTCTCTGCTGGTCTGGACGTTGGAAAAGAGAGGGAGAAGAAGAGAGAAAACAAGGTTTTCTCAAGCCTTTCTCTTGCGGTCAAGGGTCAAACTTTGGTTGAATCCACTCGAGGCAAGAACAAAAGTTGCTCTCCTCACCAAGGACTACGCAACCATACCAAAAAGCATAAGTTTTACTGAAGATCAAGGTATGGGATTTTTGAAAGTTTGGAATTTGGACTAGAAGCGGATTCTTGGGACTTCCTACGATCATTCCTTACGCTTCAAAAGGTAGGGTTTCTCCTACTTTGGTTCACTTTCTTACCTAGGGTGTATTTGGAATGGGGTAAGGGTATGGAATAACCTAGGTCATTGACTATAGTTATGAAAATGAGGAAATGGGTATGGAATTTGGCCTAGACCAATTCCTACTTAGGTTGGCATAGGAAATTACTAGTGTGATTTCCTTGGAATTTGATATTTTGGGCATGCTATATGTTTTATATTATGCTTTGTGAATGAGGTGGAAATTCTTGTGTGATAACATGAATTGTTGCCTTGAAGGTGTTTGCCAAAATACCTATGTCTGAATCAAGTTGTTATGACATAATCATGTATAACTAGCTTATAAAATGTGTTGGAAAGAAATGTTAATATGTGCTCATTGAGATATTGACATTGTAATGATTTATGGAATTTATATGCTTATGATATGAATTGTCATGACACATGTGGAGATGTGTGGTTTAATTTGGCTCATTGATATACATTCAATGCTAAGCATGACATCCATTAATGTCCGCCGAGGGGTCGTGCTGGGTCCTGCCTGATCATGCTGCTCTAGAGTCTACATGTACTCTCTCTATGGCTCCTTCTCTTCCCCTCAATCTAACTCTTCATGCACCTCTCAACACCTTGGGGAGGGGGCACTTCTTGCCTAGCAGCTGGGGCACCACTATGCCCTCGGCTTCTCTTGAAAGATCCCTTATTGAGTGGCCCCATTAGCATTTGCACCTCCATCTCAGGTTTCACCTTCACCCCATTGTTGATGCACATCTCCGTCACCAAAGTGCCAAACGGAAGTGCACTCACATCACATCCTTTTTTCATTTCACTCAAAATGAGGGAGGGAAGATCAATACTATGGGCCCTTCCAATTGCATAGAGCAAGCGAGCCATTTTTGGCAAAATTTCATTTGATCTTTTTATGGGAGAGAAGTTGGAGACAACAATCAGGTTTAGCATTTTATATCTATCTGTCAACTCCCCTTGTTTCAGAAAATTCCTCCCAGTCCAAGAAAAGTTGGCTACCCCAGTTAATTCTTTTCCTACCCTATCCATTGGTACATCTTTCTTTGGAGGGTATGTGGGTTTGTGTACCCGAGGCAACTCTATTCTTATCTTTTTTTTGTACGCCTCATCCACGTCAATGTGGATACCTCTCACGTAAGTGCGGATCTCGTCGTTGATGATTTTGGCGTTGGAGTAGAACTCCCACACCAAATTGACAACAACTTCCCTACCATTTCTTAAACACCAAACCCATTCCCTTCTTTATATTTCCTCCTCTATTCCCAATTGAGCAAAATCAGAAAGTACGACGTCCCTTTCGCAAACAATAAAATGCTTATGGTAGAAGTTTTCATACCTTTTGGCCTTTAAGGCACTTGGGAATCGGGTACGATCGTATCTTTTTGTTCTTTGTCGTCCCTCTTTCTCCACTATCACTTCCTCAACAAAGTTTGGCTCCTGACTTGCTAGTGGATTGTGTCTGCTAGGAAGTTTCACCCTAGACATGGCGCTCGAACGTCTTTGAGGTTGAAAGGGTGCTGAAAACTTGGAAATTTATGTGTGGTATTGAAGTTTTTTGAGGTGGAAATGAGTTGGGGAGGTTCGAATTTAAGTTTTCTTGGGTTCTGAGGGTGGATTGAGGTCTGAGGAGTGAAAACTAAGCTCTAGGGTTTCGAAAGTTTAGAGGGATTTTGGGGATTTTGAAATGAATCAGACGTTCAGGCTTTTATACTCTGAGTTGCGACGTTCGAACACCACCAACGTTCGAACGTTTGTAGAAGGATTTTTGAAATATCGTTCGAATGGGGATGTTCGTTCGAATGTTAGGAGCTCCCAGTACTTTTGAGTTCTGTCAGAGGTCAAAGTACTGTAAACCCTCTTCGTTCGAATGTTCTATTGCCATTCGAACGTTAAGCACGTTTGAACGATCTATTGGCATTCAAACGTTCTGAGCTCCCAGTACTTTTGGTTTCATTAGAGAGTTCATCAGAAGCAGAGTATTGTAAGCAGTCAATGTTCGAACGTCAGTTGGCATTCAAACGTTGAACCAAAACTAAAACATTTCTACACTACACTATATACAATTATAGAATTTTATTCACAAAAATTTGAACAAAATTTCATGACATCTCAGGACAAATCCCTACCCACGCTTTTGGTTGGTATATCGGGATGTTCCTTTACTCAGCCCATGTTTTTCATTTCAAAAGATTTTGTACAAAACAAAAAGATTTTCACAACTTTTACAAAAATTCGGACCCTTGGCTTTCATCCCAACTACTGTAATCCGAGTCTTCATCTGTCTCCGTGCCATTTGAACAACCAGTAACTCTCCCAATTTCCTATCTCATGAACCAGTTAAGCAAAGTACCGGAATTAAGATGGTGTGTCAGGATAATCCTTACTCTGCCTATTTACTATTCAGTCTAATCGATCGAGTGTGCGACCAGAAATTGGTTCAGAACACTAATTATATCTCTTCTTGTGAAAGTATCTACCACACTATTTACAGGCACTAAGTCTTTTGGAACAACGGCATTTAGCATACGTGCTTCGGCCGCACAGAGGTTTCACTTGTTGTTCTCGGATCTCATTCTTTCTTCTTGCTTTTCTCATGATTACAGTGTTCACATCAGAAGGGAAAGTTCTTAGAACTCCCAGACTAAACCAAAAAAGTTTAACATCCATGCTTTCTATATTTTTAAGACTCATTATCTGGTTCTTTAACGTCTGTCAGTCACAAAGATGATCAAAGATGACTCACATATATTATCATCAATTTATACAGAATACAGAACAAGGTACACAATCTGATCAGAAATAGTAATAACAACAACAACAAAATTTTAAAAATTTTTGTACAGGCACAGACATTTATGAACTGTAGTTCTCTCCCCCTAACTTAAACTGAACATTGTCCCCAATGTTGTGAATTTATCGATATGGTGAGCTTTGGAGATGAGGTTGAACGAAAGAGATCTTGTTCATTGCCCTTCTCATGTGTGGTCCTGGATTGGGTCAACTTTTGGATGTGGCTTTTAAGATCCTCGAAAGATTGAGTGGTCTGGGTTTTGAAATCAGTAAAAGCCTGAGTGGAACTATTGTTGTAGTTCATTTGGCTGTGCATGAACTGATTCAGTGTGTCCTCAAGGCTCCTCTTTTGTGGTAGTTGGTATGCTTGGTATGCGGGAGGTCCTTGAGATGGTTGATGTGAACCTTGTTGTTGGTTTATTGGAGTTGGCTGGGTGTTTCTCCAACTAAAGTTCGGGTGGTTTTGCCACCCTGAATTGTATGTTTCAAAGTAGGGGTTGGAGTAAGGCTTGTTGAAATTGGAGACAACATTTGTTTGCTCCAACAAAACCTCTTTGAATGCTGGGATTGTGGGACACTCCCCAGTAGGATGTCCTGTCAGTGCATAGATTCCACACACTAGTTCTGTGGGAGAGCTAACATCAACTTGATGAACCTTTTTCATTTCTAAAGCTTCAAGTTTTCAAGACAGGGTGGACATTTTGGCTCTTAGGTCATCGTCTTCTTTCAAGACATACTTACCCCCTTGGGAAGTAGATGGTTTGGCTTCAACAATGGTAGGGGAGGCTGAGTCCCACATCTGAGAACTGTCAGATATGGTGTCAAAAAAATTGAATGCCTCCTTCGGACTCTTACTCATGAACTCTCCTTGAGCCATCATTTCGAAAAACTGATGTAGTCTAGTGGGCAAGGAGTCATAAAAAAATCTAATAAAAGTCCAGTTCTCAAAAGCATGGTGCGGGCAAGACTAGAGTAGATCCTTGAATCTCTCCCAACTTTGTTAAAGGTTTCTCCTTTTTTGACCAAAAAATTCATGATTTGTCTTTTCAATGCAATAGAGCAGTGTAAAGGGAAAAAATTTCTGAAAAATTCATTTTGTAGTGCCCTCCAGTCAAGTATTGAAAGAGATTTTAAAGAATGTAGTCATTGTTTAGCTCTATCCTTTAGCGGAAATGAAAAAAGTTTCATTTTGGCTAACTCAGAATTGTCTTGAAATGTTCCACATACTTCCTCAAACTCATTTATGTGCAGATATGGATTTTCTGTTTCGAGTCCACGGAATATAGGGAGTAGTTGAACTATCCCCGTCTGTACAGTAAAGAGGGGTGCATCTTCAGGGAAAACAAAATAAGAGGGGACACTATTCCTTGTGGGATTTAAGTAATCCCGCAAAGTTCGAATGTTAGGCACTTCCTCCTCCCTCATAGGAATTTCTCCTCGTCTCTAGGTGAAGATGGTTCAGGTTGGTTCAGACCCAGAAGATTCTGCCCGCAAATTTTGATATTGAGGAGCGTTCTCAAACATAAAAAATAATTAAAACAAATTTATACACAAATATTCACACAGATAAGAGAGTCTTTTCACCTTTTTCTCAAAAATACCTTTTTTTGGTTCCCGACAACGGCGCAAAAAACTTGACTTGATCCAAAATGTGTACACCTAAGTGCAGGTGGTTAAGTTGTAGCAATAATCTGGTGAAGACCAAGTCGAATCCACAGGGAACTATGATTAGTGTTTAGAAGTAAGCAGTGATAGAGACCAAGTAATTGAAAGTCTTGAGGATTTGAAGTTGTGGAATTTCCTGAATAGAATATCAAATTCTTTCCAAGAGTTTTCTAGACAAAATATAAGATTCTCAAAATGTAACATCCACCCTTTAGCTCGAGGATTAGAACAAGTAATTGATTATCCGGTTTATTATGTTTGTGCTTTATGACTCAATTAACTCCCGTGTCAACAACAAGTTAATCGGAGGATAAAGATGGACTGTAAGGATTAAGCACATGATTCCGATGCCTTTCTAGAATTTTACAAAAATTGTCTATGCCGAGACTTAACCCGTCTACAAACAAGCAAGTGTTTCTACAAGGCATCCAACCATGACATTAATGGTCCATTCTTTGAATAAAGCGTAATAATGTTGGAGATCGAAAAGATGTCATGAAGAGCTAGCTGGGATGCTTGCCTTGAACCACTGAGTCTTTCTATGCAGGAGTCATCTGTATCATAGAAGGAACCCTTGGTTATACAAAGTACCTTAGCTTTTCTAGATGCATTCAATCATCCAATGAACAAGTGGAATATAAATCATTAAAGCATAAAGGAGTTGCACAAACATAACTTCCGGGTAATCTTTATATATTCATCACCTCTTACTAAAGAGTGAATGAAGAACTACTCACTTATCATGGCTTTGGTCATGCTAGACAAGTGAGTGATATTCATCCGTCCAAGTGGAGAAGCTACTAAGTGAGAGTACAATAAACGAAAAGCTAATCTTCAATGAAGAATTAGTGAATAACGTCCCACCCTTCACGACTTTGGTAAAGCTCTAGAAAAGTGGAAGAGTTTCACTCTTCTAAGAAAGAAGGAAGCTCAAGCATTGAAAGTGAAAGACATAAATAACAAAAGTAGAAGAAAGCTAGTTACTTTTGGAGGGTTTCCACCACAACCAAAAGTTGAGCTATCTCTCTTGATACTTGTAAATAAAAGCAAGTACAACTACAAGGGGAGTCTAGGCCTCCATCATGGTTGTCACAATATGAATGTAAAGACTTAGCATGAGTAAATAAAAGACTTCAACTATAAGGGGAGTCTAAGCCTCCATCATGGTTGATACAAATGAAAACATAGACATAGATAAGAACTGTTCAAGAACTAGATTACTTAAAACTTTCTACTTTATAAGAGAAAAGATTGCCCCCTCATTTACTCTACAAAAGGAAGAATGCCCTTTAAGCTCTCAACATGGGATTATTTGTAGGCAAGGAAAGGTAAGGGGGGTAGGAGATAAGAGAGGATGAGTGAATAGTGTTTGCCGCCCATGGGAATCAACTATTCTGCAGGCAGTCTGTAGAGGACATTCGAACATTATCTGGCATTCGAACATTAAGTCTGTCTTTTCTTGAATGACGTTCGAACGTGATATGGCATTCGAACATTTTCTGTGTCTTTTCTTTGAGGGCGTTCAAACGCCAGATGGGGTCTGATTCCTTCCACCCAAGTGGCCTGTGCTCACTAACTTGGTCACTTCCATACGTCTCGAACAACCTTGACTTTACACTTAGCAACTTGGTCCTCAGTCACTCAAGACAACGTTCAAACGTAGATTGATGTTCGAGCGTTGTACTCAAGTACTTCTATTCTGTGGTTCTTGTAACATACTAGGTTCCAGTGGTGTAGTCTTTTCAAGATTCCAGAGGACGTTCAAACGTGAGTTGACGTTCGAACGTGGTACTCAAGTACCTCTGCATTTCCCTTTTGTTGACTGCAACATGCCATGTCTCAGCAGCTGGACTTGGCAGGATTTCAGAAGACGTTCGAACGCTCTTGCTTTGTTCCAACCTTCTGCAATTTTGTTCTTTATTGTGATGGTGTTACATTCAAGTGTGATTTTTGTTGTTCTTGAGCCTTTTTTCACTTTAGGACCTGAAATGTCATTATTTAAACTCCATCAAAGTACAATTAATTAGTCCAAAAAGGCATAGTAAAATTTGTTAACTTTACGCCCGAATCAATGGGATACGTATTCCCTTAGTACAGTCCATGAAGTGTGTGGGTGTACGCAGAACCCTCGGTGGAAGTCCGTAAATTTCCTGTGGGTTAGATGACCCTTGGTGTGAGTCTATAAACATCCACCCCTACAAAGACCCTGGGAAAATCTTAAAATGGAGATTGGATGAGGGAGGCCAATGGCAGGGGTTGAAAAACCCGGTCATAGTACTCATGGCATTGCATGGGGGAAAAGAGCCGGTGAGGGCTCGGGTTGAGTTGCATGAGTGGGGGTCATCTCATATCATGGCACGACATGTTAAATTCTAACATCTATTGATTAGTCTTAATTAGAACGATTGTTAGTTATGAAAATTGGAATGTGAACATTGCATATGCACTTAGGTTGGAGAGTAGCCTCTATAGGAAATACTTTACTGGGCATTGACTCACCCTATACTAGAAAACATTTCAGGTGTGGGGTACATGTTGATGGAAGGCCCTCACATGGGACCTTAAGGATGAAGAAAGCCGACTTGTGACTTGTATAACACATTTTGTGTAAATATTGAATTTTTGTAACATTATTGTGAAAAACTTAGTTTTGATATGAAATTTCATGTAAATCAATGAAATGTATGGAATGGGTTGTAATAGACTTGTATGGATTATGTATAATGTAGAAAACACCTTTATGCATGTTTGAGGTGAATTTGGTTAAGTTTGGAATGGACTTGGAATGTAAAACAGGTGAAACAAGGAAAATCGGCTCAGCGTACTGGTATGTTGAGGACCTGAGGACACAGTGTACCGGTACGTGCACCGGTACGGCGAGGTCCAGAAGACACAACGTACTAGTACGGTGAGGTCTAGTGAGTCATGCGTACCGGTACATTTTGGCAGAATTTGAATATTGTTTTTTCTTCCAAGGCCTTGGGTTATGCATCCTTTGGTTCCAATGATACAAATGAACTTAAATGGAGATATATTGGGATAAATTGAACCTCAATAGAATTAAATGATTAATGGAACATGGGTGTTACGTGTGATGTAAGATTCCAGTAACGCGATAATATTAGCGTGATTTCGGATCAAGCGGCACTCACGGGCATTTTTCGCGAGTTAACGGGTTGTCAAAGGGACCCTCAGTTTTAGGGGCGTCACAAGTTCTTTGTTGAAAACATAATTAGCTAGGCTTTCTTAGGGCCCATTTTAAAAGGAGGAGATCATATTCAAGTTTTTGGGGGAGACATAAGGATGATTTTTTCATTTCCTTGTCAACGAACTTTAAATAACTTTAAAAATTTGTTAAATAAAAAATAAATAGAATAAATTAGAGAATGAGATGTTTGCCGAACTTGAAAATAATAGTTTAAAGATAAGGATATGTATTTAAAATTTGACCCACCAAACTTTTACTACATAATTCACATCAACAAGTAGCCAGGAAAAATGTGAAATTCATTGTTATAAGATTGAGTTGGATTTATAGAATCATGGCTTCAACATTGGTTTAGGATTGACCGACTTTAATAAAATCATATCAAAAGGAATTATAGGGTACAAAGTTCACATAAAGAATGATATAATCAGGTGATAGATGACATTATACATAGAAATATGGGTTAGGAACTAACTAACAAATAGGGATACGCAAAACATAATAACAACATCAAAAACTCGATAACAAAATTAAAAACTTTCTATCAGTAACAACTAAAACATAAAAAACGTACCATATTGCCTTCATGGGTTGCATTTTCCCTCTCATGAATAAGGTCATCAAATAAATATCCAGAAACCATACTATGCCTGCAATGATGCTATATTCGCACGGAGTTCAAGAAGATCATTAGAAAATTGAGAGTATCTAGTATCCTATACCAATTTAACTCTTGATTGTACAAACATGAAAAAGTTGGAAAGAATACCAGCACAATAGCACCATGCCTTAAAATGTCTATAGGGTTTAATCTAAACCTCAACCCACATAAGAAAACTAATTACAGACAAATCAATAACCAATATCTAATCCAAAAAATTCATTGTGTAATCAAAAGAGATCCCAAAGAAAATCAAGTAATTGAACAAGTAAAATACATTGCATAATTAAAAGAGATCCAACTAACATCAAGTAATTGAACACATAATAAGGCCTAGCAATTCTAGACATCACTCGTGAAACCGACATGAACCCGACACAGATTTGGCGGGTTTGGGTGTAGTCATAACGATTTTGGGTGGTTAACAGTTTAACTCGGAAGATCCATAAAATAAACGAACCGATTTCGTGTTTAACCCATAAACTTGTTTCAACCCGTTTAACCCATTAACAGTGGTACAATACATTTTTAAAAAACAAGTTAGGTCTCTCAACCTCTGTCTCATCTTACACCTCCCATCTCTTAGAATCAT
The DNA here is from genome assembly GCA_963454935.2 of Ilex paraguariensis. Taxonomy (NCBI): domain Eukaryota; kingdom Viridiplantae; phylum Streptophyta; class Magnoliopsida; order Aquifoliales; family Aquifoliaceae; genus Ilex; species Ilex paraguariensis. The sequence goes on from CAUOFW020000001.1 coordinate 1,713,220, forward strand.
TCAAATTTAGTAATCATTTAATGTTTATTTTTTGCCTTTATTTTTTTGCTCAGCCATGATTTATTGTTATAGTAAATAGGTCAAACATGTGCAATGTGTGGTGAGTTAATGATTTTTCATGTGGACTCGAAATTATCTAACCTATTTAGAGGGTGACATATGGGTTGTATCGAGTAACCTATCTAATGAATGATTCATGTATGGGTGTGATAGTTAAACTCGTTTATATAAACGAAAAGGGTATAGATAGAGAATTTTTTTGACACAAACTTGTTCCACCCTACACGAAACCATTCCGCTTGACACGATTGCAGGGCCTAACATAATTAAATACTATGACAGTGGTTGGTGTCGTGAGTACTCAAAGTCAATGTCTTGCCCGAAGCATACATAACCACTAATTGTCTAACTTCAATGCCCCTAATTGTAAACTTGAAGCTGCAAAAATAACCAAACAAAAAAAATCGATAAACTATGGTAAAATAATCAAACAGGACAAAAGAGAAAACCTGAACACAATTTTGGAAGACAAGTAAATTGGTGAGATTGGTAGAATAAATTGGAAATGAAAAAGTTTTGAAATCCAATGCAACATTTGAAAATCAATTCGTTTTTGTGAGAACCCACTTATTATAAACAAAAAAACAAATTTAGAACATGAAGAAAAAAAATACCTAATAAATGTGATCCTTTATGCTCTGTATACTATGAGATCTTTCTTGAAGATGAATGACAAAATTTTGGTTGAATGTAGAAAGCGAGGCAGTTGAACAGAGAACAAAAGAGAGAGCACCACATCAAGTGGAATAAAGAAGGTAGATGAAGAAACATGTAAGGGGGTGCATGGGAAGTGGGCAAAAGGATGAGGTTATTTAAAACTACTATTTAGAAATAAAAATAAGAAAACAAAAAGGTTGGATTGAAATTAGATAAGGTTCATTAATAATTATTCCTAAAATATGAATTGTCTAAGAGTTAAATTAGAAAATAGAATATGATTGTCTTTATATAATTGTTTAAGGATAGAAGAGGAATATAATTTTATTTTTTTTGTAAAATACTTTTAAAAATAGTATAGATATAAATACAAATAGATAGACAGATATATATGAATTTAATTTAAAATTAATATTAGAGGAAAATTAAAAAGAAGAATGGAGAAACTGAAAGTTTAAGTGACAATCATCTCATCTAAGATGTAATGAATCACACAGGTTTGAGGTGCTCATAGAAGGCTTGTAGTTAAGTTATACAATGATTAGAATTGCAATAGTTCTTATACTACCGAAAACTTCAACAATTTGTGTGGGCTCCTAGACACCTTCTGGCATGTATCCACCACATCTTAATAGCAGTAATTATAACTTAATAAAATCAAGTGTCACTCACTTTACCAATTTCTATTGTAAATTTAACAGTGCTTCATATGAACCCATAGTTGCTTTAGATTTTTAGGCAAAATATATAGTTTTATATCTTCTTCCTAATTAATCAAGCACAGAAACTCTATTTACATACAATAATAAAATTTATAAAATTAACAAAGCTAACAAATAGAATTTTAATACCACTTGAACATTGGCAAGAAAAGCAAACAACATTAAAGTAGATATAATCATGTGAAGCATAAATATTATATAAAAATATAGAGATTGAAAAGAGTTGATTTGTGAGATCTGAGAGGTGTGTAACCACTGTTCTAAAGCAGCTACGCCTACTCATATGAAGGTACTAATGGGCTATGAAACTCCGAAATCCAACCCAAGCTCAAGGCCATATGTGTTAAGTAAACTTGATACGGATTGAGTTGCCCAAAATCATAGACAATACAAAATATTTGTAGGTGTATATGTCTAATTAAGTAATCGTGAATAAAGAAACATGTTGAAGGAGAAGCTTGTAGCATGATAAATGTAAAACTCGAGTAAATTTGAACTTTTTCCAAAAAAGGGCAAAATGGTAATTTGTCACTATAATTCGTATCTCAAATACTCATGTTTCTAGAGCTTGGATGACACAATGAACTTCATCATTGGATTCGTATCGCGAAATCTAGTTACCCTGTCAATTTTTGTCTAATTTCGAGATAGTCAAAATTTTTACGTTTTTCGAGGCAACGGGTGTTGGGTGACCCCCAAAAACGAATATTTTTTTAAAATTTTGAAATTTAAAAAATAATTTAAATAAAGTTCATATAAAATATTTTGAGCTTAAATTGATACAAAATTTAATCGTTTTAGGGCGAAAACGGACCCGGACAAGTGGGGGACACATGGCGCGACTCGGGCCAAGTCTTTAAAATTATAAATAGAGTAAAATATCTATTTTTCAGCAGAAAAATCTGCTGAAAATCAGTGTCTTCAACGTTGGAGAGAAAGAGGGAGAGACAAGAGGAAAATCCAATCTTTTTTCTTCAATACCCGGAGTTTCGTCGGTCGGAATTCGTCGGACCAAGAATTAAACTTTATCTACGCGATGAGGGCTATGCAACCACACCAAAAACAATGGATTTCACCAAATGTCTAAGGAGGGATTTTGGGGGAAATCATAACTTTTGGACTTGTATTGGTGTTCTTGAAGGTTCTACCTTCATTTCTACGCTCCAAGAGGTAGGGTTCCTCCTATTTTGATTTTATTCCTACCCTTTGGTATATAAATTGTGGGCTGTTTTGGGCTAGAATTGTGGACTGTTTTTGGGGTTGTTAAGGGGCTGAAATTGTGGGTTGTTAAGGGGCTGGAATTGTAACTGTTTTGGGTTGAAATTGTGGACTGTTTTTGGGGCTGTTAAGGGGCTAAAATTGTGGGCTGTTAAAGGGCTGGAATTGTGACTATTTTGGGTTGAAATTGTGGACTGATTTATGGCTTGTCTAGGGGCTATTTTATGGCTTGTTTATGGACTATTTTATGGCTTGTCTAGGGGCTATTTTATGGCTTGTTTATGGGCTATTTTATGGCTTGTGTAAGGGCTTTTTTGTGTCTTGTTTCTGAGCCGTTATGTGGCTTGTTTAGGGGCTATTATGTGGACTGTTTTATGGGCATATTATATGTTTACATTCTGCCTTGAGGATTAAGGGTGTTATTGCTTGATTATGTAATGACATGTTTGGTTGTTGTTGTCAGATAAAATGTTGATATATGTGTATTAATTTATTGACATTGTGATGAGTTTTTGGAGGTTATATGCGTATGATATGATTGTCCATGATACATAATGAAATGTGTGATTTAAATTTGGCTCATTAGCATCCATTACATTGAGCATGACATTAATTGAGCAATGGTGCATCACATTGCATTAGCATGGGAAAAAATGCATCCATGGCCATGAGTATAGGTGTGTGAGTGCATGGTTGGATCAATCACCATACTTGGTGTTTGATAGGTGGGCTCGGGAAAGTGGGGTTAAATATCGTACTGAGTCGCACGGTTACATACATGGAAAACTTGTGTCGGGTATAGCAAGAAGGGCTAGACTCTCCCTCAGGTGCAAGATCTGGCTACTTGGTTCATACACTCTCGTAAGGTGAAATTCTGAAAAAGTGTGTTGGTTTGCGGAACCTACGGTGCGATTCCAAAACTCCACTACCTAACAAAGACACATGATTTTGTTTATAAAAATACCTGGTTCGTACACTCCCCTAAGGTGAAATTTCAGAAAAGTGTACTTGTTTTATAAAGTATTCATTCGATGGGAAACACCCAACAATGAATTGGTTTTTTAAACAGAATGACTTTTATTTCAAAAATGATCATTGGATGTATTTCATCAATAACAAATATTTTGCACATTTGCATTACATTGTGTTGTGGGAGTCGGTGAGGACTTGGGTTAAAGTGCATGAGTGAGTATCATCTTATATCATGACATAACATGGTAGAATTTTCACATTGAACTACATGTTCTTGTTGGAATAGATATTGGTTGTGGATTGTTGCATGTGCACATTTCATATGCACTTAGGTGGGGAGTAGCCTCTGTAGGAATTACTCTACTGGACGTGGCTCACCCTATATGGAAAAATATTTTAGGTGCGGGATATACACCGGTGGATGGCTCTCATTCGAGGCCGTAAGGGTGAAGAAAGCTGACTTGTGGCTTTTATAATTCCTTTTGTAAAACTTTGGGAGCAAACTAGTTTTGACATGTAATTTTATGTAAGAGAGTTGTAATTGAACTCATATGGATTGTTTTAATATAGCCTTGCATGTTTTATATGAGTATGGATAAATGGACCCGGTGTGGTCAATTTTCACTCATGAATGGACCCGGTGCGGTTATTGTGTTACATCGGACCTCGGATGGATTGTGTTAATATATATTATACAGGTTGGGTTTTGGGTAGAGCTCCCCGTACAAAGGAGACTCTGCCCAAATTTTGCTAAATTAAGGACCCCCGATTTTTGGGGTGTCACAATAGATTAATTTGTTTTAACCACCATAAATTACTTTATATAAGCAGTAGCTTGTATAGTCATTATGGGTTTTAAAGCCCTAACGACTAGTAACTTAAAATACAATTATAACCCATTAAAAACAAATGTAGCCGATCCATTTATTAAAATTAATAAGTAAATAAATCTGAACTTAAAATAAAATTATTGATAAGTTTTAAAAACTTTATTTTATTTCAAAAAATATAAGTTTAAATGATTGGTTCTTCATAATTTGCTAATATAATGATGTAATTTCATTGCAACTATTAGATTAACACCAAATTTGAATGTTTGATAGGAACAATGGTTAATCCAATAGCTATAATGAATTAGGTTAATAAATTAGATCTCAATAGCATTATTCTTGCAAAAAAAAAACACAAGAAATAAAGCTATGGAGGTAAGGAGACACAAGTGTGGAGCCGACTTATGGCTCTGGTATGCTTTCCTTAGATTTGAAGACCAATAGAATGAAAGCTAAAGATTGATTCTTGTATGGTTTTGTGTTTTGTCCAACTAAGAACTACATATCTTTTTTATGGAGGTTTTTTTTAGTTGGGAAGTGATTAGGTCAGTTTTTTATGTCTAAATGGTATTATTTGGGTTAATTCAACAATTCTAATGCAATTACTGTCAATTTTTATAAACTCAATTTTTAAAAGTAGGTTTTGTATTTTTGGGTTTATGATGTAATATTGAAAAATTCAAGGTGTTCGATGGTATTTAAGTATGTAGAAGTGTCTAGAATGTTTTGGAGGTTTGTTCATGTTTTTGGAGGAGTGTTCAGGTACTGCTATGTTGGAAAACTGAAGAGACAAAATTTGGTTTAATGCTTGGAGACTATTGGCCATTGAATGGCCAGATTCAAAGACTTTTGGCTGAAAAACAGAGGTATAAAAAAGGTTGGACTGTTGCTACCAAAACAAAATTTTATCTGCAGAAAAAATAGAGGGAAAACAGAGAGAAAAATTGTGTTTTGCTAGGAAGAAAAACCAGCAGGTGTGTCCTTGAGCAGAAGCTCCGTATGTAAGTTCTTTCATAGCTTAATGTGTGGTTTTTCTTGCTGAAAAATCAGATTGGTCTACTCCTTTGTATTCCTTGATATTGTGATCATTTTTATGAAATATAAAGGTGCTTCTTGAGTGAAATTGGTATGAATGTATAGCAGATTGTTTTGTCTCTGTTTTACTTATCTTTGGTGATCAAATTTGCTTCCAACACCCAACAAAATTTGTATCAAAGTAGGTTGTTATGACTACTATGAGTAATGTGCTTCAACCCCAATATTGGGGAAAGATAATTATGGGAATTGAAGTATTCAAATCAAGGTGTCGTTAAAATCACAAGATCTTTGAAAAATGTTACATTGAGCCGACTACGGAGGAAGAGTGAGCGCTTAATGATGCTCAAAAGATGGCGCTTAAGCAATCAAGGAAGACGGATAAGAAGGCTTTATTTCTACTTTACCAATGTATTGATGAGAACCCTTTTGAGAAGATTTCTTCCGCCACCACCTCGGAGCAAGCTTGGAAAATTTTGAAGACTATGCATAGAGGCATTAATAAAACAATTTGGGTTCGTCTTCAAATATTGCGAAGTGAATTTGAAGAGTTGAATATGAATGGAGTCGAGTCAATTTCAGAGTATTTTTCAGGAACTTTGGTAATTGTGAATCAAATACGAAGGTATGGAGAAGATATTGATGATGTTCGAGTTATGGAAAAAATACTACAAACGTTAACCCCAAAATTTGAGCATGTTGTTGTAGCCTTTGAACAATCCATGGATTTCAAGACTACAAGCATTAATGAATTGATGGCGACATTGGAAATACATGAGCAACAAATGAATAAAAAGACTCCAAGTTCTCTTGAACAAGCTCTCCAATCCAAGCTGTCTTTGAAAGATGAAAAAAGAGAATTTCAAGGTAGTACATCTCAAAGAGAAAGAGGTAATGGAACATGAGGTAGAGGTTATGGCAGTCAAGGAAGAGGCTACGAAGGTCGTGGAAGAGGCTATTCTAATAGAGGTAGAGGACGAAGAGGCCAATTCACAAATGATGCAAGAAATCAAAATTCTTATGGTTCAAGAGGTAGAGGACGAGGAAGAGCAAAGAGGCCATTACAACAATCAAGGTTTTGACAAGAGAAATGTTGAATGCTTCAATTGTCACAAGTTTGAGCATTATAGCAATGAGTGTTGGGCAAGTGCAAATAAAGGCATTGAAGAACATGTGAATTATGCCGAGAAAGAAAGTAATGAAGTGGGATCTACTTTGTTGTTGGCCTATGATGGATCCAAGGAAGATAATGGCAAAGTGAGGTTTCTTGATTCCGAGGCAAGCAACCATATGTTTGGCAAGAAGCATATGTTTGTAAAACTTGATGAAATGGCGCAAGGCAAAGTTACTTTTGGCGACTCTTCCAACATTCCAGTGAAAGGCAAAGGTAAAATTCTTATTAAGCTCAAGAATGGCAAGCATGATTTTATTTCCTATGTTTATTATGTGTCGGATATGAGGAATAGTATTTTGAGTTTGGGGCAACTTTTAGAAAAGGGTTATGATATTAGCATGAAGAATCTTCACCTTACAATTAAAGATGCTGGTGGTAATTTAATTGCTATTGAGGAAATGTCCAAGAATAGAATGTTTCCTTTGAATATTCAACATGATGCTATGAGATGTTTGAATGCTATTATTAAAGATGACTCTTGGTTATGGCACTTGAGACTTGGACATCTTAATTTTGGTGGCTTGAAGCTTTTATCTAGCAAGAAAATGGTGAAGGGTCTGCCCTACATAGACCATCTAGATGAGTTATGTGAAGGCTGTATTATTGGCAAGCATCACATATTAAGCTTCTCAAGAGAAGTCAATTGGAGAGCATCACGACCCTTGGACCTTGTGCACACTGATGTTTGTGGTCCTTTGAAGCCTATGTCAAATGATAAGAATCACTACTTTCTTACTTTTATTGATGACTATAGCTGGAAGACTTGGGTTTACTTTTTAAGAAGGAAGTCTAAAGTGTTTGAAGTTTTTAAGGAATTCAAGAATCTTATTGAGAAGCAAAGTGGCTATTTTATCAAGAGGTTGAGATCCAATCAAGGTGGTGAGTATAGTTCTGATTTATTTGAAAACTATTACAAGGAGCATGGAATTGTGCATCAATTCACGCCAGGCTAAACACCTCAATTGAATGGAGCTGCAGAAAGAAAAAATAGGACTATTCTTGATATGGTTAGAAGCATGTCGAAAGGAAAGAGATTGCCATGAGAATTTGGGGTTGAAGTTGTAGCATGTGCAGTGTACTTATTGAATCGATGTCCAACCAAAAGCATTCATTTCAAGACCTTGGAGGAAGCTTGGTGTTCATTCAAGCCAAGTGTAGCTCATCTTAGAGTTTTTGGATGCATTGCTTATGCGAAGATTCCTAAAGCAAGGAGGACAAAGCTTGATGATAAAAGTGAAAAGTGCATTTTTCTTGGGTATGGTGATAGAACAATGGGGTACTAATTATATAACCCTATTACCAAAAATGTGATCATTACTAGAGATGTAATCTTTGAAGAGGAAGACATGCCAGCTACCAAAGTGGAACTTATGCTTGAAAAAGAAGAGTCTGAAGAACCAAGGGAAGTCCAAAGAGAGCCACAGACACCTCCACATGGATTCCCCTGATCTTCTACAGGTGAATCATCATCACCACCATCATCATCTTCATCATCGGATTCAAGTTCAAGTAAAAGACCAAGGAAAATGAGAAGTTTGCAAGAGATTTATGAATCTACAAAAAATTTTGAAGGTAACTTGAATTTGTTTTGTTTGTTCATGGATTGTGATCCTTTATGTTTTGAAGAAGTAGTTCCAGAAGAGAAATAGAGAATAGCAATGGATGAAGAAATGAAGGCAATTGAAAAGAATGATACATGGGAACTAGTTAGTCTTTCCTAAGGTCATAAAACAATTGGTGTGAAGTGGGTATATAAAACCAAGAAGAATGCAAATGATGAAGTCCAAAGATACAAGGCAAGGTTTGGTTGCTAAAGTTACAAGCAAAGGGCTGGAATTGATTATGATGAGGTGTTTGCTCCTGTTGCTCATTTGGAAATGATTAGATTGATGATTTCTTTGGCGGCACAAAACAAGTGGAAGATTTACCAACTTGATGTGAAATCAGCATTTTTGAATGGATTTCTTGAGGAGGAGATTTATGTTGAACAACCTTTGGGGTATGTGAAAAAGAAACATGAAAATAAAGTGTACAATTTAAGAAAAACTCTCTATGGATTAAAGCAAGCACCGCGCACATGGAATGCTAGAATTGACAAATACTTTCGTGAGAATGATTTTCAAAAGTGTTCTTATGAGCATGCATTATATATGAAGATGGATGCCAATGGAAGTGTGCTGCTTGTTTGCCTTTATGTTGATGACTTGATTTTTACTAGTGATGGTGTTCGATGGTATTTTATCAAATGGATTGAGTAGAGCGTATAAACTATACAGGCCAGCTCGGATCTAAGTGATTCAAAGTTGGGGAGTGGGGAAGACTTGCACAGTGAAAGTATAGTGGTTCACCGAGCTCGGGAGCTCAGCTAATCCACTCTTGAAGGGAGTCTCTTGCTCCTTGGATCTATATTGGTGGCAACTATAAATTACAGAGTGTTTCTCATACAATTCCAGTCTCTCGCCCGACGATGGAGGCACTGTCCAATATTTATAGTTTGATTCCTATCTTTGAGGGATCTGCAGCAAGATCCTTGCCCTTCATTCGCGGGATTTCCCTGAATTAGGGGAGAGGATCTTGGATGGTTGAGAGTTTCGTGCCTTCCATTATTTTGGAAATGTTTTCTATTAACCAGTTGTTCCTTTCTCATCTCATTTACTCTTTCATCAGAAGGGGGATCGAGGTCTAGGATTCTGAGCTCCGAGTTCCTTATTTGACCTCCTTGTGTAACTTCCCTTCCTGAGCTCACACTTAGTTAAAATGCTTTCCATGTATCATCAGTTGTCCCCCAGCTCTTAATTCAAGCGGACTTGGACAAGGGGCTGATCTAAGGTTGAGTCGAGGTAGACCTTCACTTGGTGGCCTCGATACACTCGTGAACAGATTTTTGATGCTTATAAGTAATCACTTTTTCCTTTATTTTTTGTGCACATTCTCCACTTTCCAAACCCACGTACCGATGGCTTTAAATGCCCCTGTGCTGATAGGAGACGACTCATTTCTCCCTTTGAATTCTCCCTCTAGGCTTTTCCTTTTTTTCTCCTAGAGATCTCAATTTTACAAATCTTGCTGGTGCCCCTAGGGTTTTGTAGAGAATCGATTCCCCCTGATTCGATTTGGAGTTTCAACGAAGTTCGCCCTTCATCTTCGTATCAAGCTTTGATCCATCGTTCATCCTTGCTTAGGTACGCTTCTTGTCCTCTATTCATCTTCTTCGCTCTGGATCCCTCGAATCTGAGGTGGTTTCTACATTTTTGGACGTTTCGATTTATGTTATTTTAGGAATTGAGATCGCTCCTTGTCTCGTATTCCCCTCTTTCTTGACCCTTATTCTACTGCTAGGATCTTTGTTATCAGTCGCTGGTGTCTTGACCCCTTGACCTTCAAGGAGTGTTTCTCAGAGATTCCTCATCTTTATAGGTCTTTTAAACTTCCTTACTCTTGTCCATCTATGTCTGCTTCTTTCGAAGCCACAGGCTCGTCTATTTCCCACATGAGAAACAGGTCTCCCAAAGTAGAGGATTCTAATTTAGGAGACATGGGAGAGGAGATTGACAGCTTTCCTGGTGTCGATTCTATCGACATCGTGGAAAATGTTGAGGAACCTCCCTCTTTGTCCTCCCAAATACCAACAAACCCTTATAAAGGTAAAGCCAAGGTGAGTGGCATAGGGATCTCTATTAGTGGGGAGGGTGCAGGGTCGGTCTCTAGAATTGTAGAGCTCGTGGGCTTCAGTGATGTCACTTCTTCCTATATGAAGGTTCTCGTTGCCTGCTTTGGTTTCCCCTCAGGTGTACTATGCTGGTGCCCCGATATATATACCCAGTATAACTCTTCAGTCCCTAAGAAAACCTTCGTTTGCATGGCCGCTTTTGAGAATGACCTCCACTTTCCAATTCATCCCTTCATTAAGAGTGTTTTGTAGCACTCTAATGTCTGCCCTACTCAGCTTTCTCATAACTTTTAGGGCATACTGATGGGTCTTCTTATTTTCTTCAAGAAACATCAGCTAGGGGTTCCCTCTGTTCCTTTACTTATAAATTTTTTCAATGTTATACCCCTTCTGATGATTTTTTGTACATCTCCAAACGAGTGAAAACTAAGGTTATCATCTCCGACCTCCCGAGCTCCCACAAGGGCTGGAAAAAACTTTTCATTTTTGTGGGGGGCAGACCATGGGAATACAACTCTATAGATGTTACAGACACTCTTCCAGTTCCTAGGGATTAGTCTGCCCCTAACAACCTGGGTAAATATTTGCCTGAGCAAACTAGGATCAATTCTGACGGCCTGCCTTGCTTAATTTTTTTCTCTTTTTTTTTTAGGTGTCCGACCTAAACTCAACGCTGTTGATAAGCGAATTTTACTGAGCTTGGCAGATTGTGATTCAGCGAAATATTCAGAGCTCATCAAGCCTCAGGTTCTAGTAAAGCTCGGTTTTAGCCTTCCTGAGGTGAGGATCAAGACCCCTGTTCCCATCCCTGTTGTCAGTGCAGAGGGGGTATCAGGTAACATTTTTTTAGCTCGTTCTTGGCTTTTAGCTCTCCCTCTTCATTCTCCCTCTTTTTCTTACTAGTTNGAAGCCACAGGCTCGTCTATTTCCCACATGAGAAACAGGTCTCCCAAAGTAGAGGATTCTAATTTAGGAGACATGGGAGAGGAGATTGACAGCTTTCCTGGTGTCGATTCTATCGACATCGTGGAAAATGTTGAGGAACCTCCCTCTTTGTCCTCCCAAATACCAACAAACCCTTATAAAGGTAAAGCCAAGGTGAGTGGCATAGGGATCTCTATTAGTGGGGAGGGTGCAGGGTCGGTCTCTAGAATTGTAGAGCTCGTGGGCTTCAGTGATGTCACTTCTTCCTATATGAAGGTTCTCGTTGCCTGCTTTGGTTTCCCCTCAGGTGTACTATGCTGGTGCCCCGATATATATACCCAGTATAACTCTTCAGTCCCTAAGAAAACCTTCGTTTGCATGGCCGCTTTTGAGAATGACCTCCACTTTCCAATTCATCCCTTCATTAAGAGTGTTTTGTAGCACTCTAATGTCTGCCCTACTCAGCTTTCTCATAACTTTTAGGGCATACTGATGGGTCTTCTTATTTTCTTCAAGAAACATCAGCTAGGGGTTCCCTCTGTTCCTTTACTTATAAATTTTTTCAATGTTATACCCCTTCTGATGATTTTTTGTACATCTCCAAACGAGTGAAAACTAAGGTTATCATCTCCGACCTCCCGAGCTCCCACAAGGGCTGGAAAAAACTTTTCATTTTTGTGGGGGGCAGACCATGGGAATACAACTCTATAGATGTTACAGACACTCTTCCAGTTCCTAGGGATTAGTCTGCCCCTAACAACCTGGGTAAATATTTGCCTGAGCAAACTAGGATCAATTCTGACGGCCTGCCTTGCTTAATTTTTTTCTCTTTTTTTTTTAGGTGTCCGACCTAAACTCAACGCTGTTGATAAGCGAATTTTACTGAGCTTGGCAGATTGTGATTCAGCGAAATATTCAGAGCTCATCAAGCCTCAGGTTCTAGTAAAGCTCGGTTTTAGCCTTCCTGAGGTGAGGATCAAGACCCCTGTTCCCATCCCTGTTGTCAGTGCAGAGGGGGTATCAGGTAACATTTTTTTAGCTCGTTCTTGGCTTTTAGCTCTCCCTCTTCATTCTCCCTCTTTTTCTTACTAGTTCATTATGTGTTTCTAGGTTCCTCTTCAATGAAGCCTACTCAAGAAGCACTCCAAGCCAAGGTTGCTCTTCTAAAGAAAAATAGGAGAGAGAGCAAGCACAGAGCTGAGGTTGGTTCTGGTAGCGACCTCGTTCCTCAAGCCAAGATGCCAAGGTTGGGGTTGCCCCCTGTGTCTCCAACTTCTCGTCAAGTGACTTTTACTCCTTCATCAAGCTTTCTACCGGTTGTGGAGACCTCTTCCCTTTAAGAGACCCCGCTTGTAATCAGAAATACTTTTGAGCAAGATCTGACCTCCTTCTACTACTGAGGTTGAGAGGACTTTGGAGATGATCTCTCATATTTAGCCCGTTCTTACTTCTTTTGGGCCCTCAGAGAAATTTTTGCAGCCGTCTCAGATGAGCTACAAGGCTGAGAAAGGGAAGTACATCAAGGAAGAGAAAGATGATGTCTCTTTCTTTGACAACATTGAGCTCACTACCGATGCCCATGACTCAATCATTCCTTACGTCTATGTTCGGAGGGCTTCTGTGATGCCCCTTAAAAATTTCATTAGCTCAATGCTTCATAAGGCTGCTACTATAAGATCCCTTCCTCTTTAGGTCTCACTTTCATCATAGGCTACCCTTTTATGCTGACTTCTCATCTCTAGTTGCAATTGTTTTCAGCTGGCTATACATGTGAAGGGTTTGTTGAGCTGAATTCGAGATCTGGAGAGCTCTGCCAAAGCATTGAAGGTGTTTGAACTCAAAACCATTAAACTGGTTTTTGCTAATAATGATCTCCAAACCCAACTTCAAGATCTTCAGGCGCAGGTGGAAAGGCAAGCTTCAACTATCAAAGGTTTGGAGGCAAACAAGGAGAGGATTAAGGAGGACCTTAAGCTTGATACTGATGCCTAGGCCAAGGTCAGTCGGGAGGCGTTTGAGGCTCTAGGCTCTTATAGGAATATGAAAAGAGAGTACAACCTCTTGGCTGAAATGAGTGACATTCTCCGAAGTGAACTCAAAGTGCAGAGAGCTACTGTCAAAGAGAAAGATGATCTGATTGCCACGCTGATGGATAATGTCACTACCAAATGGGCCACCAGATGGCTTGCCTTCCAAGACCGAGCTGAGGAAGTGATCCTAGGCTGAACTTTAACTTTGAGATCCGAGCTCAGGTGGAATTAGAAACATCCAATGCAGAGGGTGAGGATGGTGCCTTGGCCCCTTCTACCCCTGAGCTCACTATTGCCAGAGTTGTAACTCCTATCCAGCCTATTAAGGTCCCGGCTCAAGATATTCCTCCTTTTTCTATCACTTATGCAGACCTTCCTTCTAAGGCTACTTTCATTATTTCTTCTGCTGAGCTCCCTGTCATTCCTTCTGTCATCCCTCTGGCTATTTCTTTCTCTCTGAACTGGTGAACATAGCTCTAAATCTGCCAATAGTTGAAGCTGAGATTCCTGCTCCTGGGCTTCTTGAGGCTTCCCCTCCCTTGCCTACTTTGAGACCTTTGGAAACTGCAACTGCTGAGCTTCCAAGCTTCTCACCTGCTTCTACTACTAGGATTTCAACCACTGAATAGTTGGACTCTTCCTCTCAGACTTAGGGTTTCTTCTTTTTTTTTTTTTTTGTAAACTTTTGTTGGAAAAACGTACATGCACATTGTTCTCCTGAGTTACTGATGTAAATACCCACTATTTTTTAATTATTAAGCACATTGTTTTACTTTGCTTTATATTCCACTTGCATGTTGTACACCCTCCTTGCTTTGCTTTATGTTCCCCTTGCCCCCTTGCTTCGAGGGGTCCTTCAAATCCTCTTGAAGCATAATAGTTTGGAGAAGTTGAAAAGCTAGTGATATATTAAATTTTGATCCTACTCTAGAAGGATTTGGCTTCTATTGAAGTAGTCTTGCCAAGAGATTTTCAAGAGCTGCAGGGTTAAAGAGGCTATTAGAATTATGAGGCCTTACCCTTGGAGAGTTCTTAGGGGACCATTGGGTGACAAACTCGACCTCCCTCCTAGTTACAAGAAGTTTGCTGGGAAGAGTTCTCCGCTTTTAAGAATAGGGTCACTTCTCCAAAATGAGGTTGAAGTCTCCACAAATTGTCATTTAATTGTGAAACCGAGGTGACTGTGTCAGGTATACAGGTCGTCCACTATGATCTAGTTTGAGAATAGCTGAGCTACCTTTACTAAGGTTTGTCATTAGTGTTGGTGCATAGGTTCCAACAAGACATTCATATAGTAGGAATTGTCTTAATCTACTTTCAGTTGGGCATTGGATGCACAAAGATCCTTTAATCAGTAAGAATTCTTCAGTTTCTATGCTAAGATCATCAAGAGGATCAGTTTCCTTCAATTTTTGAATCCTTTCTTATTGTTGTAGAGCTTCGAGTACTTCAAAGGCTCATATGGGTATTGCTTCTCGATAGCTTTCATCTTGAGCTCAAGCTAGCTTAGGATCATGTTAACTATGCTAAGAGATCTTCCTGTCACTATCTTGTCCCCCAAAACTAATGTAGTCTTCTAGGCTAAACTGAACATTGACCACCTCTTAAATGTACGTGCCCACCTATTTTCAAAAAAATGTAACCGCCACAATAATTAGGAAGCCCAACGGACCGTCGACCTTTTTTTCGTGCACTCCCCAGTTCTTGGAAACTCGGGGTTTTAGGTAAGTCTCCATATTGTCTTCTTTGCTACCTATAAACCTAGGGGTTTCCTTCTGAATCTTGAAGACTTCATGTTCTTTGTTTTTCTTTCCCTCTGAGTTCTTGATGGCTGCCCCTATCTCATCCTTGTTCAAGGAACGAACCTCTTTTGGGATCGAAAGGAAGTGGCATTCTCGTTACTTAGCCCCTTCAACGATGACATCATCAAATTTGGATGGGATTAAGAAGCGGTTCTTCCCTGACTTGGACTTGCCTCTGTGAGTCCCATCCCCTGATGAGCCTTGCAATTACCTTCCTCAAGGGGAGGTTTGTTTCTTCGAAGCAGCTTTGGAGATGGGCCTACGTTTTCCTATCCATCCTTCTCTTGGGTAGATCATGGCTTACTGTGGTTTGTGCCCTTCTCGCCTCTCCCCTAAAGGATGGGTTGCCATGATTAACTTTTTCCTTTTCTAGAGTTTACAGGGAAATAATGGGTTTCCTACAGTAGTTGAGTTTCTTTATTTTTTCGAGCTTGAAGAGGATGAGGTCCCCTGTTTTAGTTGTTTTCGATGGAGGCGTTTTAAACTGCAACCTCAACTCCTTGACCTTCCTTCTTCCCCCAGGGGGTGGGCTCAATGTTTCTTTTTGGCTCTGGGGATTCTTGGAGATTCACTGAACTGCACTACCGAGAGTGTAGGGTCCCTTGATCCTGAGGGAGTTATTCTTATACGGGTAAGTGGATTGATGGCCTTCTTTGGAAAGATTTTGTGAGGACTTGTCCTTATTATATTTTTGCCGTGCAGGTGCACCTAATCTGGACCTGGTAGAGACGATGAGGGTTGAGCAGGTGGTCCATGCTGAGCCTATGCCTTTTTCTGAGCTGGTGACATCGGAGAATTTTTTCTTATTCAGTGCTGTAGTGGCCGCTATTGATTTTGTTTCTTTCCCAGACTCTCTTGATTCCTATTCCTCCCTTCTTGAAGCTGATGAGGAGGAGGTCGCTGGTACCTTTTTTTTAAGGAAGTGTAGGAGGAGTGGTTCCTTGAGTGGCTCCTCTTCTCCATTGTTTGAGTCTTCCTTGGGAGCAGTTCTATTCTCTTTTACCAGACAAAAACTGCTGAAATTGCATTCGGTGACGGAGAAGGAAAGAGATGAGTTGAAGGAGGAGAATGCACGTTCGAAGGAGAAAGTTGTCAAGCTAGAGAGGCGCCTAGGAGGGAACTAGGAGCTTTCCCTTGATATTCTTTTCTTTCACTCTCCTATCATCTTGATGTAAATGGACACTTTCAGGTTTTTCCTTTCCCCTTTCCCCTTTTTTTTTTTGCTTTTATGTGCTTATGAACCGTGGACAAGTTCATTGTTTGTTACATATTTTATGATTTGAAGGGCTCAATTGTTTTTATGAGCTAAAGAACTCATGGCTAATTCTTTATGAGCTAAAGAGATCATCCTTTACTTTATAAGCTAAAGGGCTTATCTTTGATTTAGAAGCTGACGAGCTCATCTTTGATTTGTGAGCTAAAGAGTTCATCTTTATTTTACGAGCTGAAGAGTTTGTCTTTGATTTATGAGCTGAAGAGCTTATCTTTGTTTTATGAGTTGAATAGCTCATATTTATTTTGTGAGCTGAAGAACTCATCTTTAATTTATGAGCTGACGAGCTCATCTTTGATTTATGAGCCGACGAGCTCATCTTTGTTTTATGAGCTGATAAGCTCATCCTTGATTTATGAGCTGACGAGCTCATCTTTGTTTTATGAACTGAAAAGCCATTTTTACTTTATGAGCTTAAGAGATCATCTTTATTTTATGAACTGAGGAGCTCATCGTTTTCTTTTTAGCAACTTCAGGGAGTTAAAAGGGTGAATAAAAAATTTGTTGTTTTATTGAGAACAGTCTTACTACAAAAGAATCTTACTGGAAAATTTCTTAAGATGCTCTGCGTTCTAAGAGTGAGGTAGGATTTTTCCCTCCTCTATTTGCAACTCGTAGTTCCTTGGCCTGACCACCCTTGAGATGACATAGGGACCTTCCCAATTAGGGCCCAATTTTCCATGAGTGGGGTCCTTTCTTGCAAGTAGGATCTTTTTAAGTACTAGATCTCCAACTTTAAAGCTCCTATGTCTGACCCTTCTGTCATAGTATCTTGTTGTTTTCCTCTAGTAGCTCCTTATAAATTGGAGAGCTCTATCCCTCTTGTCATCCAAGAGGTCAAGGTTTAGTTTGAGCAATTTTTCATTATGTTCAATGGTATTTAATCAAATGGATTGAGCAGAGTATATAAACTACACAGGCCAGCTCGGATCTAAGTGATTCAAAGTTGGGCAGTGGGGATGACTTGCACAATGAAAGTATAGTGGTTCACCGAGTTTGAGAGCTCTGCTAATCCACTCTTAAAAGGAGTCTCTTACTCCTTGGATCTATATTGATGGCAACTATAAATTACAGAGTGTTTCTCATACAATTTCAGTCTTTCCCCCGGCAATGGAGGCATTGTCCAATATTTATAGTTTGATTCCTATCTCTAAGGGATTTGCAGTGAGATCCCTGCCCCTCATTCACGAGATTTCCCTTAATTTGGGGAGAAGATCTTGGGTGGTTGAGAGTTTCGTGCCTTGATCACTGTCTTTCGTTATTTTGGAGATGCCTTCGGTTAACCAACTCTTCCTTCCTCATCTCATTTACTCTTTCATCAGAAAGGGGATAAAGGTCTAGGATTTTGAGCTCCGGGTTCCTTATGTGACCTCCTTGTCTGACCTCTTTTCCTGAGCTCACACTTAGTTAAAATCCTTTCCATGTATCATCAACCAAAAATGATCCAGTGATGTTTAGTGAATTCAAGAGAAGTATGGTTAAAGAGTTTGAAATGACTAATATTGGCTTAATGTCTCATTTCCTTGGCATTGAGGTTAAGCAAATTAAAGATGGAATTTTTGTTTCTCAATGTGCTTATGCAAAGGAAATACTCAAGAAGTTCAAGATGGATTCTTGCAACCTAGTAAACACACCTGTAGAAATTGGATTGGAATTGAGGAAGAGCATTAGTGGTGGAAATGTTGATCCAACTTACTTTAAAAGTTTAGTTTGAAGTCTTCGGTACCTTACTTGCACAAGGCCAGACATTCTTTACGGAGTTGGCTAGGTTGGTAGATACATGGAAACACCGGATCAAACTCATCTTAATGCGGCGAAGAGGATTTTACGTTATATTAGAGGTACACTCAATGATGGCTTTTTTTATTCTTGCAATAATGATTTTATACTTGTTAGATATTCGAATAATGATTGGGGATGAAACTTGGATAAAAGAAAAAGTACCTCGGGTTATTATTTTTTCATGGGCGATACGGCTTTTACTTAGTCATCCAAGAAGCAAGCAATTGTTACTTTGTTTGCGTGTGAAGTGGAGTATGTAGCTGCAAATTCAGCGGTGTGTCATGCTATTTGGTTGAGGAACTTGTTGAATTATTTGGGATTTTCTCAAGAAATTTCTATGGAGATCGTTGTTGATAATAGATCGGCAATGGAATTGGCTAAGAACCCGGTGTTGCATGAGAGGAGTAAACACATTGATGTGCGCTACTATTTTATTAGAGAGCATGTGAAGAATGGAGAAGTGAAGTTGGTGCATTGCAAGACTCAAGACCAAGTTACCGACATTTTTACAAAGCCATTAAAGCATGATGTGTTTAGAAGATTGAAAATGATGCTAGGTATGAGAACCCAAGGAATTGAGTTTAAGGGGGGATGTTAGTTTTTATAAACTCAATTTTTAAAAGGTAGGTTTTGTATTTTTTGGTTTATTATCTAATATTGAAAAAGTCAAGGTGTTAGATGGTATTTAAGTATGTAGAAGTGTGCAGAATGCTTTGGAGGTCTGTTCATGTTTTTGGAGGAGTGTTCATGTACTGTTGTGTTGGAAAACTGAAGAGACAAACTCTGGTTTAATGCTTGGAGACTGCTGGCCATTGAATGAGCAGATTGAAAGACTTTTGGCTGAAAAATAGAGGTATAAAAAGGGTTGGACTGTTGCTGCCAAAACAGAATGTTATTTGCAAAAAAAAACAGAGGGAAAACAGAGAGAAAAACTTTGTTTTGCTATGAAGAAAAACCAGCAGGTGTGTCATTGAGCAGAAGTTCCGTTTGTAAGTTCTTTCATAGCTTAATGTGTGATTTTTCTTGCTGAAAAATCAGATTGGTCTACTCCTTTGTATTCCTTGATATTTCATCATTTTTATGAAATATAGAGGTGTTTCTTGAGTGAAATTGGTATGGATGTATAGCAGATTATTTTGTCTCTGTTTTACTTATATTTGGTGATCAAATTTGTTTCCAACACCCAACAATTACATCATTAGGTCAACATATTAAATAAAATTTTTTAAATCTAAATAGCATTACTCGTCCTATGGATAGAGTAACTGTTAGTCTTAGTCATGCCTAATTCGCACTATTACTTAGACCTTTAATAAGGTATCGTTTGTGTGTTGGGCTTAGGTACATTATTTTGGGGTCTCTCTACCTCCCGTCTTCTATAGGGATTTCTCATTTCTGTACCATTTCTGCACCATTTCTGCGTTAAGATGGGTGGACGAAAATCGCCAAATCAAAAAGATTCATAAGGCTAAACTTGAGGCAGTAATATTTGTTTTTAATGGTTATAAATCTGAAGCAACTCGCAAGACTGCCTCTCTCTCTCTCTCTCTCTCTCTCTCTCTCTCACACACACACACACACAAAACTAACCTAGACGTCTCTTTGACCAAGAGCTGAAACTAATTTGATTCTCGAAAATTTTCAAATGAGCTACCCGTGGCAATGCAGCTTCGGAGTGTGCATGGAATGTTGCAAGCACGTGTTGCAGCCACCGGCCATGAGCTGAGCTCATGCATGGGCCCTCTCTTGCCATTTAGGATAAATGTATGGAGACTAACTTGACCATGTCACCATGTTCCTACTTTTCACTGTCAGTGTGCCCTACATATCAGATATAATTTTGTATGACACGAAAGTGAATCAGAAAAAGAAGATACAGCATTAACAGGTCTATCAAATTTCTAGGTTT
This sequence comes from Ilex paraguariensis, assembly GCA_963454935.2. NCBI lineage: Eukaryota > Viridiplantae > Streptophyta > Magnoliopsida > Aquifoliales > Aquifoliaceae > Ilex > Ilex paraguariensis. The sequence goes on from CAUOFW020000001.1 coordinate 1,733,278, forward strand.
GTAAGTTATAAATAGGATACTACTGCTTCAACGCAAAGATTGTGTTGGAGTAGTAATTCCTTCTGTTTCGTAGTATCAAATCAATGGTGATCATTAGTATCAAGAAGCTTTCTTACTCAACGTTCGGTGCCAGAAGGCTAGAAGCCCTGCCAAGCTTTCCTGTCTATAAAGAAGGTGATGGCGATGATGACGATGATGATGATGGAACAGACGTGGCTCCGGCGGCATAATTGTTATAAAAAGGTTGTTACCCAGTAGCAGCGTTATAGGCATTATTAATAATTTTAAAGGTTCTAGGTTACAATGCTAGGATGAGAAGATGAGCTTACTGTATTTTAGTAAGACGTTTGGAAGCTACCCATAGACCACATATTCCGCTTGCGGGTTTAATCTAAATATATAATAAGTCTCTTTTCAATTTCTCAGCACTATTATGACAGACCAGTCCTCCAGAAACAGTTGTATCTTTGCAAATCGTATTAATATAAATTTATACAATTTGATATAGAATTGCTCCTATTTTCTATTATTAATTGTTTCTCTTTCTCATTCCGTCGCAAAATAATTGAGTTGATGCCATAACTGTGCTTTTGTTCATATGATACCATATGGCGGCTCCCTCTCCCCAGTTAGTCAGACGGAGGAAGTTCTAATAGATAATGATTGGTGTCGAACGAGTCAATCTGCATGTAAACAGGAATTGGCATGTGAAAGGAAGCCATTTAACAACTAGGTACTTTTTAATTGTGTTACAATAGCGGCGCTTGTTTTTTTCTTCCTGCTAGTTATACATACATGATAGATATAAAGGAAATCAAATGATATATTTTTCTTTCCTTCAGCCATTATGGATTTAAATTTGTAGATGAAATTGTTAGAATCTAGAGCACTATCAAATACCCATAAAAAAATATAATAGAAAAGACAATTGAAGATAAGAACAACCCATGGTGAGTAAGGTCCACGGTGAGTAGAATCGCTGAGATCTCTAACTCACAGCCCCGACATATTCGGTCAACACATATCCTAGCTCCTAGGGGTGAATTCACATACAATGGCTCTTCCAAGATATCAACCTATAAGCCCAGATCCCTTACACATGATGCAGATATGAATGAATGCGATGTACCAGAGTCAAATAACACCCTAACCAATAAGCGAGAGAGTAAAAATGTACCCTGAATGATCGACTGATCCACTAGTTTAGTCTAAGGTGTGATGGCTTAGACACATTCCTAGGTCCCTAAAGTCCCGGCCTACATGCCCTGTCCTTGGCTTCGACCCATGTCCTAGTCCATTTGGCTTGATTGTGGAGTCCCTGCTCGTGGAATGGTAGGGCCTTGAGTAGCACCCAAGAACTGGTACTGGCTTCCCTGGCCCATGGTGGGGTAGAGAGGAATAAAATATGTCTATGCATGCCCCACCGACAATTGGGACTGAGATGACCCGTAGCTTTGGGATCTCTGCCTTTGAGGGCAATCCCGCTTCATATAACCCGGCTGGTGGCAATGGAAACATGTTCGTTGACCAGCCTGATAAGTTGTCCTGGGTTTCCCCCGCCCTGGGAGAATCGACCTTGGCCTTGCCCTTGCTGGCTACAGCCCTATCCATGTGGAGCAGAAGTTCTCTGTCTCTTTTTTAAACTAGAAGAAGAGGATTAGCCTTCCTTCTCCTTGTCTTTAGCACTGGCTTCCCAGATGTTCTGTGCGTTTTCAACTTCTTTCTCAATGGTCATAGCTTTCTTAACCATCGAATCCAAGTTTTGTAGGCAGTGGCCCACAATCTTACCCTGGATAGACAATTTCAGACTATCCTCAAACTTCCTCACATGGCTCAGTTGGTGACAAAGATAACTAATCCTCTAACCTGCTTGATATGTTGTCCTCTGCTTTTTTCATGAACGTTGATGGCTCATGGAAGTTAAACTCCTTTGGATAGCTTGAGCCCCCTGGCTCATATTAGCGCTTGCCTGTGCTAGGTTAGCAGCCATTGTACTCATAGCCTCTGCAATGACTTGTTGGTCAAAAGTCGATGGTGGTTGGTTATTGTTCCGCCCACCGCCTCGACGTCCTCTTCCTCTACTAGTCATCTACACAAATGTCAGATAGCAACAGAGCCTCACATACTATCCCAAGATAGGAATCAAGTTTCAACTTTGAGATTTTTCTCCTTGTCTCCCTAGTGGTGCGTATACCACCACTAGTAGACATTTACACCATGAACTATCTCGTTCGTCCCCTTTTTCCAAACCTCAAGGTTATGCTTTCTAACCCTAGTGTTTCTTCTTTCCATATACATTTCACCATGCATATAATCCACATAACACATAGCACATAATATCTAGCAATTTAAACACATAACATGAAATGCACAATGAATGCAATAGTCTACGCCCTTGCCCATCAAGCCCTAGGTAAGTTGTATACCTAAGCTCTGATATTAAGCTATGACGCCCCTAAAATCGGGGGTCATTTGTTAACCGTTGACCACCCGTCAACCAGTAGAAATACTCGTGATCGTCGAACAACCCGACATCACGTCAATAACATCCCCCTTAATCGGGATTATAATCCACACATGCAACTTGTGTACATTTTATCCTTTAATTGTATCGTGGTCCAATGCATTACATTTCATACTCCATTATAGTCCATTTACATCCTTGGAACCAAAGAACCCATAGCCCAAAAGCTTGACAAAGTAATTTTAAAATTTCAAAATTTTTGAAAGAGTACTGGTACTATGTACCGGTACTGTGAACCTTCTGGAAAATCCGTACCGGTACAGCATAGCAGTATGCTCTGCCTTTCGGACAAAATTGTACCGGTACTGTTAATCCACTGGAAAATCTGTACCGGTACGGGTAATCCACTATACCCATCGTACCGGTACTCTTTGCCCACTTTTGCCTATTTCACCTACTGTTCCTTTCCAATCCATTCCAATCCATTCCAATCTATTCCAATACCATCCAAAAAATACCTAATAAGGTTTTTCACATAAAATTTATCATATGCAAGTTCTATAACCGATAATTCTATACAATTACATGCTCAAAAATATAATTTTCACAAAATTTATACAAAATGAGAGTCCTTCGCCAGTGTGAATCTCGCACCTAAAATGTTTTTCTGTATAGGGTGAGCTACGTTCAATAGAGTATCTCCTACAGAGGCTACTCCCCCCTAGATCCATATGAAATATGCACGTGCAACAATCAACAATCATAATTCATTCTATACAAGAACATGTCATTCAAGATGAAAATTTCTACCATGTCATGTCATGATAGGAGGTGATACTCACTCATGCACCTTAACCTGAGTCCTCACCGACTCTGGCAACACAATGCAATTCTAATGAGTAGCAAATCTATTATTGAAGAATTTCATCCAATGATCATTTTGAAATAAAGGTCATGTGTTTATAAAACCAAATTTTGTTGGATGATACATATCGAATGACCATTTATAAAACAAAATCATGTGTCTTTGTTGGTTAGCGGACTTTTTGGTGTCTCACCGCCAGCTCCGCATACTGATACACTTTTTTGGACTTGCACCTTGGAAGTTTATAAACCAGTACCCGGGTCTTGCACCTAAGGGAGAATCTAGCCCTTCTTACTATACTCAACACAAGTTTTCCTTTTTTATGCAACTGTGCAACTCAGTTGAACCTTGGTCCAATGGTACCGAGTCCACTTAACACCAAGTATGATGTTTGATCCAACACATGCACGCATGCCCACACCCATGGCGATGCCCATGAATGCGATGTTCCCGTGAAAATGCAATGTAATGCACCATTGCAATCTCAATGTCATGATCCATATGTAATGAATGACATATGAGCTAATTAACCCACATATTTCGACATATGTCATGACAATTTATATCAATGTCACATAATTATCATAATTCATCACAATGTCAATACACCAATTAGCACATATTAACATTTATATCCAACACAAACCTCAAGCATGTTATACATAACTCATGCCATAATAAACTCAATTTTCAAAGAGGCATTTAGCAAAATACCTTCAAGACACAATTCATGTTATCACACAAGATTTCTCGAATAATATCATGTTCTAAGGAATTACACAAGTACTTTTCCTATACCAAACTTAACTAGGAATTGGTCTAAGCCATTTCCATATCTATTTCCTCATTTCCAATACCATAATCAAGTGACCTTGGTTGTTCTATACACTTACCCATTTCATAGAGCATTCTAGGTAAAAAATAAACCAAGGTAGGAGGAAACCCTACCTCTTGAAACGTAAACCACTTGGTAGGAGCCTTCAAGAATCCAAAAACGAGCTGGAATCCCTAGCTTCCAAAAATATCATCCATTGATCTTTGGTAAAAACCCGTGCTTTTTTGGTATAGCCGCGTAGCCCTCGTTGATTTGAGCAACCAATCCTTGCGGATCTTAGAGTACTTGAGTTTTCCTCTCTTTTTTTCTATCGGGTAATGGCTGAGCAAATAGGGGAAGAATTTAGATTTTTTTTGCCTATTTATACCCTTTACTTGCTTGGCCTACAATGCGCCACATGATTTTTTCGGGTCCGTTTTCACTCTGAAACGATTAAATTTCATTCCGGTTCAAGTTCAAATATTTTTATTTTAACTTGACTTTATTTAATTTCTAACTTTTGAATTTTTATTAAAAATTTTATTTTTGGGTCACCCGAGACTCAACCGCCTCGTAAAACACAAAAATCTGACTAATTCAAAATTCGATGAAATTTGACGGGATAACTATATTTTGCGAGACGAATCCAACGGTGAGGTCCGTTTTGTCATTTAAGTTCTAAACAATTTTAGGTTTACAACCCGTACTGTAGTGACAAATTACCATTTTACCCTTTTTCATAAAAAGTTTAAATTTACCCAAGTTTTACACATAATGGGTTGCAAGGGAGAATTTGGTATGGAGGCAGTGGGGGCAACTGCTCCCACTGAAATTTTACAAAAATTTGGGACTTAGTTTTAATTTTAAAATTTTCAAGAATTTTTTAAACTTAAACCCATTGAAATTTTCATAAAGTATAGGGTAGATTAATATAATTTTCAAATGCTAAAAAGTTAACTTTTGGTAGCATCCTCCTAAGTTTTCACGCCTTTTTTTTTACCTGTAACTTGTCTTCGTCTTCTTCATACGAATGTGACCATCTTCTTCACCAACCGATCCAGTCCAATCCGTTTTCTTTCCTTTCTTTAGTTTCTATGTTAGTTCATTTGGTGTATTCATCAACTAATCAGCCTATTGGGTTCAATCGTTGTGAAAATCTGACTTTGAAGAAACCCTAGAAGATTATGTTGATACTAAGGAGAGGTAATCCACTAACCAAATTTTTTGATAGTAGTATAGGACTAATCTAAAATCAGATTTTTCATATTGGAAGATTAGTTTAGTTCTTATAGAGTTAGTAGTTTTTTGGTGTATTATTTGTGGACCAATGTAGATTTTTTTTGTTTATCTAAGATTCTTGGTTAGTGATATTTTTCTTCTCTATGATTAAATTGCTTTAATTGATTTCTTGAAATTGTAGATTGGATTATATTTTGATTATGTGTAGCCCATTATGTCATTTGTTACGAAATTAATGACAAACTCTTAAACTTGAATCTAATTAGACAAATTTATTTTTCAATCAGTTATGAATAAGTTTCTTATAATAAAATCAACATTGGAGCAACTACCTCCTATTCAAGAAATAGATGATCATGTTAGTGACAATTGATGTGCTTGAGATTATTGTAGAAGTTGGTACAACTTCTGAGCAAAGAGGTGAATCGTGTGCTTTATTAGATTCAGTTCAATCTTTCAATTTTCGCATTTAATTTACATTTAATGAAAGGTGTATTTGGAATTACAAATGAACTATCACAAGCATTACAAAGGAAAGATCAAGATATTGTAAATGCTATGAGCTTAGTTACAGTAACCAAACTACGTATATAAATGATGAGCGATGATGGGATGCTTTAGTCGTTGAGGTCTCTTCTTTTAGTGGAAAACATGATATTATTATTCCGAATGTGGATGAGATATAAATAGCTCGAGGAAGGTCAAGACATGGTGAAAAAAGTCACTAATCTACTGTAACACCCCAAAATCTACGCTGGAAGGCATTACTATTTACAAACCATCGAACCATGAAAGCAACTAAAAATAACCATTAAATAATAATCCATTCATCCCTTTGACAAGGAATAAATACTAAAGCCAATCAAACATTAAAACTTCTCCAACTTACATTTCAAAACCAGGAATATCTAGTAGCGGAATAATAAAAACTAGATAAAACATTGCTTCATAAAAATATCTCAAACTCTAAACCAAAAATAGAACAACTCTATTTTTCTAAGGTAGGATCCATATCTTGATTCTCCAACGGCTCATAATCAATCTGCTCATCCACATTGACATCCTCTTCTATGTCAAAATCTATAAGTGTGTTGTAGGGGGTGAGCAAAAGCCCGTAGGAATCCCTTTCAAATCCCAACAAGGTTTAAAACAATAAAAGATGACAAGTTTCTTTTGAAAAATAACATATATAAATTTTTGAAAATAAAACCATGATAGTTTTAATGATGTCAAGTGTACAGAATACAGTAAATCAATGATAGGAATAAACTTGCAAAAAATTAAAGCAATCAATAAGTAACTCAGTAACATCATTCAATATTCTCATGTATTTTGGTTCATCCCTATTGTCATTTATGTTGGTTGCTTCTCAGGAATCTACCCAACGATTCTACCTCGTCCACCCATCACAACCACATAATCTCAATCATTCCCCCGCAGTGCACATCACAAACACTTTAGGAAGGGCGTATACCGTCTCCCACGACATTGACAAATCCTTCCCAGAAAAAGTATACCATCCCTCAGCCTTGAACTTACGTAAACAATAGTGGTTGCTCTCACAAACAACAATCCACTATAAGTGTTAGGCAACTATCTTACCCCCACTGGGATAGACTAACTTTTAACACTATGACAGCTCTCGAAGGCAATTCAAGTCCATCACAACAAACCATACAAGAGATGAAATCACAACTTTCTCAACTATCACAATCTTAACCAATCACAATTTCCATTAACAATTCAAGTATCACAAGTGCACAATTCTCAATATACTTCATTACTAAAGGAATTAAAATATGCAAGAGATCATCTCATGAAAACATTCACAATTAAAATATCAAAATTCTAGGGTTTAGCCAGAAATCATAATTTCTTGAAACAAGAACAAATATTAGATGAAAACATGATTTAATCAAGAATAGGAATTTAGAAATCAAGAATCCATATGAATTTCACAACAGAACATGTATTTTGGAAAAACTAGGGTTTTGAAAATTCAAGAACAAGTGATCCTTGAACCCAAGCATGTATTTTGTTTAAGACCATGTTCGAATGATAAAGAAATCAAGAATTCATACATACATATTTATCATATAATTATCAAGAGGATTGAAAACATACATATATAATACCCTAAGTCACAATGAAAAAACTCAAGAAGAATCCCCTACCTCAATTCCGTAGTTTGTGTAAACCTAATGTTTTTGATCCGTTCCAACGTGAGAATCCCTTTGAGTCTTGTGTTTTTCCTTCTTTCTCGCTCTCTAGGGTTGCCTAGGGTTGAACATTGATGGAAAATAGCTAAAGAGATGTCCTTATGGTATTTATTGGGTGAAAAACGAAGAGAAACACTAAAAATGATCGGGGCCATTTTTAGGGTAACGCCTGAACGGTCCTTAGGCATCCAGATGGTTCAAACTCATTATTTTTTATGAAAATAAATTTTTTGGGTAAGGAGTACCGTTTGGATAGTGCTCAGAGGGTCCGGACGGAGGCAACTTTCTATCCTAACTTTAAGAGTAGTTTTCACTAATTTAGAAGTCAATTCAGGAAATTTTCGTCAAACACACTTTTGTGACCCTTGAAGTGTAGTTTCTACGGTCCAAATATCAGCTCCATTGGAGGTCAGATTAAAAAGTTATGGCTAAAATACTAAGTTAGTATAAAAATCCTTTCTATCCGAATTCTTTCTAAAATGCATTTAAACTCCGGAATACTTCCTAACTTCTAATCGGTAAGGGTAGTAGCGAACCTCCAAGTCTTTGATGTTCAATCTTTACTTGTTGACACACTACGCACTTTGCAATGTACTTAGCCACATCTTATTTCATCCCTTTCCACCAATATTGACGCTTCATGTTTCTGTACATCTTCATACTACCCAGATGTATGGAGAATTTTGAACGATGGTTCTCCTTCAACACTTCTTCCCTTATTTGGTCATTATTTGGTACACATACTCTTCCACGGAACTGTAACTCATCATTATATACAGACCAGTTCTCAACAATCTCATCCTTCTCCAATCTACCTCGGATAGTTTCCAAATTTGTATCTAATCGTTGCAACTCTACAATCCTTTGTCGAAGAATTGGTTGAGCTACAAGATTAAATAAGCATGGTTGATCCTTCTGTTTATCCACCAGTAAGTCAAATTCCTCCAAAGCCTCAATCATCTTCCACCTATTAATAGCAAGTACATGGATTTCACCCCGAAACTTTCTGCTAAACTTTCTGCTACCACATTAGCCTTCCCCGGATGGTAATTGAGTGTGAAATCATAATCCTCCAGATATTCCATCCACCTCCTTTGTCGAAGATTCAAATCTCTCTGTGTGAATATATACTTGAGGCATTTGTGATCAGAAAACACTTAAAACTTCGCTCCATACAAGTAACACCTCCATAACTTAAGAGCAAAAACCACAACAACAAGCTTCAAGTCGTGAGTGGGATAGTTCTTCTCATGAATCTTTAATTGTCTCGAGCCATACGCAACTCTCTTACCTCTTGCATTCGCACACACCCCAAGCCTCGTAAAGAAGCAACTACATAAACATCGTATCCTTCCCCACTACTTGAAATAAAAAAAACATGTGCTGTTGTCAACCTTTCGTTCAATGTGAAAAAGGCTAATTCACACTCTTGAGTCCACAAGAATCTTTTCCCCTTCTTCGTAAGGCAAATTCATTGGCATAGCTAGCTTTGAGAACCCTTCCACAAACCTCCTTTAATAGCCTGATAAGCCTAGGAAACTACGTATTTCTGTCACATTCCTCGATAGTTCCCACTTCATCACTGCTTCAATCTTTGTAGGGTCAATAGCTGCACCCTGTTACGACACAACATGGCCAAAGAATTTTACTTACTTTATCTATAACTCACATTTACTCATCTTAGCGTATAGCTTATGCTCTCTCAATGTTTGTAGCACTACCCGAATATGGTGTTCATGTTCCACTTGCGTTCGCAAATAGATCAATATGTCATCAATAAACACGATAACAAACTGATCTAGACGCGGTCGGAATAATCTATAAATCAAATCCATAAAGGCTGCAGGAGCATTAGTTAGTCCGAACGACATTACAGTATATTGGAAATGACCATACCTGGTACGGAAAGCTATCTTAGGAATATCCTTCTCCTTAATCCTCAGTTGATGGTACCCTGTCCGAAAATCCATCTTGGAGTAATACTTAGAACCCTTCAGCTGATCGAATAAATCATCAATTCGTGGTAATGAATATTTATTCTTCACTATCACTCGGTTCAACCTTTGGTAATCCGTACATAACCAAAGTGTTTCATTATGCTTCTTCACAAAGAGGACCAGGGCTCCCCAAGGTAAAGTGCTTAAGCGAATAAACCCAATTGCTAGTAGCTGGTCTAATTGCTTCCTTAGCTCCTTTAACTCCAAATGTGCCATCCGATAAGGTGTAATAGAAATGGGTTCTATTTCGGGATATAAGTCAATGGTGAACTCAATCTCTCTTCGAGGTGGTAAGCTAGGCAACTCATCTGGAAATACATCTGGAAAGTCTGACACCACAGATATCAACTCTCGTGGAGAGTTAACTCGTTTCTCTCCCATTAAGCTAGCAAGAAAGCTTAGACTACTTCCTGCCTTAGCCTTCAAGAACCATTTACCTGTCATGGGAAAAGAGTGGAAAACATTCTGCCCATTTGTGAAGCTGAATACTACTCCTCCTGGTGATTGAAACATTGCCCTTTTCGGAAACAGTCCATCACCGCATGGTATGTAGACAACGGGTCCGTTCCAAAGATTACATCATACCATTGCATGTCCAATACTATCAAGTCTACCCTCAGCTCTTGTTCCCCTATCCAAAGTATGCAACCCCGACACACCCTAAGGGTGTCCAATTGTTCACCAGTGGGTAAGGCAACATTCAACTCCTTGTCTAAATTTTCACATTTCAATCCCAATGTTTTAACATATGCTAAGTGTATAAATGAGTGAGTAGCACCAGGATCAAATAATATACGTGCCCAAGAATTATATAGTAAAATGATACCTTCAACCATAGCATTGACGAAATCATCCTCTGTCTCAGTCATTGCAAACACTCGGCCTTGAGTGGTACAAGTTGGTACAATTTCACTACGGTTCTTTGGTGGTAGCTGCCTCTGAGATGGGGGCTTGTTCATATTTTGTTGTCCTATTGCTTGATTGGTCTTTGGTGGAAATGATGAATAGTTATTTCTAAAGTTCCCAAAACCTCCACATGCAAAGCATTAACGCGAGTTCGTGCCTGTTCTACTCTGAGTGACCGCAGCTCTTCGAATTGCTTGATTCCTTTGCCCCAAAGCTTGATCAAGTCAGCGATATGCAGCTGCCCTTTGTGTGATTCCACTGCTGCTACCTGCTCTCAAGGGACTTCCTCTAGCAAAAGTTTGTCTTCCTCTACCATCCTCCGTATCTCTCTCCACCAAGTTCGCCCATTCCACTAGATCCCTGTATTCTTGAATCCTAAGTGCAACTAGTTTCTCGCGGATGGAAGGTCTTAAACCTTGTTCAAAACATTTAGCCCTCTTTGCATCAGTGGCCACAAACTTGATTGCGTAGCGAGACAACTCATCAAATTTTATTTCATATTCAGTCACTGTCATACTGTCCTGCTTCAAAACCAGAAAGTTCGTGCTCATCCTATCCTTCACAGACTCAGGGAAGTACTTATCTTGGAAGATCTAATCAAACATCTCCCAAGCCATGGTATCCACTACATGCATCCGCTTCACTGAATCCCACCAGTGATCCACTTCTCCTTCAAACAAATAGGTCGCTAGCCCCACCCGGAGATTAGCAGAAATTCCCATGCTATCACACATTTTCCTCACCCACCTAATCAACTTATCCACCTCCATTGGATTAGAGCTTCCTTGGAAAGTGGGTGGGCTCTGTTGTAAGAATTCTCGCAACACTATCATCCTATGGTTTTCATGGGCATCTTCTTGTCCCATCGCCAATGGTTGTGCCACCACATTCTGGTTGGGGTTTTCATTCTCGTTCTGTACCAAAGTGGTTAACTCGCGTAGGCATTGGTAGATACCATTCATTGCGTCCGAAGGAGGAGGTGGTGGCGGGTTCACAAAACCTCCACGTCCTTGTCCTCGCCTACCTTCCATTATGCACTGTAAGGTTTAGTTTAGTTTCCTTAAAATGTGAGAAACCCCAATTCATACTAGAGTCTAAAGCCTAAAGCCTATTATCAAATTTAGTTCTATAATTTCATTCTTCATAATCCTAACTCTCTGGTGGAAATCCATAACCTACAGCTCCCATGTAAGACCTAAAGTCTAGACTCTGATACCAAACCTATAACACCCCAAAATCCACCATGGTAGGCATTACTATTTACAAACCATCCAACCATGAGAGCAACTAAAAATAACCATTAAATAATAACTCATTCACCCCTTTGACAAGGAATAAATACTAAATCCAATCAAACATTAAAACTTCTCCAACTTACATATCAAAACCAAGAATATCTAGCAAAATAATAAAAACTAGCTAAAACATTGTTTCATAAAAAACTCTCAAACTCTAAACCAAAAATAGAACAACTCTATTCTTCTAAGGTAGGATCCACATCTTAATCCTCCAACGGCTCGTAATCAATCTGCTCATCCACATTGACATACTTTTCTATGTCAAAATCTGTAAGTGTGTTATAGGGGGTGAGCAAAAGCTCGTAGAAAATCCCTCTCAAATCCCAACAAGGTTTAAAACAATAAAAGATGGTAAGTCTCTTTTGGAAAATAGCATATATAAATTTTTGAGAATAAAACCATAATAGTTGTAATGATCTCAAGTGTACGGAATACAATAAATCAATGACAGGAATAAACTTGTAAGAAATTAAAGCAATCAATAAGTAACTCAGTAACATCATTCAATATTCTCATGTATTTTGGTTTTTCCATTGTCATGTATGTTGGTTGCTTATGAGAAATCTACCCAATGATTCTACCTCATCCACCCATCACAACCACACAATCTCAATCATTCCCCTGTACGGCACATCACAAACACTTTAGGAAGGACATCTACCGTCTGCCACGACATTGACAAATCCTTCACTGGAAAGGTATACCATCTCTCAGCCTCGAACTTGTGTGAAAAATAGTGGTTGCTCTCACAAACAACAATCCACTACAAGTGTTAGGCAACCATCTCACCCCCACTGGGATAGACTAACCTTTAACACTCTACGGCAGCTCTCAAAGGCAATTCAAGTCCATCACAACAAACTATACAATAGATAAAAACACAACTTTCTCAACTATCACAATCTTAACCAATCACAATTTTCATTAACAATTCAAGTATCACAAGTGCACAATTCTCAATTTACTACATTACTAAAGGAATTAAATATGGAAGAGATCATCTTAAGAAAATGTTCACAATTTCGATATCAAAATTCTAGGGTTTAGCCAGAAATCATAATTTCTTGGAACAAGAACAAATATTAGATAAAAACATGATTTAATCAAGAATAGGAATTTAGAAATCAAGAATGCATATGAATTTCACAATAGAACATGTATTTTGGAAAAACTAGGGTTTTGGAAATTAAAGAACAAGTGATCCTTGAACCCAAGCATGTATTTTGTTTAAGACCATGTTCGAATGATAAAGAAATCAAGAATTCATACATACATATTTATCATATAATTATCCAGAGGATTGGAAACATACATATATAATACCCTAAGTCTCAATAAAAGAACTCAAGAAGAATCTCCTACCTCAATTCCGTAGTTTACGTGTAAACCTAGCATGTTTGATCCGTTCCAACATGAGAATCCGTTTGAGTCTTGTGTTTCTCCTTCTCTCTCGCTCTCTAGGGTTGCCTAAGGTTGAACATTGATGAAAAATAGTTAAAGAGACGTCCTTATGGTATTTATTGGGTGAAAAATGGAGAAAAACACTAAAGTAGATCGGGGCCAATTTTAGGGTAGCATCTGAATGGTCCTTAGGCGTCCAGACGGTTCAAACTCACTGTTTTTTATGAAAAATAAATTTTTTGGATAAGGAGTACCGTTCGGACGGTGCTTGGAGCGTCTGGACGGAGGCAACTTTCTATCCCAATTTCAAGAGTAGTTGTCACCTATTTAGAAGTCAATTCAGGAAATTGTCATGAAATACAATTTTATAGCCCTTGAAGTCTAGTTTCTACTATCCAAATATCAGCTCCATTGGAGCTTAGATTAAAATTTTATGGCTAAAATACTAAGGTAGTATCAAATTCCTTCCAATCCGAATTCTTTTTAAAATGCATTTAAACTTTGGAATACTTCCTAACTTCTAATTCACCCCATATTACCTCTCCCAAGGTTTCTTGACCTTCCGGATTCAATGAAAATCTTATTTTGACCTAAAAATATTTAGAAACTTACCTAACCACCTTTTCCAAGCTTAAACAACTTTGAAACTTTAAACTTCACAATCAATTTGTCTCCCAAGTATTTATTCCTACCGTTACTATCTATCTGGTTCATTCTTACGTCATTATATATATAAGAATTACTAAATAATTACATCAGTATATTAATATAAAAATGTGGGGGTTTACATCTACACCGTTATTGTGTTGAATTATTTTCTACTGTGTTTGATATGCAACTTAAAAAATTTAGCAATCATTTTACTGAGGTGAACATCGAGCTACTTCTTTGTGTGGCATGCTTAAATTCAATGCATTCATTCTCTGCATTCAATAAGGAGAAGTTACTTAGTTTTGCTCAATTTTATCCTTCAGAATATTTTGTAGTGGATCTCTAAATAATTGATAATCAACTTGAGATCTATATTCTTGATATGTGCTCCAATGAATTTTCAGAAGTTAAAGGAACTGGTGGGCTTGGAGAGAATTAAGTTGAGGCCAAAAATAATATAGTATATCCGCTGGTATATTTGTTCATCAAACTAGCACTTATCTTTCTAGTTGCCACTGCAACTGTGAAAAGAGCATTTTTAGCAATGAACATTGTAAAGAATCGATTTCGCAATGGAATGAGAGATCAATGGATGAATGATTACTTGGTTGAATATATTGAGAAAGATATTTCAAATATCATTGAAAATGAAATGATTATGCAACGGTTCTAAAATATGAAAACTCGTTGAGAACAATTATAAAGATTTATTGGATGTTCGAGAGTTGAGAGCTCCCTTTTTATAGGATCTCAAACGCTAAAGGATACTTTTGATGTGAAGCTTTGTTGTTGCCTTTTTTTGTACATCACTCATATATATTAGTTGCGCCTCTAAATTGCATTATTTTGATGTAACTATGCTTATAAACAGTTTATCAAGAATACATATATTGATGAAAACAATGGTACACTTATACTTTGAAATTTAAGAATTTAGGTTGCCCCCACTAAGGTAAAATCCTGGCTCCGCCCTTGATGGGCTACTTCTTTGAAGTCCAAGCAAATGTGATATCTCCTATTAAGAAAAAATACTCAATAGTATTTTTTCTACCATTCATATCTTTGGACCAATCATTGTCATAATAGCCAATAAGCTTGGAATTCTTAGAAAAAGAATATAACAATTCATAATCAAGTGTACCTTTGATGTATCTAAGAATTCTTTTCACCACATTCAAGTGAGTCATGGTAGGAGTTTTTATGCAGCGACTTACAAGGCCAACACCAAAAAAATATATCCGGTCTTGTGCATGTCAAGTACCTTAAACTTCCATCTAAGCTCTTGAAATGACTGGAATCCACGTGCTCTCCATCTTCAAATTTTGATAACTTTATTCCACATTCAATGGGTCTTGAAGTGAAATCTGATCTCTTAATTAGCCTAAAGGCCTAGCGCCTAGCCCTAGAATCAATGCTATTGTCTTTTTTATCAATCAAGTGCCATCTACAGTGACACAAATGGTTTAACCATGAGAGTTATTATTTCACAAAACACCTAATTACAAGTTGTTACTCACCTTTGGATGTGCCTGCTACCCAACCGTACACTAATCACAAACTTGATCTACAAGCTATTCGATGTCTTTTCTTGGGCTATAAGTTCCTGACATAGAGGGTATCGTTGGTTTGATACCGTAACCGTTGTCCTATACCTATTTTTTTTTTTGGTAAGAGCCAAATCTCTCAATAGTAGTCTCTCTTAAATGATCTTAAACACGAAGTTAAACAGAGTGAAGAATAGCTGGGCGGCTACATTCAGTCTATCCTGTCTGTCTACGACATCACGCACTTCTCTTATTTATTTTATACTTTTTCTACCTTTCTTATTAGCTTTTGTCACAACATTCAAAAACATTCTTTCTCTCTCTGCTGCCTTTCCTATCTTTTTCTGTAGGACCAAGTGCCTTCGTTCACGGGTCTTTTGTACCTACAGGTTTACAGTCTTGCATCTTGAATTTTGTTTTCAAAATTTTCTTAGCATAATTTTCTTTGAAGTTGAAAATACATTTCTTCAGTTGCTTCACTTCAATGCCAAAATAATAAGACATGAGCCCAATGTCTGTCATCTCAAATTCTTTAGTCATCACTCTCTTGAATTCTTCAAACATTATTGGACAATTTTTTGTGAAGATTAAATCATTCACACACAAACAAACATAAAGTATATCACCATTATCATTCATTTTTGCATAAAGAGCATGTTCATGAGGACACTTGTTGAAATTATTTGCTTGAAAGTACTTGTCAAGTCTCCTATTCCAAGCCCTTGGTGCTTACTTCAAGCCATATAATGTCTTCTTAAATTTCAAGTATTTCTCTTCTTGTCCTTTCACAACATAACCCAAACATTGTTCAACATACACCTCTTCATCAAGAAAATCATTCAAAAAAATGGATTTTCACATCCATTTGGTGAATTTTCCAACCATTTAGAGAGGCTAAAGAGACAATCAATCTAATTGTTTGCAAACGAGCAATAGGTGTAAATACCTCATCGTAGTCAATACCCGGTCTTTGACTATAGCCTTTTGCAACCAATCTTGCTTTGTACCTCTCCATTTCAGCTTTGAAATTTTTTGTGTCTTGTACATCCACTTTACTCTAATGGCCATTTGTCCTCTAGGGAGTGTGGCAAGAATAGAGTGTTAGATCACTAAATCTTTGCGTTACCTATTTGGTTTCTTCGTAAATATCTCGAAGACTCCTTAGGCGAGATGACATTTCACTTGATCTTGCTTCGGTTGATGAAGGAGATGCTTGCACATTGGTGGGTGATAATGGTGATGGTAGAAAACAAATGGGCAGCTCCATGATCTCATTGGGCTCCTCCTCTTCTTCAAAGAATGGAAAAAAATCATAGTCTTCTGGTGAAGTGTTCCAATCCCATCCATCTTCTTCATCAAACACAACATCTCTACTAATGATAATCTTACCATTGCTTAGGTTGTAAAGCTTATACATTTGCTTCTTAAATCATAACCAATGAAGACAAACTTTTCAATCTTGTTATCTAGTTTACAAATAAGAGACAGTTGGCTTGATTCCTTCCCATGCATCTTGCTACAACTTTAGAATTGATCCCCTAAGTGCAAGTTGTCGCGAAGTAATATAATACTCAGAAGTCCGAGGTCGAACCACAGGGAATTGAGAAAAACTTAGAACACAAAGAAAAATAAAAGAATTTTTTTTTTAAAAAATTGTTGTAGATATTTTGAAATTTGGTTTTAAAACAACAATTGACAATAGTAAATCATCAGGGATACCTTTTTAAAGCCACACAGTAATTATTAATGATCTAGTTTTTGAACTCAATTGAGACTCAACTGAGGGGTGATCCCAATTGGAATATTTAGCAACGATAATATGAAAACATCAAAAATTATAATTAATGAATTATCTGAATAAATATAAGAATTTACTTGTAAATCATAAGCATTCACCGTGCCTGGAGTCTATGATTCACCGTGCTTAGAGTCTACGATAAATCAAGTTTTCTAACAGGTAAATCTTATTTTATTGCAAATAATAAATCAACTATCTTATGAGAAATTCTAATTAATTAATTCAAGCATGGAATAATCAATTACTTGACTTGTAGGGAATCTCAAGCATTCGATGCATAGGGCACAACGAATCAAGAAATTATACAGAACAAAAACTTTACTAGAAGACAATAGTTAAATTAAAAGAATAAATCATGCATTAAAAAGAACATTGAATCAGTAATAAATACCGTGCTTCATTGAAAATATCTCCCCTAACTTTAGTTGAGCTTTTAGCAAACCATAGAACTAAAACAAAAAAACTAGAAAAGAAAAGATGAAAAAAAAAATAATCCTAATCTTAATCCTCCTTCTTTCCTCTCAATAGATGAGAGCCCTTATTTATAGCAAAATAAATTCTAGCTATAGGTAAAAGATATAAGGTTGGATTGGGAAGAATTCTTCTTCAAAAAGAAGTCTTTTAAGGTTAAATCCCGTGCATAAAATGTTGGGGCCGCAGGTGCAAAATCTATCGAGACTTCGAGCTTGAATTTCTCATATTTAGAGCTTGATTCATGAAATTTTCGTGACATATACTTTTGTAGCCCTTGATGTCTTATTTCCAACCCCACAAAAATCAGGTTAATTGGATAATGAAGTCAAAAGATATGACCAAAATACCAAAGACGTGTCAAATCCTTATCTAATAGGATATTTTTCTAATCCAACTTTAAATGACTTTTCTTCCATTTTGGACTCTTATAAGGATTAAGTTGATGTCATATCTTCAAATCTTCCTATCTCAATCTTGACTCTTCAATCCTTATCAATTGTGATTCTTCCTCTAGTGATTGATTCACTTGCCTTATCCGTTATTACTTTAAATCAACTAGTTTACCTGCAAAATAAACCAAACAGCTAGAAAACGTATCAAAATAGAAAATCAAGGAATTTAACACATTTAATCACAAATAATATGCAATTAACTAGTCGTTAAGTATCATAAAATAGCACACTTTTGACAGTTAATCACACCCCTTGACCGTTAGCGGATGGTAAATTCCATTTTTTGCACAAATTTTTTTTTAATTCATTTGATGTGAATTCACCTCCTTTATTGGATCTAATTGTCTTAATTTCATACCCACTTTGTTTTTTAATCAAAGCCCCACACCTCATATTTTTGTTTTAGACTTTGTTTAGCTAAAATCATTAATAAAGAAAAGAAATATTGGTTCTTACCAAGATATAGTGGGTCTATGGGCCCACAAACATCCTTGTGAACAAGTTGAACTGGCTTGATTGCTCTTGAAATGGATTCTTTGGAAAAAAAAATTTCTAGCTTCCTTTCCAACTAGACATCTCTCACAAAGTTGATCTGGGTGATTGATAGAAGACAATCATTTTACCATCTTCTTTCTTGACAAGAAGTTACCATAACCATGAAGAATCTTTAACACATGCTTTCAAGGATTTTGTCACATCACTTTGAATATTTAACAAAAACATTATATTTCTTATCATCAGCACTTTAGCAACCAAATTTCCAGTTCCTTCTCTTATTGAAAGATTATGATTTTTTATGCAAATATTATAAAATTTCTCTCAAAGTTGTCCCAAAATCAAAATATTATTTTTCATGTGGCACATAAAAAATGTTAGAAATAACTTAGTGCCTTCTATCCTTTCAAACAAATCAAAACATTACCTCTTTCCATTATCGAAATTTGAGAAGAATTTTCAAAAGTGACTATGACGCCCCAAAAACCAGGGGTCATTTGTCAACCCGTTGATCATCCATCAACCCGCGGAATACCCATAGATACCATGTAACTCGTTATCACGTCATTATGCCCCATTACTGGGATCCATAATTTAACAAAATTCGGGCAAAGTCTCCTTTGTACCGAGAGCTCTACCCAAAACATAACCTATGCAATTATACAATCGCATCACTCGTCTGAGGTCCAATATATAACATTGACCACATCGGGTCCATTTATCCATACTCATATAACAACATTTAATCACATGACCCATCCGAGGTCCAATATACATCAAGTCATACTCCCATGTCATGAATTTATGCATTAAACATATTTAATACAAGTTCAAATTAAAATTCGTTTACATACATTACATGCCAAAAACTAAATTACAAGTTTAGTTTTACAAAAACATCATTTAAAGCCACATTTCGACTTTTCTTCAACATTTGGGCCCCGATTGAGAGCCTTACACCGACGTGAATCCCGCACCTGAAATATTTTCCCATATAGGTAAGCCATGCTCAATAGGGTATCTCCTACAGAGGCTATTCCCCAACCTAAGTGCATATGAAATGTTAACATGCAACATTCAACAAGCAACAATCATCCAAAACAAGAATATGCAATTCAATGTTGGAAATCACCATGTCATGCCATGAAATGAGATGAGACTCACTCATGCACTTTAACCCAAGCCCACTCTGGCTCCCACAACACAATGCAATGCCAATGTGTATAAATTCATCATTGATGAAATACATCCAATGATCTTTTTGAAATAAAAATCATATGTCTTTATTTTAAAACAAAATCATGTATCTTTGTTGGATGTTACACATCGAATGGCTATTTTATAAAACAAAACCATGGGTCTTTGTTGGGCAACGGAGTTTTGGTGTCGTACCGCCGGTTCTGCACACTGATACATTTTTTTGGAATTGCACCACAGGGGAGTGTATGAACCAAGTAATCGGGTCTTGCACCTGAGGGAGAATTTAGCCCTGCTTGCTATACTCGACATAAGTTTTTCATGCAAACTATGCGACTCAATCGAATCTTCGATTCAACTTTCCCCGAGCCCAAATATCATCCACCAAGAATGGTGTTTGATCAACCATGCACACACACCCACACTCATGTCTCATGCCCATGGATGCAATGTAATATACCATTGTCATATCAATGTCATGCCCCATACATAATGAATATCATATGGGCTAATTTAACCACATTCAACTTTTTAACGGCAAATTATATCCAAAGCATATAACTTCCATAAAGTCATTATAATGCCAATATATATCATAAGCATATACTAACATTCACATTTAACAACAATTTTTCCTAAGCATGTACACTTAATTTTCACATAAACATTTTCTTAAACACCTTCAAGGCACCAAATCATGTTATCACATAAAAATGTCCATAATCATCACATAAATCAAAAAATTCACATTTAGTGATTTCCACATACCCAATTATCAAAATTCCAAGAAATCACAATCTAGCAATTCCTATGTATTCAAGTCAAGAAAGAATTTATTCCACCCATTTCACATTTCAAATACAATAGGCATTTTTTAAATCAAATCTAACAACCTACCCATTTCATACAATTGTCCTAGTTTGGAAATAAACCTAAGTAGGATGAAAACCCTATCTCTTGAAGCGTAAAAGAACGTTGGTAAGCTCCAAGAATACACCCCCCAGCTCAAACCTTGATTTTTCCAAAATTCCATCTCAGAAACTTCGGTGAAATTAGCTCTTTTTGGTACGTAAGCATAGCCCTCGTCGAGGAGACAACTTTAATTCTTGGCTTGAGTTGATTCAAGCGATAGAGAGGCGGAGATCGTAGAGCGAAGTCTTGAATCTCTCTTTTTTCTTCCTTTCTCCCTCTTCCTCTCTTCCAACGTTAACACACTGGAATCAGCAAATATTTTTGTATGAAAAATCATATTTTTGTTCCTATTTATACCCTTTAACGTTTAGTCCACGTCGCGCCACACGGCCCTTTTCCTGGGTCTATTTTTGCCTTGAAATGATTAAATTTTGCTCCAGTTCAAATGGAAATATTTTTTATAAAATTTATTTAAATTATTTTTCAGATTTCAAAATTTTATTAAAAATTTTATTTTTGGGTCACCTGAGACCTTGTAAAACGCAAAAAATCTGACTATATCAAAATTCGATGAAATTTATTTGGGTAACTAGATTTCACGAGACAAATTCAATGGTGAGGTCCGTTTCATCATCCGAGCTCTAGAAAAATAAGGGTTCTCAACCCACATTGTAGTGGTAATTTACCATTTTGCCATTTTTTCATAAAAAGTTCAAATTTATCCGGGTTTTACAATGAATTTTTCACTCACCGATTCATCAAGCTCCATAAACATATCTTTGTTTTCACACATATGATTACTAGCATCGGAGTCAAGGAACCACACGTTCTGGTCTCCCTTTTTGTTCTTCTTTGTATGCCAACAACAAGGTCGACTCTACCTCTTCACCTTTGTCTTCAACAAAGTGTACCCATTATTCAATAAAATTATTTCTACACTCAGAATAAAAATAGTCATGTAGGAAGCAACTATAACATTGAATATGAGATTTTTCATACATCTCTCCATATGACTTTGAATTGTTGCCTCTTCCACGGTGTGATTTTTGGCCTAATTCTTCTTTGTTGGACAAATTTTAGCCAAAACTTTCTTCTCTACCTCTACCACATCCACGAAGACCTCCACCTCCACTCCCTTTTCCTCTTGGAATTCCATCTTGTCTTCTTTCTTTTTCTTTGAAAGAAAACACGGATTGTAGCACTTGCTCCAATGGCTCTTGCTTTTTCTTGCTTAGCCGTTCTTAATGGGCTAACAACGATCCCAAGAGTTTGTTAATTGTCATTGTGTCTAAATATTTAAACTTTTCAATGGCTACGGTAATATAGTCAAACCTTGGGTCCAATGAACGAAGGATTTTTTCTGTCAACCAGGTATCATCATAGTGATCATCACCATACATTCTCAAATTATTCACAACAACCAAGACTTTTGTTCAACAATTTAAAACTAATGCGAGTTCTTTCATGCATAAAGCCTTAAAAGTTTGGAGGTGAAATTTCTTAACTTTTTTTCACTCCACTATGAGAGGTTTTAAGAACATCTCATGTTTGCTATGGACGAGTGAAAGAGCTTTTTGATCCTTCTTCTTTGTAGCTTGCAAAACTTCCTTTCGGGCTTGACTTAAGGAAAATTTATCTTGTGGTGTCTTATAACCAATTGTTATAATCTCTCGTAAGTCTTGAGGTTAAAGAATCGCCTTCATGCGGCTACACCATTTCTCGTAGTTATCTTTGGTGAGCCTGGGCATTTGAAATGGAAGCATTCCATTTGACTCTCTCTCTCTCGACACTCAAGCCTAGCTTTAATAGCACTTTGTTGGAATCTAGTTATATATAGACTCTCATATATAACACATGACATACAAAATAACTCCATTATATAATGCAATAATAAAAATGATAAAGACCTCATTCCTTCATTACTTGGAGAATTAAAATACCACAATTATTTTGTCCTCCACTACTAAGAAATTGATGACCCACTAATATAAAAACTAAACGCATAAAAATAAATGCTAGAACATGAAAAGTCATGTTTATTGTTTTTTCTCAACAGAAATCAAAAAAATGGATGTAAGTGTATACTGATGGTGTAAAAAATCATTTAAAGCATTAGAGGGTCTTATAAGGATATTATATTTATATTTCTTTTAGGATTCATTCATGAAACTAGAACATAAGTTACTTACCTTCAAGTTGAATATTTAAATCTCGGAAGAAAGCAAATTCAGTTGACTTCTAAACTAAAAATGCCTATGAATACGAACCTCCAAATTTTGTGGAGACGTTTTCATTATTTCCTAACCAAGTTTTCTTTTTGAAGCTCTGTTCTTTTATTTGCTTTTGGGTTCAATATGATTTTGTTTACTCATCTCTTTTGAAAATTAAGGTCTACCAAGGTTTTCGACAACTATTCTAAATTTTTGACCTCTCTCCCTCCCTCTCTTTGCCTTTCTCTCTCTAGGATTTCTTTTTTCTTTTTAGAGTTTTTTTAGTGTTTTCATTTGAAGGATTAGGTACATGTCATCAAAATCAGCATTGAATATTTGTAGTTAATATTGTTTTTGGTGGTGGCGATGGTTACGGATATTTGATAGAATAAATGATGTTCAACTAGCAAAAGTACTGGAAGCAACTATGGAATTGCCCAACCTAGATCAAATTTGTGGATATTTTTCCTTGAGAAATTTGAAAGAAAAAAAATGGGGAAGAAAGCAAAGATAATGTGGCCTGCCTGGACTTAAGAAAAGCTTCTTCATTCAATGCATTATGATAGTACATGGATAGAGCAAAGTAAGTTCCAACATACAGCAACCTAATGCCACTCTAGAATAGAATCATTGGGGGTGTCATTTGTGGATCATTAGATGCCACTCTGGAAAAAGAATCATTTGCCATAGTACCTTGTTTGAAGTAATAGGAATCAAATAGTAATCTAGAAGTACATTTCAAATAGAAGCAAATGATTAAGTTCCAGATTCAAAGATCATAGTTTCCGAACAAGCAATCAAAAATGATTTCTCATTTTTTTCATTCTTAAGATTGTTATGATGAATTGTTGAAGATATAAGATGTCAATAGATGAACAATGTATACTTTTCCACGCTTTGTGAGATTACTTGGCTAGAAGGGCTCCAGGGGTGGAACCTCCAATGATTAAGTCAAAAAGAGAAAATGTAAAGAGAATGTGAATTGAGCTGGGTTTGTTGTCCTTGTTAGGCCGAGCTCAAATTTACTTGTATGTTGGATATGAGTCGATGATCATTCAGTTGGGACATGATTGGATTAAATTTATCCTCATCTAATTATCCTTTTTTTTCAAGAGTTATATGTTTCTAGACTTCTAATTTGTTTAGGACTGTAAGATGAATCCTTATAGATTTGAAGTTAGGATGCCTTAGACTTCTAGCCCATGTAGGACTATGGAGAGCTAAGCTAGGTTGGATAAGGTTTGCCTTCTAGGAATGGTCATTGGTCCAAGCTTTTCTTACAAAGCTCCCTTTGTGGAGATTCATCTTTTCCCTAATAGTTTTCTCCTCAATCTAGGTTAGCATGCCAGTCACGTAGGTCATTTTAATATTTCTACCCTTTGCTTCCCTTAAAAATGAGGAAGTATTCAAGTTTTCCACTGCCCTTATTGCCACCACCCTACGTCTTCCTCCGATAGCATGTGATCCTCATCATTTTCAATCTAAGAGTGTTATACCCACACTAAACTCAGTTACAAAAATGTTGTATGGACTACTTGTAAAACTCGAGTAAATTTGAACTTTTATGAAAAATGATAAAATAGTAATTTGTCATTATTGTACGGGTTGCAAACCTAAATTTTTCTAGAGCTCGGATGACAAAACGGATCTCACCGTTGGATTCATCTCGCAAAATCTAGCTACCTTATCAATTTTCGTCAAATTCTAAAATATTTAGATTTTTTACATTTTACGAGGTGATCGGGCCTCGGGTGAACAAAAAACGAATTTTTGAATAAAATTTTAAAATTTTAAAATTTAAAAAATAATTTAAAGTAAGTTGAAATAAAAATATTTTAAACTTGAACTGGGTGAAATTTAATCGTTTCGGGTCAAAACTGAAATCGAAAGTGGAGACCTATGTGGCGTGATGAGGATCTAGTATTTTAGGACTATAAAAAGGGGAAGACGTCAGATTTCTTCCCCACAAATCTGCTGGGTGTTCAACATTGGAGAGAAAGAGAGAAAAAAAGAAAGCAACCCAACCTTCTCTCTACGATCTACGGTCCTATGGTGCTCGAATCAACACGAGCCAAGAATCAAAGTTGTTCTACTTGTCGAGGGCTACGCCTACGTACCAAAAAGAGTGAATTTCATCGAAGTTTCCAAGACATGATTTTGGAGAAAGAAGGTTTGAGCTTGGGGATGTATGCTTGGAGCTTCCCAATGTTCTTTTACGCTTCAAGAGGTAGGATTTTCTCCCTAATTAGGTTTATTTCCAACCTAAGGTGTTTATATGAGATGGGCAGGTTGATAGAATTATATATCACTTGCCTATTATTGTAAAGTGATGGAATTGGGTAAATTTAATTCTAGTGTGAATTGGTGATTAAAAATTGCTAAGTATGTAATTTATTGGCAAAATGTGATTTGTGGGCATGTTATGTGTTTACATTATGCCTTGATGAATTTAGTGTGTTAATTGTATGATTGTGTGATGACGTGTTTAGAAATTGTGTTGAATGAAATGTTGATAGATGCTTATGATATATTGACAATTGATGGATTATGAAAATTATATGCTTAGCATGTAATTGTCTATGGTATATGTTGAAATAGTTCATTTGACATTCATTACACATTTAACATGTTAATAATCTTGCAATGGTGTGACACCCCTAAAATCGGGGGTCATTTATTAACCATTGACCATCTGTCAACCCGCGAAAATACCCATAATTGTCGCACAATTAGGTGACACGTCAATAACTTTCCCTTAATCGGGATTATAATCCACATGTTTAACTCGTGTATGTTTTACGATTTGGCCCAATCAAGGTCCAATATGCTATAATTTATGCTCATTTGATGTCCATTTATACCCTTGGAACCAAAGAACACATAGCCCAAAAGCATGGCACTGCATTCTTAAAATTTCAAATTTTTGGAAAAGCTACCGGTAGGTTTTGTTCACTGAAAAAGTTCTACTTGTAACCTACCTGTAATCTACCGATAGGTTTTACCTGTTGGACAAGTTCTACCTGTAACCTACCTGTAATCTACCGGTAGGTTTTTGCCGTTCTACTAGTAGGTTTTGCCCAGAATTGTTTGTTTCACCTATTTTTCATTTCTAGTTCATTCCAAACCTTCCCACAAACATGTAAAATATAGTTTTTCACATAAGACTTGATACATACAAGTTCTATTACAAACAATTTCATATATTTACTTGCCAAAATATATTTTTTCTCAAAATTTTTACAAAATTCAAGGTTAAAGACCACAAGTCGGCCTCTCTTCATCCTCGAGGCCCCAGATGGGAGCCATCCATCGGCCTATCTCCTGTACCTGAAATAGTTTCCCGTATAGGGTGAGAGTAGAGTATTTCCTACCGAGACTACTCCCCAACCTAAGTGCATATGAATGTTCATGCAACATTTTACCACCAACAACATCCCAACCAAGAATATATTATTTAATGTTGAAATCTTAGCAAATCATTCCATGAAATAAGATGAGACTCAATCATGCCATTTACCGTGAGCCCTCCTGGCTCCCTCCACACAATGCAATGCCAATGTATGAAAAATTCGTCATTCATGAATTACAGCCAATGATCATTTTGAAATAAATACATGTGGTTATAAAACCAAGTCATTGTTAGATGTTACACATCGAATGACTATTTTATAAAACAAAACCATGTGTCTTTGTTGGATAACAAACTTTTGGTGTCTCATCGCCAGCTCTGTAAACCGATACACTTTTTTGGACTTGCACCGTAGGAAGTGTATAAAACCAGTAGCCAGGTCTTGCACTCGAGGTAGAGTCTAGCCCTACTTGTTATACCCAACACAAGTTTTTTTTCATGCAACCGTGCGACTCTATTGAATCTTGGTCCAACGGTACCAAACCCACTTATCATCCACCAAGTATGGTTTTTGATCCAACACATGCATGCATGCTCACACCATGACGATGCTCATGAATGCAATGTTCCCGTGCAAATGCAATGTAATGCACCATTGCAACACTATCATCATATTCAATATGTAATGAATATCATATGAACTATTTTCAACACATACTATGGATCATTACATTCTAAGCATAAAATGTCCATAATCTACAAATTGCCAATATATCTTAAACATATATCAACACTTCATTCAACACAATTCCCAAGCATGTTTTCACATAATCATGCACTTAACTCACTAAACTCATCAAGGCAATAATGTACACATATAACATGCTCATAAATCACTTTTCCATGGAATTGCACAAGCAACTACCACATATCAATTCCAAGCTAGGAATTCATTTTAAACCATTTTTAATACCCATTTCATCATTTTCACCAACATAGATAAATGATACAAGTTTCTATCAAACTACCCATCTCATATAAGCATCCTAGGTTGTAAATAAACCTAAGTAGGAAGGAACCCTACCTCTTGAAGCGTGAAATCACGTTGGAAAGCCCCAAGACTCGATTCAAGCTAGAATCCTCACCTCTAAAAAATCTCTTCCTTGGAATCTCACCCAAAACTGACCTTCTTGGTGTGGTTTTGTAGCCCACATCGAGGAGAACAACTCTCTTTCCTGGCCCAAGAGGATTCGACCACTAGAATTCTGTAGATCGTAGAGAGAAGGTGGAGTTTTTCCTCACTTTTCCTCTCTTTCTTTTAACGTTGAAGGCCGGCTGAAGAATGGGGCAAAAAATCAGATTTTCTCCCTTATTTATAGTCTTAGAATACTTGGCCCACAATGCGCCACACAGTCTCTTTTTTCCGAGTTAAATTTTGTTCCGGTTCAAATTTAAAATAATTTTATTTTAATTTGCCTTAAATTATTTTTTAAATTTTAAATTTTTATTAAAAATCCTATTTTTGGTTCACCCGAGACTCGATCGATCGCCTAGTAAAATGTAAAAAATTCGACTATCTCAGAATTTGATGAAATTTTATGAGGTAATTAGATTTCACGAGACGAATCCAATGGTGAGGTTCATTTCATCATCCGAGTTCTAGAAAGTTTCAATTTTACAACCCGTACTGTAGTGATAATTTACAATTTTGCCTTTTTTCATAAAAAGTTTAAATTCACCTAGTTTTTTACAAACGGTGCATTACATTGCATTTGCACGGGAACATCGCATTCGTGGATATCAACATGGGTGTGTGTGTGTGTGTGTGCATATGTTGGATCAAAAACCATCCTTGGTGGGTGATAAGTGGACTCGGTACAGTTGGACCAAGGTTCAACAGAGTCGCATAATTGCATGAAAGAGAAAACTTGTGTCGGGTATAGCAAGAATGACTAGAAAATCCCTCGGGTGTAAGACCTGACTACTGGTTTATACACTTTCGTCGGTGCAAGTCTAAAAATGTGTATCGGTGTACGAAATCGGTGGTGAGACACCAAAACTCCACTACCCAACAAAGACACATGATTTTATTTTATAAAGATATAGTCATTGAATGTATAACATCAATGACAGATTTATTACACATTGGCATTGCATTGTGTTGTGGGAGCCGGTGAAGGCTCGGGTTGAGTTGCATGAGTGAATCTCATCTCATTTCATGGCATGACATAGTAAATTCCAACATTAAGTTGCATATTCTTGATTAGAATTGTTGTGGATGGTTGATTGTTGCATGTGAGCATGTCATATGCATTTTGGCTGGGGAGTAGCCTCTTTAGGAGATATCCTATTGAGCATGGTTCACCCTTGATGGGAAAATATTTCAGGTGCGGGGTTCACACCGACAGATGACTCCCAATTTGAGCCTCAAGGGTGAAGAATTGTTAACTCAGAGTTTATTTGAAAATGCTTGTATGAACAAAGAATCATATACATTAGAGTCTATACTTGATAATGAAGCTGAAGATATATCAGCATGGAATCCAAAATGTGAAAAATTGTTGCCTACGTTTGTAGAATCTAATGTTAAATTTTTTAAGCTAGAATTGAAACCTCTCCCAACTAACTTCAAATATGTCTTTTTGGGGGAAGATAAAATCTATCCAGTGATAATATCCTCAAAATTATCTAGGATTCAAGAAAAAGAATTGACAAAAGTTCTAAAGAATCATCAAAGTATTATTGGATGAATAATAACAGATATAAAAGGTATAAGCCCACTTCTATGTACTCATTTTATATATTTAGAAGAAGATTCTAAACCATCTCATCATATGCAAAGAAGATTGAATCCACACTTGACAGAGGTATTCCATGTTGAAGTACTCAAACTGTTAGATGCTAATATTACCTACCCTATATCTGATAGTAAATGGGTTAGTCCTACACAGGTAGTGCCTAAGAAGTTTGCTGATTCGACCTAATTTGTGATTTGATTTATATTATACACCCAAATATAAGTGGTCAAATTGTAGTCCAAGATCGATCCCAGAAAGAGTTTTAATAATTAGAATTTAAAATAAAAGCAGTGAAGTTATTGTTGAAGCAGCATAACACAAGATTGCTTGTGATGTGAGCTTAGATTGATAACTAGTCTAAGTATTTTAAATATATAAGTAAACTGGTTGAAGACAATAATATTAAAGGTACCCTTCAGTTTAAGGATCCCATATGCTTTATATTGGTGATATGCTGGAAATGTCACCTTACAACAGTTAACTTTTCCTATCACTTGGAAAGTCAACTGGTAGGTCTGATGTATATTAAACCATAGCACAATAACTTCTTAGGTTAGTTGGTAGGTATATGCATATTAAACCATAACATAGCAACTTCTCAGGTTAGCTGGTGGTATATACGACAATTGACTAATCCAAGTAATCAGAAGGTCAAGCCATTCATGAAGATCACTGGAATTACTCAATTGGCAATATTATAGTATGTATCAGTTAAACAACCCTAATAATTCAGAAGGTCAAGCCATTCAGGAGGATCATTTAGGTTATTCATCTGACAACTTTTATATCTTATATCAATTAAACAACCCTAGTAATCCAGAAGGTCAAGCCATTCAGGAGGATCACTTTGGTTATTCATCTGACAACTTTTACATCGTGTATTAGTTAAATAACCCTAGTAATCCAAAAGGTCAAGCCATTCAGAAGGATCACTTAGGTTATTCACTTGACGATTGTACCATGCAACAGTAAAACATCCTTAGTGTACCAGAAGGTCAAACCATTCAAATGGAACACATTATATTTTCTACCAGTAGGTTGATGATTCACTGATGACATAATTCCGGGCTATGTAGTAAC
This sequence comes from Ilex paraguariensis, assembly GCA_963454935.2. Taxonomy (NCBI): domain Eukaryota; kingdom Viridiplantae; phylum Streptophyta; class Magnoliopsida; order Aquifoliales; family Aquifoliaceae; genus Ilex; species Ilex paraguariensis. Next base: position 1,763,441 of record CAUOFW020000001.1, read on the forward strand.
ACCCAATTATGTACATCACTATATCATGCATGAAATGCATAATAATATATAGTATAGAATATTAAGTATTGCTCGGTGTTCATAATCGTAAGCATAATAAAATATCAGCATTTTCATAACTTAACCAATATTATACATATGTTCATCCCTCACTGAAGGGTATAAGTAAATCACTCACACTCCATTACTATTAACAAGCAATAAGTGTAGGTAATTTTCATTACAATACTAAATAAACTACAGACGCTGACACTTCTTTTGCAAGGACCAATTGAAATAGAACCACCCTTAATATCAGTTAAGACAAAAAGGTGGCAACAATTCAACTTTCCAAGTAAAAAGACATAACATAAATGTAGAAATAACAGAGTTTTGGCTAGAGAGTAGGACGGACCGGGTCTTGAATTTATCTATGACTTTCTTTCTTTTTCTCTCTTTTTATTTTCTTGAATTCTCTCTGGAGCTCTGTTGATCTCTCTCTAATTCTAGCCTATTGAAAATGAAGATGGCAATTCATACATATATATATATAGGCAAAGGTGAAGCAGGAGGTGGAGGATCAGCTCAAACCGCCTAAAGCCACCGTCCTGACGCCACCACCACCGTCCGAGCTGTCCTTGTTTTCTGGTGGAGCTTCCATGACGTTCTTGCATGTTCTTATTGTTGAATTACACTTGCCTCCTTAGTTTTTTTAACCTGTGACAGATTGCTCCTCCTAATTTTTGACAATTTCGCACAAAAAACCCTGAAATTTTTAAACAGTACACACATAAACCCTAGTTTACGCACAAACCCTAATTTATAGTTTTTAACTATTTTATCTTACAAAATTAATTTATTTAATTATATTAATTTACTTACTAATTAGGGTTAATCACACTCCCCAACTTAAGTTTTAACAGTCCCTAGTAAATTATAAATTCTATTAACAAAATTATACAAATAAAGTAAAATCATTTTCGTAGATTTTTTCACGATTCCATTTAGCATATGCAACAAGCCATTAAACTCCTGCGTGATCCCTAGTGGATGAGTTTTGTCTCGTAAAAGTTTTCAGTGAAGCTGCCTACAAACTTCGATAGTTAGGAGTTCATATTTTTCATAAATAAAATTAAATCAATATTCCTCTGTATTGCTAGAATACTTCATTTTTAGATCACTAGAAGAGTAACACACGTTAGTTGTTATATTATCTATATATTTTTATCAAAATTTGTTTGTGTGTGTAATGATTTCTTTATTTTCAAAAATCACTTAAGAAATATTGTGACACCCCGAACTCCGGGAGTCCGTTGATCACCCATCAACTCGCGGAATACCCATAGATACTGAGTAACTCAATATCGCGCCGTAATGTCTCATTTACTGGGATCCATAATTTAACAAAATTCGAACAAAGTCTCCTTTGTATGGGGAGCTTTACCCAAAATTCAACTTGTACAATAGACATTCACATGACCAATCTGAGGCCCAATAAAACACAATGACCGCAACGGGTCCATTTATGAGTAAAAATTGACCACACTAGGTCCATTTATCCATATTCATATAAAAACATGCAAGTTTATATTAAAACAGTCCATATAAACTCAGTTAAAATTCTTTTACACATTACATGCCCAAAACATAGTTTTACATAAACCAAGGTTAAAGGCCACAATCCGGCCTCTCTTCACCCTTGAGGATCCAAGTGAGGGCCGTCCACCGATATGTATCCAGCACCTGAAATATTTTCCCATATAGGGTGAGCTACGCTAGTAGAGTAATTCCTACAAAGGCTACTCCCCACCTAAGTGCACATGCAATGCTCACATACAATATATTATATTCACATCAACATTCCAAGTAAGAATATGCATTCAATGTTGGAATTTATCATATCATGCCATGAAATGAGATGAGACTCACTCATGCAAATCAACCCGAGCTCTTCCTAGGTCCTTAACAAATGCAAGTGCCAATGTGTATGGAATCGTCATTTATGTTGTACATCAAATGACTTTTACCAATCTAGGGTCTTTGTATGGGGTGGATGTTCATGGGCTTACACCAAGGGTCTCCAACCTACTCGAAATTTATGGACTTCTACCAAGAGCTCTGCGTACACCTACACACTTCATGGGCCAAGCCAAGGGAGTGCATATTCCAATCACCGGGCCTTGCACCCAAGGGATCTTCTAGTTCCTCCTTGCTAACCCCAACCTTAATCACCATGCAACCTATGTGACTCAGCCAAGTCTTCGACCAAGCTTAATCGAGTCCACTCGTCATCTACCAAGTGTGGTGTTGACGACAACCATGCACACACCCACATGATGTGATGTTACTGTGCATATGCAATATGATGTCCCATTGCACAATGATAACATATTCAATATGCTATGAAAGATATATGAACAATATCAACCCATTTCACATATCCCATGACAAAATTATATCATAAGCATATAATTCCCATAATTCTCCACAATATCAATATAACACAAGCATGTATATACATTGACACTTTCCATTTCACAATTCCACAACACAATTTCAAGCATGTTATTACAACTTTTATGTCAATAACACACTTAATCACAAAGGTGCAATATACCACATAATCGCACATGTAGTAGCCCACATAACGGCCCTTATATAAGCCACAAAATAGCCCCTATATAAGCCACCAAAAAACCCCTATATAGGTCATATAACAGTCCCAAATTTAGCCACAAAATAGCCCATAAACAGGTCATTAAACAGCCCAAAAGACAGCCACAAAATAGCCCCTAAATAGGCCATTATACAGCCCAAAAGACAACCACAAAACAGCCCCTATATAGGCTATAAAACAGTCCCAAAAGATAGCCCCTAAACAGGTCATAAAACAGTCCAAAAGATAGCCACAAAATAGCCCCTAAATAGGCCATTAAACAGCCTAAAAGACAGCCACAAAACAGCCCCTAAATAGGCCACAAAACAACCCAAAAAGACAGCCACAAAACAGCCCCTAAACAAACCATTAAACAGCCCAAAAGACAGCCCCTAAACAGGCCATAAAACAACCCCAAATTTATTCCAAAATACAACCACATAACAGTCCATATTTTAACCCAAAATGGTCCATCATTTCAACCCCAAAACAGTCCATAACAGTCCATAATTTCAGCCCCTAAACCGACCCTAAAACAGTCCAAAAGGAGATGAATAAAACCAAAGTAGGAAGGACCCTACCTCTTGTAACGTAGATTGAAGTGTAGAAACTTCAAGAACACCAAAACCACCTCCAAAACTTGATTTCCCCAAATCTCCTCCTTTAGATCTTCAATGAAATCCTTCGTTCTTGGTGTGGTTGCATAGCCCTTATCGACGTGATCGACTTTAACTCTTGGCTCGACGGATTCTGACTGATGAAACTCCGAGAATCGAAGAAGAAAGCTCGAAGATTTCTCTTGTCTTCTCTCTCTTTCTCCCACACGTTGGAACCAGCTGAATGAGGAGTGAAATATCTGATTTTTCAGATATTTAACCCCTATTTATAGACCCTTAATGTGCGGTCCAAATTGCACCACATATTTTCGACTTTCGGATCCGTTTTTCGTCCCGAAATAATTCATTATATCTCAGTTTAAGTTCAAACTAATTTTATTTAAAATTTTATTCAATTATAAGGAAATTTTATAAATTTTATTTTTGGGGACCTTTAAAAGGTCATTCGTCATCAAATTATCTCGTAAAACGTGTAAAATTCGACTATCTTAGATCTCGACGAAAATTGAGAGGGCAACTCGATTTCGTGATACAAATCCAATGGTGAGGTCTGTTGTGTCATCCGAGCTCTAGAAAAATATAAATTTTAAACCCGCATTATAAAGGCAAATTACCATTTTGCCCTTTTTCCAAAAAAGTTTAAATTTTTCCCAGTTTTTACAAATATTACCATCTTTCATGGTAGTCTTGATGTCAATCCTCCCCTGGAATACACTCAGTAAAGAATACACATATGTTATAGTGACTGTTCTTTCAAAAACTACACGTGATTGGAATATTATTAACAAGCAAATAGTTTCACATGTAATCAATCAAAAGATCAGTTATTTACATAAAATTGGAAATTGACATAATCTCGTGAAAGAATACTAACACTACATTAAACATATTATCAACATTCCTCCTTTTTTGGATTGATAGGATTAATACATATGCATGACTTCTAAAATCAAAAAGAACTTTCTCAGGGTTGTAATGTGGCCAATGGTTTAGGGTTTAAGAAATGACGTCAATAGGATTCAAATACTATCCTTCTTTAGTATTGTGGCACACCTCGTTCTATCCTTTCAAGACTTTTACATTTTTTCATTTCATTTTTTCACTTTCTTGGCTCTTTTCTTTCTTTCTTTCTTTTTTCCTTTGAAATTTCTTTCACAAATTTCTCCTTTCTTTTGAACATTGATCACTTTTTTCTTTATTCTTTTCTACCTTTTCTTCTTCTTCTTCTTCTTCTTCTTCTTCTTCTTCTTCTTCTGCTTTTTTGTATCCTGCTGATTTAGAAGAGGGTGCAAGAAAATTAGATAGTAAAGGTAGGTTTAATATATTTTTATATGGCTCAGGTATTTTTTGGATTTCATGAAAATAATTTTTACTCTTATAAGACTCAATCACGACTAACTAAAGATATCATTTTGTAAAAGAAATTGTCAAGGCTCAAGATTAATCAAAGATGGCCTATAATCATTTTCTAGAAATCATACATCTATATAATTTCTAAATAAAAATTTCAAGGAAAATGCTAACAATATAGTTTAATAAGTGCTAATAACAAAAACTAATGAGATTATTCAAAGAAAATTTACCATTGAATCTAAGATTCTTATTCAACGATAAATTAAAGTGCATAAAATAAAAGATGAGTGAAAGATAGCAAAGCTCTTGTAGAATATCTAGTGTTTAAGAAGTAGATGGTCCTTCACCGAAATGCTCTTGAAGTAGCCTTAAAATCTCTACTTGGTTCTGCTCATAATCATCCATGCGTTTGTTGATTTGAGTGATGCTGGTACTGATCTGGGTAACAGTGGTCTCCAACCTTAGTAAAATCTGTTTATCGGTCCTATCATCCTTTAATATATATGGCTAATCTTTTTCTGATTAAGGCTGTTCTTGTGGAAAAAATTCTTCTGGTACTTGGAATTGCTCCTCTTATGGTTGAGGTGGTTGATCTTTAGGTTGAATGCCATGGCTTTTCTTTAGAGAGGTCTTATCTAACGGTGCACAATGTTTCACCATTTTCCATGTGGGATCTGCAATCACTCCCTTGTTCCTGCATAATTGTAAAACTAACATAGCATATAGGAGTGAGGGTTTCTTTCTATCCACAGTAAGCAACATTTGATCCATGATGAGATTTGGAAGATCAATCGTGTGTCCCATCCCAAAGGCATATAAAAAGTTAGCCTGCTTCGTATAAATTTGATTTTTTCTGGCTCGGGATAACAAACTGTTCACCGTAATCAATTCAGAATTTGATATTTGTCTGTCAAATCCCCTTTCTTTATGTATTTATTTGGCCTTCCCCAATCAAACTTTGGATTACCTATCAATTCTATCCCTACGTTGGTTAAATCAGGCAATTTAGTGTAAGGATATTGTGGGTTGGGTGGTCTTTGCATGGGCGAAAAAAATTAGGCTATAGTAGCTGTTGTAACTTGAAAAATTATACCCCTAACTTGAAAAATTATACCCCCTAACTTGATGTCAAAACAGCCCTTTAGGTCACCTTTGATTCTCATGCATCCTTACCGGCAACCTTTTGAGAATGGATGAGCATCCTTACATGGAACCTCTCACAAACCACTACATTGTTTCCCAAGTATCCTTACCAGGAACCTCTTGGGAAGGGATGAGCATCCTTATAAGGAACCTCTCACTCATGTACAACACAAACAACCTAACCAAGCATACAATTCCAACAGTTATCTCAATTTACAAGCAACTATCCAAAATCCCCAAAATATATCATGTAACAATTCAACAACCAACTAAGAAAATACATGAGATCTCAATAACATCATTTTTCTACCCAACACAAAGCACTAAGGTTTCGAATTCCATAATCAAGAAAGCATTTAGGAAGGAAACACATCACTCTCCNCAATAACATCATTTTTCTACCCAACACAAAGCACTAAGGTTTCGAATTCCATAATAAAGAAAGCATTTAGGAAGGAAATACATCACTCTCCAAAAATTAGGGTTTTAAAACTAGAAAGGAGATTTCATGGGTATTAAACCCTACTTTGTTCAAAACATGTAATCGTTGCAAAAAAGCCTAAGAGAGGATGATTCCATAGCATATATATATATATCATTGATAGCCAAAACATACATATATAAATACCTTAGCCTCAATGTAAGTGAATGAGAGAAAACCCCTACATTGAATCCGTAGTTTGCAGGAAGAACTTGAGTTTTGATCTTGAATCTACCCTTAAATCTCTTGTTTTTCCTTCCTTTCTTCTTCTCTAATGCTCTCTAGGGTTCCAAGAGGTGTGGGGTGAGAGTGGAGTGAAATAAATGAGGGCAAATGCGATGAAAATGGGATTTAAAACACCTCAGCCCCAAAATTCACTGTTCACAACCTATTTTGGTTTTCTCCAAAATTATGATTTTGCCACTAAAAATCTCAAATTTGATTCATATGACTAACCTAAGATTTGTCGACATTCCGTATTCATTTTTAATTTTATTTTAACCTAAAAACATTTATTTTTATGATTTATCACAAAACCAAAGTCGACGTACACCCGAAACACTAAAGTTTCTATTTTACCCATCTGAACCGGCTATTAATGAAGTTTTGCGTTGTTTACAAATAAAAGATGATAAATGGTGCTTCTTAAAGCTTTTTATACTTATTTGAAGCCTAAGTGTAGTCATTATTCTTATATTTTGATTTAGGATGCAAATGGAGACGTTAAATGCAAAACGAAGCTAATTGGACTGTTTTGACATCGCTTCATTATCTGGGCATAACTCTCTCATCCGAGCTCTGATTGAGATGATTCAAGATGCTATGGAATGATAAGAAAGAGCTATAAAACTTTAATTTTTTGATATTTGAGGGATATAGACTGCATCAAGGTCAAAATCGCTAATTGGGCTGTTTTGACATCACTTCGTTATCTGGGCATAACTCTCTCATCTGAGCTTTGATTGGGATGATTTTAAGATGATATGGAATGATACGAAAGAGCTATACAAATTTGATGTTTTGAGTTTTGAGAGATATGGACTGCATCAAGGTCGAAATCGCGCTTGAAGTTGCAGCCAGTGCACTGTTTACCTGCACTGTCCACGTCTTGTTTCATCCCTTTTCCATTTCTAATCCATTCCTAAGCCAACCAAATCCATCTCAAACCTCTCCAACACATATTTCTACACCAAACCTATTTAATACAAGTTCTAGGACCTAAAATTTCATATTTTCACTTATTAAAACTAAATTTCAACTATTATTTTCACTAGCATTTAAATCTCTACTTTTCCAATCTACCAACTTCAAACACACATCAGTACACATATCCACATTTTTACCACAATTATTTATTATATATCTATATACATATATAAAAGAAAATGTGGGGTGTTACAATCCACCCCCCTTAAAGAAAGTTTTGTCCTAAAAACTTACCTCAAGTAGCGAACAAATATGGATACTTCTCCCGCATTTCTTGCTCCGGTTCCCATGTAGCTTCCTTCACTCCATGGTGTTGCCACAAAACCTTCACCAATCTGATAAATTTGTTAGGAAACACTTTTTCCTGGGCGTCAGGAATTTCTACCGGTTGTTTTTCGTAGGTTGCTCTGTCCTGAATTTCAATCTTCTCCAAGTTCACAACTAGAGTTGCATTTGAGGGACACCATCTCAACATGGACACGTGGAACACATCATGCATTATGGATAGCTGGGCTAGTAGTCAAAGTTGATATGCCGCCTTGCCTATCGCTTTGATTACCTCAAACAGTCCAGTATATCTTGGCGCTAACTTTCCCTTCTTGCCGAATCGAAACACGCCCTTCTTAGGTGACACCTTGAGAAATACGTAGTCTCCCACCTTGAATTCTAAGGGTCTTTGTCTGTTGTTTGCATAGCTCTTCTATCTACTTTACGCTGTCCGTAGACTCTCTCGGATGAGTTGAATCTTCTCCATAGTTTCTTGAACAATGTCCGGTCCAAACAAACTATTCTCGCCAGCTTCTAACCAACACGTCGGTGATCGACATGGTCTTCCATACAATGCTTCATATGGTGCCATCCCAATACTTTCTTGATAGCTGTTGTTGTAAGCAAACTCCAACAACGGTAAGTGGTCGCTCCAACTCCCCTTGAAGTCCAATGCGTAAGCGCGTAACATATCCTCCACAATCTGTATCACCCTCTCGGATTGGCCATCAGTTTGGGGATGAAAAGTCGTACTAAAGTGTAACTTCGTCCCCATCGCTTGTTGTAGACTCTGGCAAAATCTCGCCACAAACCTAGAGTCACAATCTGACACAATCGAGAACGGAACGTCGTGTAACCTCACTATCTCACGGATATACAGCTGGCTCAAAGTCTCAAATGTATCTGTGGTCTTCATACCCAAAAAGTGAGCGAACTTGTTGAGTCTATCCACAATGACCCACACTACATTATGCCCGCGCGACGTCCGTGGTAAACCCGACACAAAGTGCATGGTGATGTGATCTCACTTCCACTCTGGAATAGGCAAAGACTGTAGGACTCCTCCTGGCTTTTGATGCTCAANCGACGTCCGTGGTAAACCCGACACGAAGTCCATGGTGATGTGATCCCACTTCCACTCTGGAATAGGCAAAGACTGTAGGACTCCTCCTGGCTTTTGATGCTCAATCTTCACCTGTTGGCACATTGCATATTTTGCCACATACTTGGCCACATCTCGCTTCATTCCCTTCCACCAGTATTGATGCTTCATGTCCCTATACATCTTTATNACACCGCACATTTTGCCACATACTTGGCTACATCTCGCTTCATTCCCCTCCACCAGTATTGACGCTTCATGTCCCTATACATCTTTGTGCTACCGGGGTGGATAGCAAACTTGGAGCGATGACACTCCCCAAGTATCTCCTCCTTTAGGGACGAATCATCGGGAACACATAGCTTCTCCCCATATCTCAACTCTCCATTCTTCCAAGACCATCCTTCAATCGCTTCTCCATTATCCAATCGGGCTCTAATCAAATCGAGTTCCGAATCCAGGCATTGCAACTCCACAACCCGTTGTCGAAGCGTCGGTTGAGCTACAAGGTTGAATAGATATGATTGATACTCCGGTCCATCCACCCATAGATCGTACTCCTCCAATGCATCAATCATTTTCCACCTATTTACCACAAGAAAATTGATTTCACCCCGAGACATCCTGCTAGGAGCGTCGACAACTACATTGGCCTTCCCTGGATGGTAGTTGAGTGTGAACTCATAATCTTCCAAGTACTCAATCCACCTTCTCTGCTGAAGATTCAAGTCTTTCTGTGTGAAGATATATTTGAAACTTTTATGGTCCGAAAACACTTGAAATTTCTCCCCGTATAAATAACATCTCCACAACTTAAGAGCAAACACCACTGCAGCCAGCTCCAAGTCGTGTGTGGGATAATTCTACTCACGCACCTTGAGTTGCCTCGAACCATAAGCCATTGCCTTCCCTCCTTGCATTAGAATGCATTCCAAGCCTCGTAGTGAAGCATCGGTGTAGACATTGTAGCCTTCCCCATTGCTCAGNTGCTCGTGCACCTTGAGTTGCCTCGAGCCATAAGCCACTACCTTCCCTCCTTGCATTAGAACGCATCCCAATCCTCGTAGTGAAGCATCGGTGTAGACATCGTAGCCTTCCCCACTACTCGGAATAATGAGGATAGGGGCAGTCGTCAACTTCTCCTTCAAGGTGCGAAAAGCTAGTTCACACGCTTGAGTCCACAAAAATTTCTCCCCCTTCTTTGTAAGGCGAGTCATTGGCATAGCAAGCTTGGAAAACCTTTCCACAAACCTACAATAATAGCCAGCTAACCCGAAGAAACTCTGTACTTCCGTTACGTTCTTCGGTGGTTCCCTTTTCATCACAACCTCAATCTTTGTAGGATTAACCGCTACTCCTTGCTCGGACACAACATGGCTAAGGAACTTCACTTCCTTCATCTANCATCACGGCCTCAATCTTTGCTGGATCAACCGCTACTCCTTGCTCGGACACAACATGGCCAAGGAACTTCACTTCCTTCATCCAAAACTCACACTTGCTCATCTTTGCATATAACTTATGTTCTCTCAATGTTTGTAGCACAATAGAGAGATGACGAGCATGTTCCTCCTAAGTCTGTGAGTAAATCAATATGTCATCAATAAACACAATGAAAAATTGATCGAGGTAAGGTCGGAAGACCCTATGCATCAAATTCATGAAGGCTGCGGGGGCATTAGTCAATCTGAACGGCATCACCGTATACTCGAAATGACCATACCGGGTACGAAAAGCAGTCTTAGGAATATCCTCCTCCTTAATCCGCAGCTGATGATACCCCCGTGCGAAGATCACTCTTAGAGTAATACTTTGAACCCTTCAACTGATCAAATAAGTCATCAATTCTCGGCAACAAATATTTATTCTTCACGGTAACCCGATTCATCCTCCGGTAATCCGTGTACAACCGTAGAGTCTCATCCGTTTTCTTCACAAAGAGGACCGAGACTCCCCAAGGTGAAGTGCTTAGACGGATAAACCCAATCGCCAACAAGTGATCCAACTGCTTCCTTAGCTCCTTCAACTCCAAAGGTGCCATCCGGTAGGGAGCAATGGATATGGGTCCGATTCTCGGATAGAGATTGATCTTGAACTCAATTTCCCTATGTGGCGGTAACCTGGGTAATTCCTTGAGAAAAACATCCAAAAACTTCGATACAATTAACACCACATTCGTATGGATTTTATCCTTGTCATCTCCCATCAAGCTAGCTAAGAAACTCAAATGACTTCCCGATTTCGCTTTTAAAAATCTACTACCCGTAGTAGGAAATGGATGGGAAGAATCTCGGTTATTCACAAAACTGAAAACGACTCCTCCTGGCAACTAAAATATAATCCGCTTGCAAAAACAATCCATTACCACTCGAAAAGCGGACAACAAATTCATCCCAAAAATCACATCATACCCCTTTATCTCTAAAGCAATCAAAGCCACAATCAATTTGTGCTCCCCAATGCGAAGCACGCAACCCTTGCAGACTCGGCTAGTATCTAACCATTCTCCCATGGGCAAGCTAATGTTCATAACATGCTCTAGCTACGCGAAACTCAATCCCAAATCAAGTGCATATGTCGTGCGTACAAATGAGTGTGTTGCACCGGGGTCAAATAATATTCGGGTCCAAGAATTGTAAATAAGGACGATACCTTCCACAACGACATTGGCAATGCCCTCCTCTAGCTGAGTCAAAGCAAATACCCACCCTTGGTTGGCGCCGCCAGGGGCTTGAGCTTGTATCAGTCGCTGCGGTGCAGGCCTCGGTGGTGGTGGTTAGGCTGCTGGTACCTGTTTGGCGGTCTAGATAGGCCCCTGAGGTGGAAATACTAGGCAATGAATTCGAATATGTCCCACACCTCCGCATGCAAAGCAGGATCGTGGGGTAATACAGGCTCTAGTCTGAGAGTCTCCCTCTCCTCGAGCTGTCAAAAGTCACTGTCCACCTGTTTGGTCTAGGCGACGGTATGGTGTTGGTCTCTGTGCCCCACTAGTGCGAGCACCCGTCCAGATCGGACCTCCTCTCGAGAAGCCCTGTCGTCGCTGGCTATCCTCTATGTCTCTCTCTACTAGTGCAGCTCTGTTCACCAAGTCCCCAAAATCACGGATCTTGAAAGCCACCAACTTCTCCCTAATGATCAGCCTCAGACCCTGCTCGAAGCGCTTGGCCCTGTCGGCCCCTGTAGATATAAATCCCGTAGCATAACGGGAGAGCTCATCGAATCGCCTCTCTTACTCAGCCACGGTCATACTACCTTGTCGTAGTGCAAGAAAATCCGCCTTCGNTCATTAGATATAAATCCCGTAGCATAATGGGAGAGATCGTCGAACCGCCTCTCATACTCAGCCACGGTCATACTACCCTATCGTAGTGCAAGAAAATCCGCCTTCATTCTATCTCTGACTGATTCAGGAAAGTACTTATCTTGGAAAAGTTGATCGAACTCTTCCCAAGTGAGTGTGTCGGTGTCCCTTCTCCTCTTTATGGCATCCCACTAATAGTCGGCCTCCCCCTCAAACAGGTAGGTCGCAAAACCAACTCTCAACTCCTCGATAACTCCCATGTCATCATAGATCTTCTTCACTCAGTGGATCCATCTATCCGCCTCCAAAGGATTGGAGCTCCCTTGGAAATTAGGTGGTCATTGTCTTAAGAATTCCTGAAGAGCTATCATCCTTCGGTCTCCGTTCCCATTGCCCGGTACTTGAGCGAGAGGATGAGCTCCACCATTGTGGTTGTTGTTACCATTTTGGTTTTGTACCAAAGTGGTGAGCTCCCTCAAGCATTGGTAAATGCCTTGCATGGCATTCGGAGGTGGTGGTGGTGGTGGATTCGCTTGACCTCCACGGCCACGCCCACGTTCGCGTCCCCGTCCTTGTTCCCCGTTCATCCTGCACATCAATTCCCAACTTAGTTCATGGATGTACAGGACATCCTAAATATTAGGTTAAGCTAAGGCATAGAACGTGTATAAAATTTCACTCAAGGATTTGATTCACCCTAATCCTAAAGCTCTAAAGGTGATTCCATAACCTACAGCTCCCATGTAAGACCTAAAGCCTAAGCTCCGATACCAACTTTGTAACACCCCAAAACACACCCTGGACGACATTACATTCTAAAACTATTCATATCATGAGAGCACTAATATAATCCCTTAAGAAACAAGACTTCATTTGTCATCCACGAATATTTACAACATTATCCAAAAGAATAAGCCCAAGTCATGACTATTACATCTCAAAAATTAATTAAAGAAGCGCAGCGGAATAAACAAAAGAAGCTAGACTACACAATGTTCCAAAAGAATGTCCTAGTCTAGTACAAAAGAAAAGGAGGTCGATCTATGCGTTCACCTCGGGATCCACACTCCCGTCCAGTGGAGTCTCCCAAGTAGCGGGCTCCTCGACCCTTACGTCCTCCTCCTCAAGCGGGTAATCTGAAAAATGTTAGCGATAGGGGGTGAGCACGAAGCTCTGTAGAAAAATTCTCTCAAACCCATACAAGGTTTAGAAAAGCATTTAAAATGGTCGGTCTCAATTTTAACATAACATAGATACATAATTTGAAATAAAGCAGTGACATTTAAAAAGGATCTCAAGTTTATTTAAAAATATTACTTAAATGAATAAACAAGCACCATATACAAATAATAACCATTAATTGCCATGACTAATTCCCAACAATTCTTTCGGTAGGTGGCATACTTTGTCGTAATCTCCACCCTCCTTTAGTTCACATTTGATTCTCAACCATCCTTACCACGAACCTCTTGAGAATGGATGAGCATCCTTACATGGAACCTTTCACCAATCACTACATTGTTTCCCAAGCATCCTTACCGGGAACCTCTTGGGAAGGGGTGTGCATCCTTACAAGGAACCTCTCACTCATATGCATCACAAACAACCCAACCAAGCATACAATTCCAACATTTATCTCAATTTACAAGCATCTATCCAAAATCCCCAAAATATATCATGTAACAATTCCACAACCAACTAAGAAAATACATGAGATCCCCATAACATCATTTTTCTACCCAACACAAAACCCTAAGGTTTCGAAATCCATAATAAAGAAAGCATTTGCGAAGGAAATACAACACTCTCCAAAAATTAGGGTTTTAAAACTAGAAAGGAGATTTCATGGGTATTAAACCCTGCTTTGTTCAAAACATGTAATCGTTGCAAAAAAGCCTAAGAGAGGATGATTTCATAGCATATATATATACCATTGATAGCCAAAACATACATGTATAAATACCCTAGCTTCAATATAACTGAATGAGAGAAAACCCCTACATTGAATCCTTAGTTTGTAGGAAGAACTTGAGCTTTGATCTGGAATCTACCCTTAAATCTCTTGTTTTTCCTTTCCTTTCTTCTTCTCTAATGCTCTCTAGGGTTCCAAGAGGTGTGGGGTGAGAGTGGAGTGAAAGAAATGAGGGAAAATGGGCTGAAAATGGGGTTTAAAACACCTCAGCCCCGAAATTCATTGTTCACAACCTATTTCGGTTTTCTCCAAAATTACGATTTTACCACTAAGAATCTCCAATTTGATCCATATGACTACCCTAAGGTTTTTCGACGTTCTGGATTCATTTTTAATGTTATTTTAACCTAAAAACATTTATTTTTATGATTTATCTCAAAACCAAAGTCAACGTACACCCGAAACAGTAAAATTTCTATTTTACCCATACGAACCGGCTATTAATGAAATTTTGCGTTGTTTGCAAATAAAAGGTGATAAAGGGTGCTTCTTAAAGCATTTTATACCTATTTGAAGCCAAAATGTAATCACTATTCTTATATTTTGATTTAGGATGCAAATGGAGACGTTAAATGCAAAACGAAGCTAATTGGACTGTTTTTACATCGCTTCGTTATCTGGGCATAACTCTCTCATCCAAGCTCCGCTTGAGATGATTCAAAATGCTATGGAATGATAAGAAATATCTCTAAAAATTTCAGGTTTTGAGGTTTGAGATATATTGACTGAATCAAGGTCTAAATAGGGCTTGAAGTTGCAGTCAGTGCACTGTTCAAGCTAATTGGGCTATTTTGATATCACTTTGTTATCTGGGCATAACTCTCTCATCCGAGCTCCGATTGAGATGATTCAAGATGATATGGAATTCTAAGAAGGATCTCTACAATGTTCATGTTTTGAGTTTTGAGAGATATTGACTACATCAAGGTCGAAATTGAGCTTGAAGTTGCTGCTAGTGCACTATTCACGTCTTGTTTCATCCCTTTTCCATTTCCAATCCATTTCTAAGCCAACCAAATCCATCCCAAATCTCTCCAACACATATTTCTACACCAAACCTATTTAATACAAGTTCTAGGACCTAAAATTTCATATTTTCACTTATTAAAACCAAATTTCAATATTATTTCCACTAACATTTTAAATCTCTACTTTTTCAATCTACCAAATTCAAACACACATCACTACACATATCCACATTTTGACCACAATTATTTACTATATATCTATATACATATATAAAAGAAAATGCGGGGTGTTACATTAGTACCGGTTCTCTCTGCCCACTTTTGCCTATTTCACCTACTTTTCATTTCCAATCCATTCAAAATCATTCCAACACCATCCAAAATAGGTATGATGATATTAATCACATAAAACTTGATATGTACAAGTTCTATTACAATTCATTTATACGATTACATGCTCACAAACATAAGTTTTAGAAAGATTACACAAAATGTGCTACAAAAGCCACAAGTCGGTTTTTCTTCATCTTTGAGGCCCCGAATGAGAGTCCTCTGCCGGTGTGAACCTCGCACCTAAAACGTTTTCCTGTATAGGGTGAGCTACGCTCAATAAGGTATCTCCTACAGGACTACTCCCCCTTAGATGCATATAAAATGTGCACATGCCAAAATCAACTATCATAATCCATTACATACAAGAACATGTCATTAAAGATGGAAATTTCTACTATGTCATGTCATGATATGAGATGATACTCACTCATGCACCTTAATCCGAGTCCTCATCGATTCCTGCAACACAATGCAATGCTAATGGCCTTAGATGTATTTTTCTCGTGCAAATGCAATGTAATGCACCATTACAATATCAATGTCGTGCTTCATATGTAATGAATGTCATTCGAGCCAATTTAATCACATATTTCAATATATGTCATGACAATTTATATCAATTGCATATAATTACCATTAATTATCATGATGTTAATGTGTTAACAACATATCTCTACTCATTCATCCTCAACAAAATTAAAATTCGCAAGCACGTTATACAAAACTCATGTCATAACAAACTTAATTTCACATAGGCATTTAGCAAAACACCTTCAAGGCAAACAATTCAAGTTATCACACAAATTGGTCCACATCATTCACAAGGCATAATGGCAACATATATCAAATTTCAAGGAATTTCACATGTAAATTCCCTATACCAAACTTAACTAGGAATTGGTTTAAGTCATTTTCATACTCGTTTCCTTATTTTCATAACCATAGTAAAGTGACCTATGTTATTCTACATACTTGCCCATTCCATATAACCCTCTCTAGGTAAGAAATGGACTAGAGTAGCAGGGAACCCTACCTCTTCGAGCATGAAACGAAAGGAAGAAGGCTTTAAAACACCTTCCTAGCCCCAAAAACCCTTGATTTCACAAAATCTTCTCCTTTGATCTTTGGTGAAATCCTTTGTTCTTGGTACGTAGACGTAGCCCTCGTCACAGTGACCAACTTTAACTCTTGGTTCGACAAATTCCAACCGACGGAACTCCGTGGATCGTGGAGAAAAGGTAGAATTTATATTTTTCTTCTTCTCCTTGCTCTCTTTCTCTTCCAACGTATGAACCAGCAGACTATGGGGAGAGAAATATCTGAAAAATCAGATAGTTAGTCCCTATTTATACTTTTTAAATTGCGCGGCCCACATTGTGCCGCACGTTTCTTACTTCTGGGTCCATTTTTGTCCTGAAACGACTTAATTCTATCTCGGTTTAAGTTCAAATTATTTTTATTTGAATTTTTCTTCAATTATAAAGAAATTTTATAATTTTTATTTTTGGGGACGTTTGTGAGTTCATCCAACCCCTAGTTGTCTCAAAAACGTGAAAAATTCGATTATCTCGGAATTTGATGAAAATTGATTGGGCAACTCCATTCGCGATACGAATCCAACGGTGAGGTCCGTTGCATCATCAGAGCTCTAGAAAAGTATGAATATTAATTTCACATTATAGTGGCAAATTACCATTTTACCATTTTTTGGAAAAAGTTCAAATTCACCCGAGTTTTACACGTTACATAATCCACTGGAGACGATCTAATGCTTGACTTGAAATTGGTTCCGCACTGATTATATTGTCTCAAATATTCTGAACGATCACATTTTATTCAACCACCGAGACACTTTGATCATCGGCGTTTAGCAAATGCACTTTTTCCACACGGGGGTCTTGGTTGACTTTCAAAATTTTCTAAATTTTTAACACTTCTAGCTTTTTGCATTATCAATGCATGTATATCTTTTAGAAGATGATACAGTAAAATTAAATTTAACCAAAATAGTTTCTCGTCCATTGTACAATTATGTTTCACATTTTTTTTAAATGCCTCAAAAATTATTAAAAATTGACTCACTATCCAGTTCTTTAACTTCTGCCAGTCACAAAGACGAACAAATTTAACACAAATATAAGTAAATTCACACACCCTCCCCCTAACTTAAATAAGATATTGTCTGTAATATATAAAACTTTGATAATCAGAACTGATAATAAAAGTTAGCAATCTGTTGTCTTCCAGTGATTAGGATATTTGACTTTCACTCAGGAGACTTAATCTGTCAAATAAATAACAAACAATTAGAATTATTATTTATAATCAAACAACAATATATATTTTTCAGAGCACATAAACTGGATCAAAAATTTGTACAAAAGTTATATCTTGAGTGAATCCATCATAATATGGTTTAAGCCTTTGATCGTTCACTCTAAAAACATTTCCAGTTAATAGATTCTCAATTTCAATTGCCCCATAGTCAAAAACTTGTTTGACAATGTAGGGACCTATCCATGTAGATCTTAATTTTCCAGAGAATAGACGAAGTTTTGCATTATATAATAGAACTTTTTGAGAAGGTTCAAAAGATTTTCGCAAGATATTTTTATCATGAATATATATATATATTGACTTAGCAATCTTTGTATTCTCATATGCTTCATTTTTTAACTCCTCTAATTCATTAATTTGAAGTTTCTGAGATATTCCAGCTTTATCCATATCAAAATTTATCATTTTGATTGTCCAATATTCTCGATATTCTAATTCTACAGGCAAGTGACATGGTTTACCATAAACTAACCGATAAGGAGACATTCTTAAAATAGTTTTATACACAGTACGGTATGTGCAAAACACATTAGTTAATCTTAAGGACCAATCTTTACGAATTGCATTCACTTTTTTTTGTACGATATATTTTATCTCCCTATTTGCTAATTTAGCTTGTCCACTTGTCTGTGGATGATACGGGGTGGATATTCTATGAGAAATCGAGTATTTTTTCATAATATTTTCAAAAAATTTATTACAAAAGTGTAATCCATCATCACTTATAATGGTCCGAGGAATTTGAAATCTAGACATAAAATTTTCTTTTAAAAACTTGACCATTGTTCTGTGATCTACATGGAATTGCCTCTACCCATTTAAAGACGTAATTGACAACAAGTGAAATATATAGATAACCAAAGGATGAGGGAAAATGGACTCATAAAATCGATGCCCCAACAATCAAAATTTTCAACAATTAAAATAGAGTTTAAAGGCACATATTTCTTTTTGAAATTTTTCCCATTCTTTGACATCTTTCACAACTTAAACAAAAGATATGAACATCTTTAAAAAGAGATGGCCAATAAAATCCACACTGTAAAATTTTAGCAGCGGTTTCCTTTGAAGCAAAATGACCTCTGCAAGCTTCAGAGTGACAAAATTGAATTACCTGACTTATTTCATGATTAGGTACACAACACCTCATTATTTGATCTTTACAATATTTAAACAAATAAGCATCTTCCTAGAAAAAATTGCGTACCTCGCTCAGAAACTTATTTTTATTAGATCAGGTATAACGAGAAAGAATAGTACCAGTGGCTAAATAATTAGCTATATCTGCATACCATGGTACTTCTATTACTGCGAATAGTTGTTCATCTGGAAAGGTTTCTTTAATTGGAGTTGGTTCTTCCTTTATTTCATAATTTAGTCTTGACAAGTGATCTACCACATTTTCAACTCCTTTCTTATCTTTAATGATAAGATCAAATTCTTGAAGTAACAATACCTATCGTACGAGACGTGTTTTAGCATCTTTTTTAGTAAGTATATATTTTAAAACTGCATGATCTGTAAATACAACAATTGATGATCCAAACATATATGAACGAAATTTAAATAAAGCAAATACAACAGTAAGTAGTTCTTTTTCTATAGTTGAATAGTTCATTTGTACATCATTTAAAGTTTTGCTTGCATTGTACATAACATTTGATTTTTTTATCTTTTCTTTGACCTAATACAACTCCTACTGCATTATCACTTGCATCACACATTAATTTAAAAGGTAAAGATCAGTTACGAGGTTGCATAATAGGTGTAGAAATAAGCATGCTTTTTAATTTATCAAATGCTAATTGACACGCTTCATTCCATTCAAATAATGCATAAAATCTTTAGATACTGAACTAAAGCTTTTTATAAATCTTCTATAAAATCCTGCATGACCTAGAAAAGGTTGAACATCTTTTACAGTTTTCGGTGAAGGCAGATTAGCTATCAAATCGATTTTAGATTTATCAACTTCGATCCCTTTTTCAAATACAACATGACCTAAAACAATACATTGTGTAACCATGAAATGACATTTTTTCCAATTTAAGACAAGATTTTTTTCTTCACATCGAATGAGTACTTTTTAAAGATTTTCTAAACATAAATGAAATGAATCACCATATAATGAAAAATCGTCCATAAAAATTTCTAAATACCTTTTTACCATATCACTAAATATACTTAGCATACAACGCTAAAAGGTAGCTGGAGCATTATATAATCCAAAAGACATCCTTTTATATGCAAATGTACCAAAAGGACATGTAAACGTAATTTTTTCTTGATCATCTATTGCAATTTCAATCTGATTATAACCAGAATATTCATCTGAAAAACAATAACATACATGACCAGCTATTCTTTCTAAAACTTGATCTAGAAAAGGTAATAAGAAATGATCTTTTCTGGTGAGAGAATTTAGCTTTCGATAGTCAATACACACACACCAACCTGTGACTGTACGCATAGGGACCAATTCATTTTCTTGATTTTTTTATTACAGTGACACTTGAATTTTTAGGGACTACCTATGTAGGACTAACCCTTTTACTATCATATATATGATAGATAATATTGACATCCAATAGTTTAAGTACTTCAATTGAGAACTACCTCTTTCAGGTGTGAGTTTAATCTTCTTTGCATCTGACGAGATGGTTTAGCATCTTCTTCCAAATATATACAAGGAGTACATAGAAGTGGACTTATACATTTTATATCTACTATTGTCCATCCAATAACACTTTGGTGATTTTTCAATATTTTTGTTTATTCTTTTTCTTAACTTTCAGATAAATTTGAAGATATGATCACGGGATGAATTTCATCTTTTTCTAAAAAATTATATTTCAAATTATTTGGAAGAGGTTTTAAATATGGCTTAAAAATTTTGACATTAGATTCTATAGATTTAGACAACAAATTTCCACGTTTTGGATTCCTTGCTGATGTATTTTTATGCTCAAAAGTAGGTAAGATTCTGATGTATATAATTCCTTTTTCAGAAAAGCCTCTTCAAAAAAATTTTGAGTTAACGACTCAACACAATTTATTTCATGCATTTCTTCTTCTTCTCTCAGTTGTTTTGCACTATTACAAATATTTCATTCCAAGGTCATGTTTCCAAATCAAAGTTTCATGACTCCATTTCTACAATTTATCAATGCATTTGATGTAGCTAGGAGTGGTCGACCTAAAAAAATAGGTATGTATGTAGATGCATGAAAAATTAGTAGTGTATCTAAAATGATAAAATCTGCTAGCAAATAAAATTGATTATCTTGAATAATAACATCTTCCACAATCCCTCGTAGAGTTTTTATCAATCGATCTGCTAATTGTAGTGTAACATTGGTAGGTTTCAGCTCACTTAATCCTAATTGCATATATACCAAATATGACATTAAATTACAATTGGCTCCAAGATCTAGTAGAGCTATTCAATTCAAAAATTTCCAATGATGCATGAGACTGTAGGACTACTCAGATCTTTGTACTTAAGAAGAGTCTTATGATGTATTACAGTACTAACTTGTTCAGTTAGGAATGCTTTCTAGAGTACATTAGTTCTTCTTTTTATCGTGCAAAGATCTTTTAAAAACTTGGCGTAAGCTGAAACTCGTTTAATTGCATCCAACAAAGGAATGTTAATCTTAACCTGTTTAAAAAGCTCAAAGATTTCAGATTGATCTTTTTCAGATGAAGGTTTCTTGACCCTTTGAGGAAAAGGTAAAGGAATAGGACACAGATGATGTTCTTCATTTTGTATTTCTGGTTGCTTTTCGGCTGAAGGTTCAGGCTCAAGTGGTTCATTAACAGGAATTGACTTTTCGTATTTTCTTGGAAATGTTAGGTTTAATAGTTTTGTCAATCACCTTACCACTCCTTAGTGTTGTGATTGCATGTACTTGACTTGGAGAAGGTTCAGAGGACACAAAATTAGCTTGACTTCGAATTTGTGGAGGTTTAGCTTGAGATGAGAATTTTCCCTTTTCTGACATACTGAGGGATTGAGTTAACTTAGCTAGATGACTCTTAATATCTTCAATACTCTGAGAAGTTTGAGTTTTAAAATCATTAAAAGCTTGAGTTGTTTGAGTATTAAAACTCATTTGACTTTGAATAAATTGATTGATAGTATTTTCTATAGTTCTTCTATGTGGGGTTTGATAAGGTTGATATTGTTGTTGATTCTGTGGTTATGGTGGACCTTGTGATTGATTTGTAGGTTGTGTACTTTTTCAACTAAAATTTGGATAATTCCTCCATCGTGGATTGTAAGTTTCAGAATACGAGTGTAAGTAAGTCTTATTATAAGTTGGAATAACATTAGATTGTTCAATTAACACTTCTTTAAAATGCAGGGATAGTTGGACATTCTACTGCAGGATGTCTTGACAATGCACAAATTTCACATATTTGATTAGTAGAAGACACAACAGATTCTAGCTTTATTTTTTTCACTTCTAAGGCTTCTAGTTTTCAAGATAAATTAGTCATTTTAGCTCTTAAATCATCATCTTCTTTTAACACATATTTTCCTCTTTCGGATGTAGATGGTTTAGTTTCCACTATATTTGAAGAAGTTGAGTCTCACATCTGGGAACTTTCAAAAATAGTATCAAAAAATTGAAACGCTTCTTCAGGATTTTTACTCATAAATTCCCCCTAGGCCATCATTTCAACAAATTGTTGCATTGTAGGTGGAGAGCATCATAAAAAAACCAACTAAAATTCATTTTTCAAATGCATGACGTGGACAAGGTTAGAGAAGATCTTTAAATCTTTCCCAACATTGATAAAAAGTTTCACCTTCTTTTACCGAAAAATTCATTATTTGATGCTTAATGTATTAGTAGGATGCACAGGAATTTTGTTTAAAAAAAATTAGTTTGCAAAGCTTGCCAATTTGTTATAGAATTAACTCTTAAAGAGTTATGCCACTGTTTAGCTTTATCTTTTAAAGAGAAAGGAAACAATTTTAAGGTGGCCATTTTCGAATTATCTTGCAAAGTTCTGTAGATTTCTTCAAAATTTTTCATATGCACATATGGGTTTTCAGATTCCAAACCATGAAATTCTGGTAATAATTGTATTATCCCTGGCATAATATTAAGATTTGGAGCGTCTATTGGAAAAGCAAAACATGACGGGGCATTAGTTCGTGTAGGATGTAAGATTCTCTTAATGGTCGAATATTTTGAACTACTTCCTATTCTTTAGGATTTTCATCCCTAGGTACGTTTTGAGCCATACTCAATTCAAATGATGCTTGTGTAGATGAAGATGATGAACACAAAGGAGATGACTAATGTGAAACTCAGGAAAATTTGAACTTTTTCTTAAAAAGGGTAGAATGGTAATTTGTCATCCTAATGCGTATTTAAAATACTCATGTTTTAGACCTCAAATGAGGAAATGAAGTTTGCCGTTTGATTCATATCACAAAATCTAGTCACCTTGTCAAATTTCGTCGAATTTCAAGATAGTCAAATTTTTGCACGTCATTCGAGACAACTACAAGGTTAATGACATTTTAAAGGTCCCCAAGAATAAAGTTTTTAAATTTTTCTTAAAATTAAGTTAAAGTTCAAATAAAATTAATTTGAACTTAATCCAGGATATAATGAATCGTTTCGAGACGAAAAACGGATCCGAAAGTCGAAATTATGCGGTGAAATTTGGACCACACATTAAAGGGGTATAAATAGGAGCAAATATCTGAAAAATCAGGTATTTCTCACCCATTTTGAGTCTTGTTTGGCCAGCCATAGAGAGGAAAGAAAAGAGAGAAAAACAAGTAAGTTCTTCAAGCTTCAATCCAAGATTCCCGGAGTTCCGTAGGTCGGAATTCGTCGAGCCAAGAATCAAAGTTCATCTCCTCGACGAGGGCTACGCGTACGTACCAAAAAGAGTGGGTTTCACCGAAGATCCAAGAGGATATTTTGGGGAAAATCAAAGTTTTGAGGTTGTTTTAATGTTATAGAAGTTCTCTACACTTCTATTGAGGTAGGGTTCTTCCTCCTTGGTTTTATTCCTCTCCTAAGGGGCTGAATTTGTGGCTTTAAGAGGCTATTCTGCGGTTGAATTTGGGATTATTTTATGGCTTGTTAATGGGCTGTTTTGTGGCTGAGTTTGAGACTGTTTTATGGCCTATTAATGGGCTGTTTTGTGGCTGAATTTGGGACTGTTTTATGGCCTGTTAATGGGCTGTTTTGTGGCTGAATTTGGGACTGTTTTATGGCCTGTTAATGCGCTATTTTGTGGCTGAATTTGGGGTTGTTTAATGGCCTATATAGGGGCTATTTTGTGGCTGTTTAGGGGCTATTTTTGGTGGCTTATATAGGGGCTGTTTTGTGGCTTATATAAGGGCCGTTATGTGGGCTATTACCTGGGCTATTTTGTGTTATATTGCACTTTTGTGATTAAGTGTATTATTGGCATAAAAATTGTGATAACATGTTTGAAATTGTGTTAGGGAAATTGTCAATGTATGTACATGCTTGTGCTATATTGATATTGTGGAGAATAATGAGAATTATATGCTTATGATATAATTTTGCCATTAAATATGTAAAACGTATTGATATTGTTCATATGTCTTTCATAGCATATTGAATATGTTATAATTGTACAATGGGACATCATATTGCATATGCACGGTAACATTGCATCATGTGGGTGTATGTGTGGTTGTCGTCAGCACCACACTTGGTAGATGATGAGTGGACTCCATTAAACTTGATCGAAGACTTGGCCGAGTCGCACAAGTTGCATGGTGATTAGGGTTGGGGTTAGCAAGGAGGGACTAGAAGATCCCTCGGGTGCAAGGCCCGGTGATTGGGATACGAACTCCCTTGGCTTGGCCCATGAAGTGTGTGGGTGTACGCGGAGCCCTTGGTGCAAGTCCATAAATTCCGAGTAGGTTGGAGACCTTTGGTGTAAGCCCATGAACATCCACCCCTTACAAAGACCCTAGGTTGGTAAAAGTCATTTGATGTGAAACATAAATGACGATTCCATACACATTGACACTTGCATGTGTTGAGGAGCTAGGAGGGGCTCAGGTTGATTTGCATGAGTGAGTCTCATCTCATTTCATGGCATGACATGATAAATTCCAACATTGAATGCATATTCTTCCTTGTAATGTTGATGTGTATATGAAATGTTGTTTGTGAGCATTGCATGTGCACTTAAGTGGGGAGTAGCCTCCGTAGGAATTACTCTACTGGACGTGGCTCACCCTATGCGGGAAAATATTTCAGGTTCTGGATACATACCGGTAGACGGCTCTCACTCGGATCCTCATGTTTGAAGAAGGCCGGATTATGGCTTTATTTTGTGTTAATGTAAAACATTTGTGAAAATAATGTTTTGGGCATGTAATCTTTTGCAAATAATTGTAATAGAACTTATATAGACTATTGTTAAACTAACCTTGCATGTTTTGATAGAAATATGGATAATTGGACCCGGTGTGGCCAATGTTTACTTATAAATGGACCCGGTGTGGTCATTGTTGAATATTGGACCTTGGATGGGTCTTGTTATTATATAATTGCACAGGTTGAGTTTTGGGTAGAGCTTCCCATACAAAGGAGACTCTGCCTGAATTTCTTCAAAATTATGGTTCCCGGTAAATGGGGCACAAATGCGTGATATCAAATTACTCGGTATTCACAGGTATTCCCCGGGTTGATGGGTAATCAACGGACCCCCAGTTTTTGGGGTGTCACAGCTTGATATCAGAGCATAGGCATACGAATAACCTAAGGCTCGATGGGCACGTGNATGAGTAATCAATGGACCCCCGAATTTTGGGGTGTCACAACTTGATATTAGAGCATAGGCATACGAATTACCTAGGGCTCGATGGGCACGGGTATAGACCATTGCATTCCATATGCATTTCATGTTATGTGCTCTACTTGCTACATGCTATGTGTTACTTGTTATGTAAATTATATGCATGATAGAAATGTATATAGAAGGGAATACACTGGGGTTATAAAACATAACCTTGGGAGTTTGGAAAAAAGGGATGAACGGTATAGTTCAATGTGTAAATGACTACTAAATACTTGATCCCTAACTTGGGATATTAACTAATTGATTTATTGCTATCTTATGTGTTTTTAGATGGCAACTAGAGGAAGGGGACGTCGGGGTGGACGGAATAACCAACCACCACCATCGGCCTTTGACCAACAAGCCTTCATGGAGGCTATTGGTGCGGCGGCGGCTACCATTGCACAAGCTAGTGCTATGGCCGCTACTATTGCACAGACTGGTGCAAGTGGGAGTCAAGGAGGTTCAAGTCACCTCTAGAAATTCAAGGCACACAATCCTTCAATCTTTCTAGGAGGGGCAGATCCTATGGTGGTTGACTATTGGTTCCGACAAATGGACAAGATCTTGAGGGCTATGGAGATTACTACCGATGCCACGAAGATAACGCTAGCTACTTTTCACCTAGAGGGAGAATCCCAGGTGTGGTGGGATTAGGTCAAGGACTCAAGGAATTTGGAGACCATGACTTGGGCAGAGTTCAAGGAGCTCTTTATGAGCAAATATTTCCCTACAACTACTAGACATGCAAAGGCCCGGGAGTTCCTAGACCTCAGACAATGAATGATGTCAGTGATGGAATATGTGGCTAAGTTCACGAAATTAGCACGTTTCGCTGATGATTATGTGGCCACAGATATAGCCAAAGTGAGAAAGTTCGAAGATGGCTTGAAGTTGTCCATTCGAGGCAAGATTGTGGGTCTTCTTCTGCAAGACTTGGACTTAATAGTCGCCACAGCAATGGCCATTGAAATAGAGGTGGATGATGCACGAAACATTCGGGAGACGGGTGTGAAAGATAAGAAGAAGGAGGGTCAATCCTCTTCTTCTAGTGCAGGGAAGAAGCAGAGGACTTCTGCTCCGTAGGGGCATCAAGGGCAGGGCCGCGGCTATCAAGGCCAAGGCCAAGGTCAGTCCTCCCGAGGCGGGAGAAACTTCAGGACTACGTATCAGGCAGGTCAAAAGACTTGCTATCATTGTCATCAGTCGGGCCACGTGAGGAAAGATTGTCCCCAACGACAAGGATCCCAGTCCCAGTCTTCAGTGGGGTACTCAGAGACGCACTCTATTCCTCCCTACCCTACCATGGGCCAGAGGAGCCATTATCAGTACCAGGGTACTCCACAAGGCCCCACTACTTCACGTGCGGAGACACCGCAAGTAGGCAGATGGGCTAGGGCATGGGTCGAGGTCGGGGACAAGGCTCACAAGCCGGTACTTTGGGGACTCAGGGGTGTGTCTACGTCATGATACCTCAGACTGAGTCGACAGATTCGTCGGTGATATAGGGTACATTTCTACTCTCTCGCTTATGGGCAAGGGTATTATTTGATTTTGGTGTATCACATTCATTTATTGTTGTATCTTGTGTGCAAGACTTGGACTTAGAGGTTGAGACCTTGGAAGAGCCATTGCATGTGAGTTATCCCCTAAGAGTTAGGGTGAGAATTGATTAGATATGTCGGGGTTATGAGTTAGAGATCTCGGGGATTATACTCACCGTGGACCTTAGAGTCATGGACATGTCTGAGTTTGATGTTATCCTTGATATGGATTGGTTGGCGACACATCGGGTAGTCATTGATTGTGATCGAAAGAGGGTCACTACTTATACGCCGGAGGGTATTTGTTTCAAGTTTCAGGGGGAAAAGCGTGATGCTTTACCTCAGGCCGTGTACGACTCTAGATGGCACGGACAGTTGATGGGTTGGCTTATAAGCCTTACCTTGGAGGATGAGATGAGACAAGAGTTGGGCTTTCCTTGGGTTGTATGTGAGTATGAGGATGTTTTTTCGGATGAGCTACCGGGATTACCTCCACATAGGGATGTAGACTTCACCATTGAGTTGCATTCCGGTACATCGCCTATCTCTATGACTCCACACAGGATGGCACCAGCTGAGTTGCAAGAACTCAAGGTCCAATTGCAAGAATTATTGGACAAGGGCTTCATTAGACCGAGCACTTCACCTTGGGGCGTTCCAGTGTTGTTTGCCAAGAAGAAGGATAAAACCCTTCGATTGTGCATACACTGTCGGCAGTTGAATAGGGTTAATATCAAGAATAGNTTTGATTGTGCATAGACTATCAGCAGTTGAATAGGGTTACTATCAAGAATAGGTACCCTTTGCCGATGATTGATGACTTGTTTGATCAGCTGAGAGGGGCGCAGGTCTTCTCCAAGATAGATATACGTACCGGTTACCATCAGTTGAGGGTTAAGGAGGTAGACATCCCTAAAACGATGTTTAGAATGCAGTATGGGCATTTCAAGTTCACAGTGATGCCATTTGGGTTAACGAATGCTCCAGCAGCATTCATGGATCTCATGCATAGGATATTCCAACCCTATTTGGATCAGTTAGTCGTGGTCTTCGTTGATGACATCTTGATCTACTCCAAGTCTGAGGAGGAGCATGAGGGTCATTTGAGAATTGTTCTCCAGACATTGAGAGATTATCAGTTGTACGCCAAGTTCAGCAAGTGTGAATTCTAGCTAACTAAGGTGAAATTTCTAGGACATGTAGTGTTGGCTTTGGGTGTATCCGTGGACCTAGAGAAGGTTGAGGCGGTTATGAATTGGGAGAGGCCGAAGTCAGTCTTCGAGATACGCAATTTTTTGGGATTGGCAAGGTACTATAGGAGGTTTATTGAGGACTTCTCCCGATTAGCTGTGCCTATGACTAAGTTGACTCGGAAAGAGGTCAAGTTTGAGTGGAATAAAGCTTGTGAGAAGGCATTCCAGGAGTTGAAATGAAGGCTTACTTCAGCTCCGATCTTGATAGTCCCGGAACGGGGACAGAGGTATACGGTCTATTATGATGCCTTGAACGACAGACTCGGTTGTGTATTGATGCAGTCTGGGAGGGTGGTGACTTATGGTTCTCGGCAGTTAAAGAATCACGAGCAGAATTACCCCATGCACGACATGGAGTTGGCGACCATTGTCTTTGCCTTGAAGGCTTGGCGCCACTATTTATACGGTAAGTAGTTTGAGGTGTTTTCGGACCACAAAAGTCTGAAGTACATCTTTACATACCGGGACTTCAATATGAGGCAACGCAGGTGGATGGAGTTTTCTAGAGGATTCTGACTTCACTTTGCATTACCGTGGTGGCTGATGCACTCAGCCGGAAGTCACGGGGAGTCTTAGCTAGTGTGACTTCCCGGGAGTGGCAAATGCTCGAGACTGTAGGACAATTCGGGCTACGTTACATGGAGCAGACTTGGGGTGCTTTGGGGAGTTTAGTGGCTACACCTTCCCTACTGAGCAGAGTGACTGAGTCCCAGGGACAGTATACAGAGTTATCATCCATCATGGACCGAGTACGATTAGGTACAGGTGACGAGGGCTGGGCCATTCACTTGGATGGTAGTCTTCGATTTAGGGGAAGGATTGTGGTTCCCCAATCTACGGAACTCAAAGAGGAGATTCTTAGAGAGTTTCATTGTTTCCGTTTTACTGTGCATCCAGGTGGCATGAAGATGTATCATGATCTTCATCGCCAGTATTATTGGAGTGGGATGAAGAAAGACATTGGGAATTTTGTTAGCCGATGTCTCATGTGTCAGTAGCTGAAAGCTGAATACCAGAGACCAACAGGGTTACTCCAACCTTTAGAGGTAGCTGAGTGGAAGTGGGAGCATGTCACGATGGATTTTGTGATTCACTTGTCGTGGACATCGCGGGGTCATGATGCGGTGTGGGTGATAGTGGACTGGCTTACGAAGTCGGCACATTTTTTGGCAGTGCGAATGACCTTCACATTGGAGGAATTCTATAGGTTATACATACGAGAGATTGTTCGGATGCATGTGGTACCCGTATCTATAGTATTGGACCGGGATCTCAGGTTTATGACTCATTTTTTGGAGAGTTTCCAGTGAGCCATGGGGACACAGTTAATGATGAGCACTACTTTTCATCCCCAGATGAACGGTCAGTCTAAGAGGATTAACCAGACTTTAGAGGACATGCTACGGGCATGCGTCCTAGATCTCAAGGGTAGCTGGGAAGATCACTTACCCTTGGTGGAGTTCGCATACAATAACAGTTACTAGGTGAGCATACAAATGGCACTCTATGAGGCATTATATGGGAGGCCATGTCGTTCTTTGATTTGTTAGACGGAGCTGGGAAATAGATCCTCTACGGGTCCGAATTTGGTTAGGGACACCTCTGAGAAGGTGGACTTGATATGAAAACGTCTCCTCACGGCTCAGAGCCGATAGATGAGCTATGTCGACAAACGACGGCGACCTCTAGAGTTTGAGGTGGGAGATCATGTCTTCTTGAAGGTGATGCCTAAGAAAGGAAGTGTCCGGTTTGGTAAGTGGGGAAAGTTGTCGCCGAGGTATATCGGGCCTTTCGAGGTACTCGAGAGGGTGGGGGCAGTGGTTTACCAGTTGGCCTTACCGCAACATCTATCATGTTTTCATGCTGTATTCCATGTCTCTATGCTCCGGAAATACACCCCGGATCTGACTCATGTGGTGGATTGGGGAGAGCTTGTTGATGCTGATGGGACCTTCGAGGAGGGACCAGTGCGCATCATGGATAGCCGGGAATAAGTTTTACGAGACAAGACCGTGCGGCTAGTGAAGGTGCTGTGGCAGCACCAAGGAGTAGAGGAAGCGACATAGGAGCGCGAGGACACCATCCGTACCAATTATCCTTTCTTATTCGAGGATGGAGGTACATTCTTATAGTCTTTTAGCATTAATTGACTGTTGCATATGCATGTGACTGTATGAGCATGTGTATGTGAATTTCGAGGACGAAATGCTTCTAAGGGGGGAAGAATGTGAAACCCGAAAAAATTTGAACTTTTTCTTAAAAAGGGCAGAATGGTAATTTGTCATCCTAATGCGTATTTAAAATACTGATGCTCTAGACCTTGGATGAGGAAACAGAGTTCGCCGTTGGATTCGTATCGCAAAATCTAGTCACCCTATCAAATTTTTTCGAATTTTGAGATAGTCAAATTTTTGCATGTCGTTCAAGGCTACTGCGAGGTGAATGACATTTTAAAGGTCCCCAAAAATAAATTTTTTAAAATTTTCTTAAAATTAAGTTAAAGTTCTAATAAAATTAATTTGAACTTAATCCGAGATATGATGAATCGTTTCGGGATGAAAAATAGATTCGAAAGTCAGAATTATGCGATGAAATTTGGACCACATATTAAGGGGGCATAAATAGGGGCAAATATCTGAAAAATCAGATATTTCTCACCCAGTTTTAGTCTTGTTTGGCCAACCATAGAGAGGAAAGAAAAGAGAGAAAAACAAGTAAGTTCTTCAAGCTTCAACTCTAGATTCCCGGAGTTTCGTCGGTCGGAATTCATCGAGCCAATAATCAAAGTTCATCTCCTCGATGAGGGCTACGCGTACGTACCAAAAAGAGTGGGTTTCACCGAAGATCCAAGAGGAGACTTTGAAAAAAAATCAAAGTTTTGAGGTTGTTTTGATGTTATAGAAGTTCTCTACACTTCTATTGAGGTAGGGTTCTTCCTCGGTTTTATTCCTATCCTAAGGGGCTGAATTTGTGGCTTTAAGGGGCTGTTTTGTGGCTGAATTTGAGACTATTTTATAGCCTGTTAATGGGTTGTTTTGTGGCTGAGTTTGCGGCTGTTTTATGGCCTGTTAAAGGGCTATTTTGTGGCTGAATTTAGGACTATTTTATGGCCTATATAGGGGCTATTTTGTGGCTGTTTAGGGTGGCTTATATAGGGGCTGTTTTGTGGTTTATATAAGGGTCGTTATGTGGGCTATTACATGGGCTATTTTGGGTTATATTGCACCTTTATGATTAAGTGTATTATTGGCATAAAAATTGTGATAACATGCTTGAAATTGTGTTATGGAAATTGTCAATGTATGTACATGCTTGTGTTATATTGACATTGTGGAGAATAATGGGAATTATATGTTTATGATATAATTTTGCCATGGAATATGTAAAACGTATTGATATTATTCATATGTCTTTCATAGCATATTGAATATGTTATAATTGTGCAATGGGACATCATATTGCATATGCACGGTAACATCGCATCATGTGGGTGTATGCATGGTTGTCGTCAACACCACACTTGGTGGATGACGAGTGGACTCCATTAAGATTTTTCGAAGACTTGGCCGAGTCGCACAGGTTGGATGGTGATTAGGGTTGGGGTTAGCAAGGAAGGACTAGAAGATCCCTCGGGTGCAAGGTTCGGTGATTGGGATACGCACTCCTTTGGCTTGACCCATGAAGTGTGTGGGTGTATGCGGAGCCCTTGGTGGAAGTCCACAAATTCTGAGTAGGTGGAAGACCCTTGGTGTAAGCCCATGAATATCCACCCCTTACAAAGACCCTAGGTTGGTAAAAGTCATTTGATGTGCAACATAAATGACGATTCCATACACATTGGCACTTGCATGTGTTGAGGAGCTAGGAAGGGCTCGGGTTGATTTGAATGAGTGAGTCTTATCTCATTTCATGGCATGACATAATAAATTCCAACATTGAATGCATATTCTTACTTGGAATGTTGATGTGAATATGGAATGTTGTATGTGAGCATTGCATGTGCACTTAGGTGGGGAGTAGTCTCTGTAGGAGTTACTCTACTGGGCGTGGCTCACCCTATACGGAAAAATATTTCAGGTTCTGGATACACACCGGTAGACGGCTCTCACTTGGATCCTCATGTTTGAAGAATGCCGGATTGTGGCTTTATGTTGTATTAATGTAAAACATTTGCGGAAGTAATGTTTTGGACATGTAATCTTTTGCAAATAATTATAATAGAACTTATATAGACTATTGTTAAACTAACCTTGTATGTTTTGATATAAATATGGATAATTGGACCCAGTGTGGCCAATGTTAACTTATAAATGGACTCGGTGTGGTCATTGTTGAATATTGGATCTCAGATGGGTCTTGTTATTATATAATTGCACACGTTGAGTTTTGGGTAGAGCTTTTCGTACAAAAGAGACTCTGCCCGAATTTAATCAAAATTATGATTCCCGGTAAATGGGGCACAAATGCGTGATATCGAATTACTCGGTATCCACAGGTATTCCGTGGGTTGATGGGTAATCAACGGACCCCCGGTTTTTGGGGTGTCACAACTGATTTACAGAACCTACTGATGAATGAACAAACATAAACTACAAAAAAGAAAACAAAGAATTTATAAACATATAATACAAGTAAACAACTTCCCTATTTTATTTAATTTCAAATTATCGTAACTTCGCGGCAATGGTGCCAAAAATCTGATTCGACCTAATTCGTGATCTGATTTATATTATACACCAAAGTATAAGTGGTCAAATTATATTTTTCTCGATTTATGTACAAGATTGATCCCATGAAGAGTTTTAATAATTAGAATTTAAAATAAGAGTTGTGAAGTTGTTGTTGAAGCAGTGTAACATAAGATTGCTAGTGATGTGAGATTAGATTGATAACTAGTCTAAGTATTTTAAATATATAAGTAAACTGGTTGAAGACAATAATATTAAAGGTACCCTTCAGTTTAAGGATCCCATATGCTTTTTTTTGGTTATATGCTGGAAATGCCACTTTACAACAGTTAACTTTTCTTGTCACTTGGAAAGTCAACTAGTAGGTCTGATGTATATTAAACCATAATACAACAACTTCTTAGGTTAGCTGGTAGGTATAAGCATATTAAGCCATAACACATCAACTTCTTAGGTTAGCTGGTGGTATATATGATAATTGACTAATCCAAGTAACCAGAAGGTCAAGTCATTCATGAGGATCACAGGAATTACTCAATTGGCAATATTATAGTATGTATCAGTTAGACACCCCTAATAATCCAGAAGGTCAAGTCATTCAGGAGGATCATTTAGGTTATTCATGTGACAACTTTTATATCTTGTATAAGTTAAACAACCCTAGTAATCCAGAAGGTCAAGCCATTCAGGAGGATCAATTAGGTTATTCATCTGACAACTTTTATATCTTGTATCAGTTAAATAACCCTAGTAATTCAAAAGGTCAAGCCATTCAGATGGATCACTTAGGTTATTCATCTGACAATTGTACCATACAACAGTAAAACATCCTCAGTGCACCAGAAGGTGAAGCCATTCAAATGGAACAATTTAAATATTCCATCGGTAGGTTGATGATTCACTGATGACATAATTCCGGGCTATGTAGTAACACCCAATTACGTACATCACTGTATCATGTATGAAGTGCATAATAATATATAGTATAGAATGTTAAGTATCTCTGGTGTTCATAATTGTGAGTATTTTCTAAGCATAAAAAACATCAGCATTTTCACAACTTAACCAACATTATACATATGTTCACCCCTCACTGAAGGGTATAAGTAAACTACTCACACTCCATTACTATTAACAAGCAAGAAGTCCAAGTAATTTTCATTACAATACTAAATAAAATACAGACGCTGACACTTCTTTGCAAGGAACAACTGAAAAACAACCACCCTTAATATCATTTAAGACACAAAGGTGGCAGCAGTTCAACTTTCCAAGTAAAAGGACATAACATTTTTTTTTTTTTTGAAATAGAAAAAAGGGGCCTGAAGAGGCTTGTATCCAACAACACAAAGGATGCCTGAAAAGGCTCTAATCCTCCAAGACAAGGGGTAACACTCAAATGAAACCCAGCTGAGGGTTCAACAGGAAAGGAGTAACCAATTGAAGCCTCGGCTGGGCCCAAACGAGGAAATACGAAGCATCAGCCTCACAATAAGGAAATAAAATACCCCATGGAGTTCTAGAAACAGACATAAAACAGCCCCCAGGTAGAATGAAAGCCATTGGAGAGACTCCTCCTTCCACAATAAAATGCAGAACGTGGACTGGGCATCAGAGGAAGCCGTAAAAATCGCACTCAGACCACATTCCCTGTCAACACACGCAGGAGGACCCCAGCATTGAGGGCCAGCCCAAGTAGAGGATTCCCCAACACAAATCCACACACAACAATTAACCATGGTCATCATCAACGTCCTCAATGATAGTCTGCCTGCAAGAGTTATCAACCAAAAGCTTTTTTCTTCTTAGAGTATACAATGAAAGTTGATCATGAATGAATCTCCTTTTTCCAGCCCTAGGTAGTAAATCAGAAACCATAAATTCAAAGGAGCTAGATTCGTTGATAGCATAGGAGGCCAGGAAGTCCGCAAGACCGTTAGCTTCTCTGTAAATGTGATTTATCTTAAAATTAAGTGTGTGTAACAATCCACAAATTTCATCAATGATTTTTTTGCATTTCCAAGGGGCCTTGACCTTTCCCAGAACCATACCCACCAGCACTTGGGAATCTGATTCTATAAGAAGGTGATGGTTGATAAGATCGTGACACAAAAGCATCTTAATGCCCTCCAAGAGAGCTTTGCATTCTGCCTGCATGTTTGAGCCCCTCTCGAAAAAGGAGGCAGCAGCCACAACAATATTCCCCTTCGAATTCCTAACCACCATGCCGCCACCTGACAAGCCAGAGGAGCCCTTTGCTGCGCCATCAACGTTAAGCTTCAAGGTACCCACTGGAGGGGGGTTCCATTTGATCCATAAGGACTTTGTGATAACAACATGGGTAACATTGATCTGTAAATCAACAAGAAGAGCCAGGCCATTTCTGTCATCACCTGTCTTAGGTTTAGTGTTGAAAGCCTGAAGGCGTAGGGCACTCATAATTTGTAGAAATACACCGTAAGAATTAAGTTTCTCCTCCTCAAAACGTCTCCTGCACCGTTTTTTCCAGATGGCCCAGTACAGAAGCAGAGGAACTCCTCTAATAAGAGCATGACTCATCGAGCAATCTTTAAAAATCCTACTAAGGCGCATGAATCTGGTAATGGGGGATTCCCCCTCAATCAGAGCAAATCCCATCCTACCTGCAAATCTCCTCCATATTGAGTTTGAAAACCTGCAGTCAATAAAAAGGTGAGAAACAGTTTCCTCATTTTCATCACAAAAACTAGGACGAACCGAGTTTTGGCAACTCATAAAAGGACATAACATAAATGTAGAAATAACAGAGTTTTGGCTGGAGAGTAGGACGAACCGAGTCTTGAATTTTTCTATGACTTTCTTTCTTTTTCTCTCTTTTTCTTTTCTTAAATTCTCTCTGGGGCTCTCCTGATCTCTCTCTAATTTCAGCTCGTTGAAAATGAAAATGGCAACTCATATATATAGGCAAAGGTGAAGCAGGAGGTGGAGGATTTGCTCAAACTGCCTAAAGCCATCGTCCGGATGCCCCCACCATCGTCCGGACGGTCATTGTTTGCTGGTGGAGCTTCCATGACATTCTTGCATGTTCTTATTGTTGAATTACACTTGCCTCCTTAGTTGTTTTAAGCTTTGACAGATTGTTCCTCCTGATTTTCGGCAATTTCAAACAAAAAACCCTAAAATTTTTAAACAGTACACACATAAACCCTAGTTTACGCACAAATCCTAATTTATAGTTTTTAACTATTTTATCTTACAAAATTAATTTATTTAATTATATTAATTTGCATATTAATTAGGGTTAATCATCTGGTGTCACTGTAATAAAAAATCAAGAGAATGAATTAGTCCCTATGCGTACAGTCACTGGTTGGCGTATGTGTATTGACTATCGAAAGCTAAATTCCCTCACCAGAAAAGATCATGTTCCATTGCCTTTTCTAGATCAAGTTTTAGAAAGAATTGTTGGTCATGCGTATTATTATTTTTTAGATTGATATTTTGGTAATAATCAGATTGAAATTGCAATAGATGATTTAGAAAAAATCGCATTTACATGTCCATTTGGTAATTTTACTTATAAAAGAATGCCTTTTGGGTTATGTAATGCTGCAGCTATTTTTCAACATTGATAGAATAGTATTTAGAATTTTTTATGGACGATTTCTCGGTATATGGTGATTCATTTCATTTATGTCTAGAAAATCTTGAAAAATTTCTTATTTGTTGTGAAGAAACAAACCTTATTTTGAATTGGAAAAAATTTCATTTCATGGTTACACAAGGTATTGTTTTAGGTCGTTTAGTTTCTAAAAAAGGAATTGAAGTTGATAAGTCTAAAATTAATTTGATAGCTAATCTTTCTCCACGTAAAACTGTAAAATATTTTTGATCTTTTCTAGGTCATGCAAGATTTTATAGAAGATTTATTAAAAATTTCAGTTCAATATTCAGACCTAATGTAATTTTATATGTCAAGAAGTATTATTTGAATGGAATGGTGCATGTAAATTAGAATTTGATAAATTAAAACATATGCTTATTTCTGCACCTATTATGCAACCTTCTGACTGGTCTTTATCTTTTGAATTAATGTGTGATGTTAGTGATTATGCAGTAGGAACTGATGTACAAAGGAATTATTCTACTACAGAAAAGGAATTACTTGCTATTGGGTTTGCATTAGATAAATTTCATTCATATCTGGTTGGATCATCAATTGTTGTATTTACTGATCATGCAGCTTTAAAATTACTTACTTACTAAGAAAGATGCTAAACCACGTCTCCTACATTGGATACTGTTACTTCAAGAATTTGATCTTATAATTAAAGACAATAAAGGAGTTGACAATGTGATAGCAGATCACTTGTCAAGGCTAAATTATGTTATAAAAGAAGAATCAATTCCAATTAGAGAAACCTTTCCAGATGAGCAACTTTTTGCAATAACAGAAATACCATGGTATGTAGATAGAGCCAATAATTTAGCTACTGGTACTATTCCTTCTCATTATACCTGGACTAATAGAAACAAGTTTCTAAGTGAGGTACATAATTTTTTTTGGGAGGATCCTTATCTGTTTAATTACTGTAAAGATCAGATAAGAAGACGCTTGACTTGATCCAAAATATGTACACCCAAGTGAAGGATTAAAATCATTATTTTTCTAGAGCTCGGATGATGCAACGGACCTCACCGTTGGAATCATATCGCAAAATTGAGCTGCCATGCCAATTTTCGTCAAATTCTGACATAGTCGGATTTTTGCATGTTTTATCAGACAATTGGGTGACGAATGACCTCACAAAGGTCCCTAAAAATAGAATTTATAAAATTTCTTGATAATTAGATTAAATTTCAAATAAAATTAATTTGAACTGGAATCGAGAATTAATTAAGTCATTTCGAGTTAAAACTGGACCCGAAAGTAATAAACGTGAGGGGCAATGTGGACCGCACAATTAAAAGCATAAATAGGGGTTAAATATCTGAAAAATCAGATATTTTCACCCCTAAGTCTGCTGAACTCACATGTTGAAGAGCAGAGAAGAGAGAAAACCTAGATTTCTACATTTCTTTTTTCAATCCAAGGAGTTCCGTTGGTCGAAATTGCTTGGACCAAGAGTTAAACTTCATCTAAGCGATGAGGGCTACGCGTACATCCCAAGAACGAGGGTTTTCACCAAAGATCCAAAGAAGAAATTTTGGGAAAATCAAGTTTTTTGAGTGGTATTGGAGTTCCTGAAGTTCCTACCTTCTGTTTACGCTCCAAGAGGTAGGGTTTCTTCCTACCTTGGTTTATTTCTTACCTAGAATGCTATATTTAATGGGTAAGGGTAAGGGTATTGAATAACATGGGTCACTTGCCTATAGTTATGGAAATGGGAGTAGAAGAGATTTATATGAGAAAGTTCCTTGTGAAATTCCATGAAAGTTGGTAATGTGTGGGCATACTATGTGTTTATATTGTGCCCTGTGATTTTAGTGTGTTATTGACATAGATTATATGGTAGCATACTGGTGAATTATGTTGTATATAAATGTTGATATATGTTCATCGATATATTGACATTGTGATGATTTATGGTAATTATCTGCATTAGATAAATTGCCATGACATATGTTGAAATATGTGGTTGCATGGGTCCACATGGCCTTAGCTACTTTTCAGCTAGAGGGAGAATCCCAAGTGTGGTGGGATTGGATCAAGACATCGAAGAACTTGGAGGTAATGACATGTGCAGAGTTCAAGTAGCTCTTTATGGGCAAGTACTTCCCAGCTGTTGCTAGACATGCAAAGGCCCGGGAATTCTTGGATTTGAGGCAAGACACGATGACGGTGATGGAGTACATGGCTAAATTCACCGATTTAGCTCATTTTTTCGATGACTACGTGGCCACAAACATGGCCAAAGTGAGGAAGTTTGAGGATGGTTTGAAATTGTCCATCCGGGGTAAAATTACGGGTCTTCTTCTGCAAGACTTAGACTCGATGGTCGCGAAAGTTATGACCATTGAGATGGAGGTAGATGACACACAGAACATCCGAGAAGCTGGTGTTAAAGACAAGAAGAATGAGGGTCAATCCTCTTCTTCTAGCTCAGGAAAGAGGCAGAGAACTTTTGCTCTATAGGGACAACAGGGGCAGGGCCGTAGCCATCAAGGCCAAGGCCAAGGTCAATCTTCCTAAGGCGGGAGACACTTCAAGGCTTCCAGCCAAGCTAGTCAGAGAGCATGTTTCCATTGCCACCAGTCAGGTCACATGAAGTGGGATTACCCTCAGAGGCAGGGATCCGAGAGTTATGGGACGCCTTACTCACAGTCGTTAGTGGGACAACCACATACATACATTCCTTCCTACCCCACCATGGGCCAGAGGAGCCAATACCAATTGCAGGGTCCTACACAAGGCCCTACTAGATGGGCCAGTGCATGGGTCAAGGTCGAGGATAGGGCTCACAAGCCGGTACGTCAGGGAACCAGGGGTGTGTCAACGCCATTATGCCACAAATTGAACTGGTGGATCAGTCGGTCATATAGGGTACATTTCTACTCTCTCGCTTATGAGCTAGAGTATTATTTAACTCTGGTGCATCGCATTCTTTTATTGTTGCATAATGTGTGAAAGACTAGGGCTTAGAGGTTGAGACCTTGAAAGAGCCATTGCATGTAAGTTCTCCCCTCGGAGCTAGGGTGAGAGTTGATCAGGTATGTCGGGGTTGTGAGCTAAAGATCTCAGGGATTCTACTCACCGTGGACCTTAAGGTCATGGACATGTCAGAGTTCGATGTCATCCTCGGGATGAATTGGTTGGTGGCACATCGAGTCATCATTGACTGTGATCAGAAGAGAGTAGTTGCTTATACATCGGACGGTGTTTGTTTTAAGTTTCAAGGGGAAAAGTATGGAGCTTTACCCCAAGCTGTGTACGACTCTAGATGGCATGGACAGTTGATGGGTTGGCTAGCAGGCCTAACCCTAGAGGACGAGGAGAGACGGGAGTTGGGTCTACCTCAGGTTGTGTGTGAGTATAAGGACACTTTTTTGGATTAACTACCGGGATTACCTCCACATAGGGATGTAGACTTCACCATTGAGTTACATCCCGGTACGTTGTCTATTTCTATGACTCCACATAGGATGACACTAGCTGAGTTACAAGAACTCAAGGTCTAATTGCAAGAATTGTTGGACAAGGGGTTTATTAGACCGAGCACTTCACCTTGGGGTACTCCGGTATTGTTTGCCAAAAAGAAAGATAAGACACTTCAGTTATGTATCGACTATCGGCGGTTAAACCGGGTTACTATCAAGAATAGGTACCCTTTACCGAGGATAGATGACTTGTTTGATCAACTGAGAAGGGCACGGGTGTACTCTAAAATAGATCTCCATACTGATTACCATCAATTGAGGTTTAGGGAGGAGGATATCCTTAAGATGGCGTTTAGAAAGCGGTACGGGCATTTTGAGTTCACTGTGATGCCATTTGGGTTGACGAATGCTCTGACGACATTTATGGATCTCATGCATATGGTGTTCCAACCCTATTGAGATTAGTATATCGTGGTCTTTGTTGATGACATTTTGATTTATTCCAAGTCGAAGGAGGAGCATGAGGATCATTTGAGGATTGTTCTACAGACATTGAGAAACCACCAGTTGTATGCCAAGTTCAGCAAATGTGAATTTTGGCTTACGGAGGTGAAATTTTTGGGACACGTGGTGTCAGCTTTGGGGGTATCCATAGACCTGAAAAAGGTCATGGCAGTTATGAATTAGGAGAGGTTGAAGTCAGTCTTCGAGATACGTAGTTTGTTGGGATTGGCAAGGTATTACCGAAGGTTCATCGAGGACTTCTCCCAATTAGCTGCACCTATGATGAGATTGACCCAGAAGGAGGTCAAGTTTGAGTGGAATGATTCATGTGAAAGGCATTCCAAGAGTTGAAAAGGAGGCTTACTACAGCTCCTATTCTGATAGTTCTAGAAAGGGGACAGAGGTACACTGTGTATTGTGATGCCTCGAAAGACAGACTTGGTTGTATTTTGATGCAATCCGGGAGGGTAGTAGCTTATGGTTCTCAGTAGTTAAAGAATCACGAGTAGAATTACCCCACACATGACATGGAGTTGGCGGCCATTGTTTTTGCTTTGAAAGCTTGGCGTCACTATCTATACGGTGAGCAGTTCAAAGTATTTTCGGACTATAAGAATCTGAAGTACATCTTTACACAGTGGGACCTCAATATGAGGCAACACAGGTGGATAGAGTTTCTTGAGGACTACGACTTCACTTTGCATTACCATCTCGGTAAGGCAAATGTAGTGACTGATGCACTTAGTCGTAAGTCACAAGGAGTCTTGGCTAGTGTGGCTTCCCGGGAGTGGCAGATGCTCGAGACTGTAGGGCAATTCGGGCTACAATATGTGGGTCAGGCTTAGGGTACATTGGAGAGTTTTGGTGGCTACGCCTTCCCTACTGAGCAGAGTGATCGAGTTCCAGGGCAGGATCCAGAGTTATCCTCCATCAGGGACTGAGTGCAAGCAGGTATCAATGACGAGGGCTAGGCCATTCACTCTGATGGCAATCTTCGGTATAAGGGAAGGGTTGGGGTTCCCCAGCTAGCAGGTTTGAGGGAGGAGATCATTAGGGAATTCCATTGCACCCGATTTGCTGTGCATCCAGGTGGCATGATGATGTACCATGATCTTCGTCGCCAATATTATTGGAGTGGAATGAAGAGAAACTTTGGGGACTTTGTCAAACGATGTCTCACGTGTCAACAGGTTAAGGCTGAGCACCAGAGACCAGCGGGTTTACTCTAGTCTTTGGAGGTAGTAGAGTGGAAGTGGGAGCATATCACGATAGATTTTGTGACTCACTTGCCACGAACATCTTAGGGACATAACGCGGTGGGGGTGTTAGTGGACCAACTTACAAAGTTAGCACACTTTTTGGCAGTACAGATGACCTTCACATTGGAGGAATTCTGCAGGATGTATATACGGGAGATTACCGATTGCATGAGGTACCTGTATCTATAGTATCGGATTGGGATCCTACGTTTACAACTCATTTTTGGTAGAGTTTCCAGCGAGCCATAGGGACACAGTTGATGATGAGTATTGTTTTTCATCCCCAGACGGACGAGCAGTTAGAAAGAACCATCTAGACTTTTGAGGACATGCAACGGGCATACGTCCTAGATTTAAAGGGTAGCTGGAAAGATCACTTACCCTTAGTGGAGTTTGCCTACAATAATA
Organism: Ilex paraguariensis; assembly: GCA_963454935.2. Taxonomy (NCBI): domain Eukaryota; kingdom Viridiplantae; phylum Streptophyta; class Magnoliopsida; order Aquifoliales; family Aquifoliaceae; genus Ilex; species Ilex paraguariensis. The sequence continues at coordinate 1,805,746 of CAUOFW020000001.1, forward strand.
GTTACCAAGCGAGCATACAGATGACACCCTATGAGGCACTATATGGGAGGTCATACCATTCTTCAGTTTGTTGGACGGAGGTGGGAGAGAGACCCTTTATGGGTTCGAATTTGATTAGAGACACCTTGGAGAAGGTGAACTTGATACGGAAGCATCTTCTCATGGCTCAGAGTCGATAGAAAAACTACGCCGACAGATGGCGGCGACCTCTAGAGTTTGAAGTGGGTGATCATGTCTTCTTGAAGGTGATGCCTCAGAGAGGAGTGGTCCAATTTGGTAAACGGGAAAAGCTGTTGCCGAGGTATATCAGGCCCTTCGAGATACTCGAGTGGGTGGGTACAGTGGCTTACCAGTTGGCGTTATCGCCAAATCTATTGGGTGTTCATGCGATATTTCATGTCTCTATGTTTCGGAAATTTACTCCAGATCCGACACATATGGTGGATTGGGGCGAGCTTGTTGTTGATGTTGATGGGACCTTCGAGGAGGGACCGGTGCTCATTATAGATAGCCGGGATCTAGTTTTGTGAGACAAGACCGTGAGGCTAGTGAAGGTGCTTTGCAGCACCGAGGAGTGAAGGAGGCGACATGCAAGCGCGAGGACACTATTCATACCAATTATCCTTTTTTATTTGAGGATGGAGGTACACACTTATAATCATTCCGTGTTATATGACTATTGCATATGCATGTGCTTGAATGTATATGTGTATGTGAATTTCGAGGACAAAATTCTTTTAAGTGGGAAGAATGTAAAACTCGGGTAAATTTAAACTTTTTCGAAAAAAGGGTAAAATGGTAATTTGTCACTATAAGGCGGGTTTAACATCAGTATTTTTCTAGAGCTCGGATTATGCAACAGACCTCACCGTTGGAATTGTATCACGAAATCGAGTTGTCATGTCAATTTTTGTCGAATTCTGAGATGAATTTTTACACGTTTTACGAGATAATTGGGTGACGAATAACCGCACAAAGGTCCCCAAAATTGAATTTATAAAATTTTCTTATAATTAGATAAAATTTCAAATAAAATTAATTTAAACTGGAACTGAGAATTAATTAAGTCGTTCCGGGTTAAAAACGAACCCGGAAGTAATAAACGTGCGGGACAATGTGGACTGCACAATTAAAAGTATATATAGGGGTTAAATATCTGAAAAATCAAATATTTTCAGCCCTAAGTCAACTGAACTCACACGTTGAATAGAAGAGAAGGGAGAAAAGAGAGAAAACCTAGATTTCTACATTTCTTTCTTCAATCCAAGGAGTTCCGTTGGTCAGAATCGCTTGGACCAAGAGTTAAACTTCATCTACGTGACGAGGGCTACACGTACGTCCCAAGAATGAGGGTTTTCACTGAAGATCCAAAGAAGGAATTTTGGGAAAATCAATTTTTTGGAGTGGTATTGGATTTCTTGAAGTTTCTACCTTCTATTTAAGCTCCAAGAGGTAGGGTTTCCTCCTACCTTGGTTTATTTCTTAGCTAAAATGCTATATTTAATGGGTAAGGGCAAGGGTATTGAATAACATGGTCACTCGCCTATAGTTATGGAAATGGGAGTAGAAGAGGTTTATATGAGAAAGTTCCTTGTGAAATTCCATGAAAGTTGGTAGTGTGTGGACATGCTATCTGTTTATAATGTGCCTTGTGATTTAAGTGTGTTATTCGCATAGATTATATGGTAGCATACTTGTGAATTATGTTGTATATAAATGTTGATATATGTTCATTGATATATTAACATTGTGATGATTTATGGTAATTATATGCATTAGATAAATTGCCATGACATATGTTGAAATATGTGGTTGAATGGATCCGCGTGGCATTCATAGCATGTTGGACATAATAGTTATTAGCAATGGTTCATTACACTGCATTTGCACGGGGATATCGCATCCATAGGCATGAGGTGGGTGTGTGTGAATGGTGTGATCAAACACCAAATTTGGTGATTGATGGTGAACTCGAAAATGTTGGATTGAAAATTTGATTGAGTTTCATTGTTACATGAAAAACTTGTGTCGGGTATAGCAGGAAGGGATAGATCCTCCCTCAGGTGCAAGACCTGACTATTGGTTTATATACTTCTGGCAATGCAAGTCCAAAAAATTGTATTGGTGTGCGAAGCCGGTGGTGCAACACCAAAAGTCCACTACCCAAACAAAGACACATGGTTTTGTTATATAAATGATTCATTTGATGGGAAACATCCATAAATGAATTAGTTTTATGAACATATGAATCTATTTCAAAATTGTCTTTGGATGTATTTTATCAAGAACAAATGTTTTACACACAAGCATTGCATTGTGTTGTGGGAGCCGGAGTAGACTTGAGTGAAAATGCATGAGTGAGTCTCACCTCATATCATGACTTGGCATGATACTATTCGCATGATGTCGGATTAAGCGGCAGTCACGGGCATTTTCGCAGGTTGACGAGTCGTCAACGGGACCCCCAATTTTAGGGGCGTCACACTCAACTCGTCTACAAACAAGCAAGTGTTTCTACAAGGCATCCAACCATGACATTAATATTCTATTCTTTAGATAAAGCACAATAATGGTGAAGATTGAAATGTTGTCATGAAAATCTAGCCAAGGTACTTGTCTTAAACTAACGAGTCTTTCTATGCAAGAGTCATCGGTGACATAGAAAGAACCCACAGTTATATGAAGTACTTTAGCTTTGCCAGATGCATTCAATCATTCAATAAACAAGTGAAATAAAAAGTACTAAAGCATAAAGGAAATGCACAAATATAACTTCCAGATAATTTATACATATTTATCACCTCTTACTAAAGTGTGAATGAGGAAATACTCACTTTTCATGGCTTGGGTAAAGATAGAAAAGTGAGTGATACTTATCCCTCCAAGTAGAGGAGTTACAAAGTGAAACACACTAAACAAGGAGCCGATCTTCAACGAAAGTGAATCACGTTCCACCCTTCACGGTTTTGGTAATGCTCCAGAAAAGTGGAAGAGTTTCACCCCTCTAAGAAAGAAGAAAGCTCAAGCAATGGAAGTGAAATAAATGAACAATGAAAGTAGAAGAAAGCTAGTCACTTTTGGAGGGTTGCTTCCTCAACCAAAAGATGAACTATCTCCCTTGATACAAGCAAATATAATTCTAAGACAAGCTATATGAGTGGGAGTCTAAGCCTCCACCAAGCTCTCTACAAGTCCCTTTGAAGCTCCCATAATGGGAGTATTTATAGGCAAGGAGGAGGGAGCAAAGTAGTGTGGAGGAATAGTACAAGGCATTCAAAGTCCAAGTGAAAGTCGCAAAGTCCAGAGAGAAAATCAACCACTCTGCAGCCTGTCTGTGGAGAACGTTCAAACGTGATCTGGCGTTCGAACGTTGTTTTTGTTTTTGCTTTGTGGGCATTCGAACGTTGTCTAGCGTTCGAATGTTTCTTCTGTCTTTACTTTATGGGCATTCAAATGTCAGATGGGGTCGGACCTTCTCACTCAAGTGGCCTGTGGTTTTCTGTGAAAACCTATTTCCACACTCCATGCACATCTCGGCGCTTTGCACTCATCATCCTAGTCCTCAATTAATTCAAGTGGACGTTCAAATGTGAGTTGGCATTCGAATGTGGTACTCAAGTACCTCAGGGTCTTCCTTCTGGGTTGCAACACACCATGTCTCAGTAGTCTGGTCTTCAAATGATTTGAAGTAACGTTTGCACTTTGATAGGCGTTCGAACGTTGATAGGCATTCGAACATTCTTGGCTTGGTCTAAGCTGTTCCAATTTTGCTCTAGAATATGCTAGTGTTGTATGGGAGTCTGATATTCATTGCATTTGGCCCCGTGTGTAATTTATGACCTGAAATGTCATCATTTAAATTCTATCAAAGTATAATTAGTCTTAAAGGGGCATAGAAATATGCTAATTTTGACTATTAATCAACGTTGTGTACCTAATCATGAAATTGGTCAAGTAATTCAGTTTTGTTACTCTGAAGCTTGCAGATGCCATTTTGCTTCAAAGAAATCTGGTACTAAAATTTTACTATATGGATTTTATTGGCCAACTCTTGTCAAAGATATACATGTATTTTGTTTAAATTGTGACTGATGTTAAAGAATGAGAAATATTTCAAAATAAAATATGATACCTTTAAACCCTATTTTAATTATTAAAATTTTTGATTATTTAGGCATCGATTTTATGAGACCATTTCCCCCATTCTTTGGATATCTGTATATTTTGGTTGCAGTTGATTATGTCTCTAAATGGGTAGAGGCAATTTCATGTAGAAATAGTGATCACAAAATAGTGGTCAAGTTTTTAAAAGAAAATATTTTATCCATATTTGAAATTCTTCGAACCATTATTAGTGAAGGTGGATCACATTTTTGCAATACAATTTTTGAAAATCTTATGAAAAAATACTTGATTTCTCATAAAATATCCACTCTGTATCATCTACAGACAAATGCACAAGCTGAATTAGCTAATAGGAAAATAAAATAAATTTTTTTAAAAATAGTAAATCCAGATCGTAAGGATTGGGCTCTGAGATTAACTGATGCACTTTGGACATGCCATACAACATATAAAACTATTTTTAAAATGTCTCCTTATTGGTTAGTTTTTGGCAAATCATGTCACTTGCCTGTAGAATTAGAACATTGAGCATATTGGGCAATCAAAATGATGAATTTTGATATGGATAAAGCTGGAGTATCTCGCAAACTTCAAATTAATGAATTGGAAGAATTAAGAAATGAAGCATATGAAAACACAAACATTGCCAAGTCTAGAACAAAAATTTTTCATGATAAAAATATCATGCAGAAGTCTTTTGAACCTTCTCAGAAAGTTCTGTTGTATAATTCAAAACTTTGTATATTTCCTGGAAAGTTAAAATCTAGATGTATAGGTCCTCAAATTGTCAAACAAGTTTTTGATTATGGGGCAATTGAAATTTAGAATTCATTAATTGGAAATATTTTCAAAGTGAATGGTCAAAGACTTAAACCCTATTATGATGGATTTAGTCAATTTTTTTGTGTCAATTTTTTAAACCCGAATAGTGAGTCAATTTTTTGAGTCGTTTTTAAAATTTTTGAAAAAAAAAATTGTAAAATGTATGAGAAGCTAGTTTGGTTAAGTTTAATTGTAATGTACCATTTTCCAAAAGATAAACATTCTTTGATCATGACAAAAGCTAGAGTTGTTAGAAAGTTAGAAGTTACGGACAATCAAGAGAAACCCTTGTGTGGAAAAAGTTCATTTGCTAAACGCCGATGAGCAAATCGTCTTGGTGATTGTGTGAGATGTGGTTGTTTAATGCATTTGAGACAATATAATCAGTGTGCGGAACCAATTTTAGGTTGAGTATTAGATCGTCTCGAGTGGATTAGGTATGAGCAGAGTAAGGAATATCCTGAGACGCCATCCTATTCTACTCTTATGTTTTCAAGATACGTAAGAAGTGAAATTAACCATGTCCCTGGTATTGTTGATTTGGAAGATTCTGATTCTGATTAAGTATGGTCAAATGAATGGTGTATATATGTAAATAGCTATAGATTAATTAGGAAAATGAGTAAATAATAATTAACAAATAAAAAATTAATAAACTAATTTTTTGAAAAAAAGAGTGAGTGGCAAGTTATGTGGAATGTGTAAAGTTGTAATTAATCTTGTAACTACAGGATTCTAATTGAAGAAGACAGAAAACCAAGAGTCAATAGCTTGTAGATTGCATGCAAAATCTATTGCATTAGCACCGTCTGGATAGTGGTGATGGCGTATGGATGGTCCTACTCCTAGAAAAACCCAGCAACATTAAAAATTGTTCAGTTTTAGTTCCCTCGTAGGCAGAATACAAAAACTAGCATCTTCTACCCCAAATTAATTCTCAAATTTGCTATATAAGGCCTTTTTCTTCAAATATTTTTCGATCATTCACTTACCTGTACCATTTTCAAGGATCCTACCGATTGAAATCAATTGAAAGCAAGTAGTTAGAGAGAAATTAGTGAAAAGATGGATCCAAGGATTAGAACGGGAGGTTCTTCAAGTCGAGCACGAAGAGGCCAATCTCAGCAACCTGAAGCACCTCCGCAACAACCCCAACCAGGAAATGTCTACAATGCTGCAATGTTTGAGAATGTTGAACACTAAATCTAGTATGAAACTCACTTCCTCTCTAAAACTATCATTCTTGAAATGCCAGTAATTTATGAAGATTTTGAGAACATAGGGGTTAGACAAATTCTTGCTGCACGTGGATGGCTGGGTTATGATAGATTTGTTGCTTCTGCTTATGATTGTTTGGTCTGTGAATTTTATAGCAACGCAAAAATAATTTGGGAAAGACAATTTTGTGTGTTTGTCAGGGGTAGAATTTTTCAAGTTACATTGGCTACTATAGCTGATATTTTTCAGCCTATGCAAAGACATCCCAACCCGCAATACCCTTACACTCAAGTACCTAGTTTGACCGATGTAGGGATAGAATTGATAGGCAATCCAAATTATGAATGGGGAAGACCACATAAACACATAAAGCAAGGGGACTTAATAGACAAATACTGGATTTTGAATTTTATTACAGTGAATAGTTTGTTACACTAAGCCCAAAAAAACCAAATATATACTGAGGAAGCCTACTTCTTATATGCTTTTGGGATGGGACACATGATTGATCTTCCGAACCTTATTATGTATCAATTGTTGACTATTGTGAAAGGAAAGAAACCCTTACTCGCATATGTTATTTTAGTTTCACAGTTATGCAGGACAAGGGAGTGATCATAGATCCTTCGTGGCAAATAGTGGATCATTTTGCACCATTAGGCAAGACATCTTTGAAGAAGGGCCATGAAGTTCAACCCGAAGTACCACCAACACCACAGGAGGAACCATTCCAAGGAGCTGAAGAGTTTTTCCCACCAGAGCAGCCTCAGCCATAAGAGGATCTGCCGTATATACCAATGGATGACAGGACCGACAGACAGATTCTCCTAGGGTTGGAGTCCAGTATCACCCAACTTGATCAACGTATGGTTGATTATGAGAAAAACCAAGCTGAAATATTGAGGCTACTCCAAGAGCATTTTGGTGGAGGCCCATCTACTTTTTGATTAGAGACACTGGAGATTTTATAGACCTTTGCTATCTCTTACTCATCTTTAGTTTATGCACTTGAATTTATTTTATGTTTTGAATGTTGGTTTTGAACTTGTTTTTGTTAGTTAATGTAGAACTTATGTTTTTAAGTTAGGAGAATTATTTCATATAATTCACAGTTAAATTAGGTTATTATTCCCATGCTTTGCAAGGATGGTCTTAAGCTGATCACACAGGATTTTCATACTTTGGTTGTATATTATCTTAATATTTTTAGTTAAACTTATTCTTATGAGCACAAATAGATTTCTTTATTTTGAAAACCTTATAAATATTACACTCTTTGCATATATAGTGGATATGTAAAACCTGTTGTACAATTTGAGCCAATCTTTCTTGGAGAGATATTTTACATCTGCTCAAATAAGAATCTTTGATTCAATGGTAAATTTTCTTTGAATAATCTCGTAAGCTTTGTTTTGATTAACACTCATTAAATTGTATTGTTAGCATTTTCCTTGAAATTTTACGTAGCAATTATACAGATGTATGATTTCTGGAAAATGATCTTAGGCCATTTTTGTTTAATTTTGAGCCTTGACTGTTTCTTTTACAAAATTATAGCCTTAGTAAGTCGTGATTGAGCCTATAAGAGTATAAATTCTTTTCATGAAACCTGAGAAATACCCAAGCCCATATATATATTAAATCTACCTTTCCTATCTAATTTTCTTGCACCCTCTTCTAAATCAATATGATACAAAAAAAGCACAAGATGAAGAAAAGGTAGAAAAAAATAAAGAAAAGAAAAGGATGATTACTATTCAAAGAAAAAGAAATATGAAAAGAAAAAGAAAGAAAGAAAAGAGCCAAGAAAGTGAAAAAATGAAAAGGATAATGAAAGGAAGTGGAAATCTTGTAAAGCTAGGAAGAGGTGTGCTACAATACTAAGAAATGATAGCTTTTGAATCTCATTGATGTTGTTTCTTAACCCTAAACCAATGGCCACATTACAACTCTAAGAAAGTTCTTTTTGATTCCAGAGGTCATACATGTGTATTAATCCTATCAATCCAAAAAGAGAGAATGTTGATAATATGTTTAATGTAGTGTTAATATCCTTTCATGAGATTATGTCAAATTCCAGTTTTTTTTTCAAATAACTGTTCTTTTGATATATTACATGTGATATTACTTTGCTTTAAAAATAATATTTCAATCACATATAATTACTGAATGAAGTCACTATAACATATGTGTACTCTTTGCTGAGTGATTCCAGGAGAGAATTGTCTGACTACCATGAAAGATGGTGATATTCCTTGAGTGATTTTTGAGATAAAGAAATCATTGCACACACACAAATTTTTATAAAAGGATATGGATAATATTACAAATAATGTGTGTTACTCTTATAGTGATTAGAAAAAGGAAGTATTCTAGCAATGTAGAGGAAAATTAATTTAATTTTATTTGTGAAAAATATGAATTATGAACACCTAATTATTGAAGTTTGTAGGTATTTTCAATGGAAACTTTCACGAGACAAAAAAAAAGTCCACTAGGGATCACCTAAGAGTTTAACGGCTTGTTGCATATGCTAAATGCAATCGTAAAAATTTACAAAAGTGATTTTATTTTGTTAATTATTTTTATTTACTAGAGACTAGTAAAGTTTAGGTTGGGAAGTGTGATTAACCCTAATTAGTATGTAAATTAAAATAGTTAAATAATTTATTTATGTAAGCTAAAATAGTTAAAAACTATAAATTAGGGTTAGTGCGTAAATCAGGATTTATGTGTGTAATGTCTGAAATTTTAGGTTTTTTTGTGAGAAAATTGAGGGGAACATTCTGCTAAATTTTAAACCAGCAAGGAGGTAAGTGTAATATAAACAAGAACATGCAAGAATAGTGTGGAAGAACCTCACCACAATCTAGCATATTAGCACCATTCGGACGGTGCTAATGGCATCCGGACAGTTGCTTGGGCAGTTTAACTTCTTCTTTCTTCCAACATCTTCATCTTTGGCCTATAAATAGGCCTGTCCAGCCTATTCAACTGAGAATTTTTAGAAGGGGAGTTCCAGGAGACCTTTGGAGAGAAATTCAAAGCATAATACAGTGAGAGATTCAAGAATCCAAGGGGAGATCCTGTACAACCTATTTTTAAGCTAAAATTCTGTTATTTCTATATTTTTGTTATGCCTTTCTACTTGGAGAGTTGAATTTCTGCCACCTTTGTGTCTTAATTGATATTAAGGGTGGTTGTATTTTAACTATTCCTTAGGAAAGGAGTGTCTATATTTTATTTAGTATTGTAATGAAACTTACCCGCCCTTCTTGCTTGTTTATAGCAATCAGGTATGAGTAGTTTATTTATACCCTTTAGTGAGGGGTGAGGGTGCACATATGCATATTATTGGTTAAGTTATGGAAATGACGATGTTTAATTATGCTTTATTGTTTTNGAGAGAATTGTCTGACTACCATGAAAGATGGTGATATTCCTTGAGTGATTTTTGAGATAAAGAAATCATTGCACACACACAAATTTTTATAAAAGGATATGGATAATATTACAAATAATGTGTGTTACTCTTATAGTGATTAGAAAAAGGAAGTATTCTAGCAATGTAGAGGAAAATTAATTTAATTTTATTTGTGAAAAATATGAATTATGAACACCTAATTATTGAAGTTTGTAGGTATTTTCAATGGAAACTTTCACGAGACAAAAAAAAAGTCCACTAGGGATCACCTAAGAGTTTAACGGCTTGTTGCATATGCTAAATGCAATCGTAAAAATTTACAAAAGTGATTTTATTTTGTTAATTATTTTTATTTACTAGAGACTAGTAAAGTTTAGGTTGGGAAGTGTGATTAACCCTAATTAGTATGTAAATTAAAATAGTTAAATAATTTATTTATGTAAGCTAAAATAGTTAAAAACTATAAATTAGGGTTAGTGCGTAAATCAGGATTTATGTGTGTAATGTCTGAAATTTTAGGTTTTTTTGTGAGAAAATTGAGGGGAACATTCTGCTAAATTTTAAACCAGCAAGGAGGTAAGTGTAATATAAACAAGAACATGCAAGAATAGTGTGGAAGAACCTCACCACAATCTAGCATATTAGCACCATTCGGACGGTGCTAATGGCATCCGGACAGTTGCTTGGGCAGTTTAACTTCTTCTTTCTTCCAACATCTTCATCTTTGGCCTATAAATAGGCCTGTCCAGCCTATTCAACTGAGAATTTTTAGAAGGGGAGTTCCAGGAGACCTTTGGAGAGAAATTCAAAGCATAATACAGTGAGAGATTCAAGAATCCAAGGGGAGATCCTGTACAACCTATTTTTAAGCTAAAATTCTGTTATTTCTATATTTTTGTTATGCCTTTCTACTTGGAGAGTTGAATTTCTGCCACCTTTGTGTCTTAATTGATATTAAGGGTGGTTGTATTTTAACTATTCCTTAGGAAAGGAGTGTCTATATTTTATTTAGTATTGTAATGAAACTTACCCGCCCTTCTTGCTTGTTTATAGCAATCAGGTATGAGTAGTTTATTTATACCCTTTAGTGAGGGGTGAGGGTGCACATATGCATATTATTGGTTAAGTTATGGAAATGACGATGTTTAATTATGCTTTATTGTTTTATATACCTCCCTTAATTGATGGATGATTATATTTATAATATGCTCATGGTTATGAACACCGAGCAGTACTTAATATTCTATACCATACTATCTACTATTATGTACTTCATGCATGATACAGTGATGTACGTAATTGGGTGTTACATAAAATTCAATTGATTGGTTATAGATGGGTTAAGTCTCGGCATAGCCAATGCTTTCAATTCAATATATGACCCGAAATTATGTCATCAGTGAATCATCAACCTGTCGGTTGAATATCTAAAGTGTTCCAACTGAATGACTTGACCTTCTGGTTCACTAATTATGTTTAACTGTTGCATGGTACAAAGTTGTTAGATGAATAACCTAAATGATCCTCCTAAATGGCTTGACCTTCTGGTTCACTAGGGTTGTTTAACTGATGCATAATATAAAATTGCCAATTGAGTAATTCCAATATTCCTCCTAAATGGCTTGACCTTCTGGTTTACTTGAACTAGTCAATTATTGCATATACTTACCAGCTAACCTAAGCAGTTGTTGTGTTATGGTTTAATATACATCAGACCTACCGATTGACTTTCCAGTGACTTGGAAGTTAATTGTTGTTAGGTGGCATTTCCAGTACTTAACCAATATAAAACATATGAGACCCTTGAACTGAAGGGTACCTTTTTATCTTATTAACATTCACCAGTTTACCTACGCATTTCATTTACTCAGACTGGTTATCAATCTAAGCTTACCTCATAAGCTATCTCATGTTACATTGCTTTAAAAATAGCTTCACTGTTCTTATTTTAAATTCCAACTATTAAAACTCTTTGTGGGTCGATCTTGGACTTAAATCGAGAAAATTACAATTTGACCACTCATACTTGGGTGTATAATATAAAGCAAGTCACGAAACAGGTTGAATCAAGACCCACAAGTTTCACATCATTTAACCAACCCCGTTCTGCTGAATTTTGCCTAATCCCAATATGTTCAAAATTTTCATAAATCACAGACCTTTCAGAAATAATAGTCTTAGTTAAAAAGTGAGTATCATACCAAATCTACTGCTCGATATTCTCAAGTATAATATTTCGACCTGATTTTGAACTTGGGGTTGTTCTTCCTCCTATGGCACTGCTGGGGGTGGTGGAGAGGCTCCTTGCCTTGATTGACTAGATGAAGCACTATTCCTACGAGCTCTTGACTTTCTCCTTGGATCCATAAAGATGATTCTTAATTTTCTTGATCAATAAAAGATTTTACAAGATTTCAATCGGTCGAAACCTGTAAAATAGGGTGGGTAAGTGTTTGATCGATGTAAAACTAAAGAAAAACTTGTGGGTGAGGTAGATCTGAAGAGAGAAACTAGTGAGAGTTACTGTTTTTCAAATTTTTTGTTGCGAGGGAACTGTAAAACTGACAATCGCAAACAGCCTGCTTTTATATAAGGCAGTACCATTTGGATGCTATCAGCACCATCTAGACGGTGCTGATTCACTAGAATTTGCATAGGCTCCTTAGCTGCTGGCTCTTGGTCTCCTCCTTCTTTCTAGCTTTCAATTATGGACCTGCATTTACAAAAACTTCTTTAATTTCAAAAATTTCTCATTATTCAACTAATAAACACAAATTATGAAACTATATACATCCATAGCACATCCTACGTTATACATTCTTGACCATAGTCAATTTGATCAAAATGTTCTAAATCGAGAACATCAGTGAATCGATTAATCTCATGTTCCACATATCTTGTAAGCATTGGGCTGGAATAAGATGGTGTTTAAGGGTAATCACTACTCTGCCCATACTTAATCTAGCCAAGATGACCTAATGCTCAACTTGAAATTGGTTCGGAACATTGATTAAATTTTCTCATATGCATTAATTGACCATATTTTACACAACCATCGAAGTCGATTTGCTCGTCGGCGTTTGGCAAATAAAATTTTTTCGCACAACGACTTTGCTGGACTACCAAAAATTTCAAATTTCCTCACAAGTTTTGCTTTACTATGATCAAAGAGTGTATGTTTTTTGGGAAAGTGCGTAACATATTCAAACTTAACCAAAAAAAATTTTCATCCCTTTTTGAAAAATTTAGAAAAGACTCACTATCCGGTTCTTTAACATCTGTCGGTCACAAATACGATTATGAATTTTTCCCTCCCCAACCTAAATTTAATATTGTCCTCAATTTATAATATTATAAAGTAAGATGTTAAGACAATTGCTAATAAGGTCTGGAGATGAGACGAATCCTTTATGCAAAATCGTAATTTGTAAAACTAACAACAAAATAGCTAATTCTACTATTTTTAATCAAATATACATAATAACTTTTTAAGACACATACTCTGGTTCAATTATCTGAATGTAATCCACGTTTTAAATAAATCCATCATAATATGACTTAAGCCTTTGACCATTTACTTTGAAAACATTTCCACTTAAGGGATTTTCAATTTCAATTGCCCCGTGCTCAAAAACTAGTTTGACAATGTATGGACTCGTCCATCTTCTAGGGAATAGGAAGAGCCTTGAATTATATAATATGACTTCTTGTGATGGTACAAAAGACTTCCGCACAATATTTTTATCATGAAAAATTCTCATTCTGCACTTGGCAATTTTCACATTTTCATATCCTTCATTCATCAGTTCTTCAAATTCATTGATCTGAAGTTTGTGAAATGCACTTGCTTTGTCTATATCAAAATTTATCATTTTGATTGTCCATTATGCTCGGTGTTCCACTTCCACAGGCAAGTGACATGGTTTACCATAGACCAACCAATAAAGATATATTCCCAAAATAGTTTTATATGCAGTACGATAAGTCCAAAGCACATCAGTCAGCCTCAAAGACCAATCCTTGCTAGCCGGGTTAACTATTTTTTAAAAAAATATATCTTATATCCCTATTACTAATTCAGCCTATTCGCTTAGTTGGGGATGATAAGGGGCACATACTTTATGTGAAATCAAATATTTTTTCACTAAATTTTCAAAATATTTATTACCAAAATGTGTACCGCCATCACTTATAATAGCTCGAGGAATTCTGAATCTAGAAAAAGTATTCTCTTTTAAAAATTTGATCACTTTGCGGTGAACAAAGTTTCAACAAGGAAATGCCTCAACCCATTTGGAAACATAATCGACAGAAACCAAAATGTACAGATGTCCAAAGGAGGGTGGGGAATGGTCCCATAAAATTAATGCCCCAACAATTAAAATTTTCAATAATCAAAATAGGATTTCAACACATCATGTTTCTTTTTGAAATATTCTCCACCCTTTGACACTAGTTACAATTTAGACAAAAAAACATGTACGTCCTTAAAAAGAGTGGGCTAATAAAATCCACACTGCAAAATTTTAGCAGCGGTTTTCTTTGAAGAGAAATGTCCACCACAAGCTTCAGAATGGAAAAAAAAGAAATACCCTGACCTATTTCATGATTGGGTATACAATGCCTTATTATTTGATCTTTATAGTATTTAAACAAATAGGGATCTTCCCAAATAAATTGCCTTCCTCTCTTAAAATTTTTTCTTATCGGTCCAAGTATTATGAAAAGGAATGGTATATGTGGCTAAATAATTAGCTATGTCTGCATATCATAGTACCTTTGTTATTGTAAATAATTGCTCATTAGGGAAGGTTTTCTTGATCGGTATTGATTCCATTTTTGTATCATAATTTAGCCTTGATAAATGATCAATTACCACATTTTCAACTTCTTTCTTGTCTTTGATAATGAGATCGAATTCTTGAAGTAACAATATCCATCCTAGGAGATGTGGTTTAACATCCTTTTTTGTAAGCAGATATGTCAAGGTTGCTTGATCAGTAAACACAATAATTGAAGATCCAACTAAATATAATTGAAACTTATTTAAAGTAAATACTACAACAAACAATTATTTCTCTGTGGTAGAATAGTTCATTTATGCGTCATTCAAAGTTTTGCTTGCATAGAAAATCACATAGGATAACTAATCTTTTCTTTGGCCTAAAACAGCTCTTACAACATAGTTACTAGCATCACATATTAATTCAAAAGGTAAGGACCACTCAATTAGGAGGTTGCATAATTGGTGCAAAAATAAACATGCTCTTAAGTTTATCAATTGCTAATTGGCATGCATCATTCCAATCAAATGGTACATCCTGGCATAGAAGATTACACGTTGTTCTAGATATCAAACTAAAATTCTTAATAAATCTTCTATAGAATCCTACATGACCTAGAAAGGATTGAACATATTTTATAGTCTTAGGTGGAGGGAGATTAGCTATTAAATCAATCTTTGACTTATCAACTTCAATTCCCTTTGCAGAAACAACATGTCCTAAGACAATGGCTTATGTAACCATGAAATGACATTTTTTCTAATTCAAAACACGGTTTATATCCTCACACTAAGGACTTTATCAAGATTTTCTAAACACAATTCAAATGAATAACCATATATAGAAAAACTTCCAAGAATTGCTCCACTATGTTACTAAAAATACTCAACATACAATGTTGAAAGGTGGCTGGAGCATTACATAACCCAAATGACATTCTTTTATAAGAAAAAATTCTAAAAGGACATGTAAAAGTGGTCTTCTCTTCATCATCAATTGTTATTTCAATCTAGTAATAGTCGGGGTATCCATCCAAAAAATAATAATATGCATGTTTGACTATTCTTTCTAGAATTTGGTCCATGTGAGGTCGAGGAAAGTGATATTTTCTGGTAAGAGAATTTAACTTTCGATAGTCAATACACAAATGCCAACCAGTGATTGTACGCATAGGGACCAATTCATTTTTTTGGTTTCTCACTATCATAACACTAGACTTTTTGGGTACTACTTGTGTAGGGCTGAGCCATTTATTATCAGATATGTGATATATAATATCAGCATCTAACAGTTTAAGAACTTTAGCCTAGACAATTTTCTTCAAATGTGGATTTAATCCTTTTTGCAACTTTTTGGGATGGTTTAGAGTCTTCTTCCAAATATATGCAATGGGTACATAGAAGATGACTTATTGCCTAAATGTCAGCTACTATGCAACCAATTGCACTTTGATATTTTTGATGACTCTTACCAATTGCTTTTCTTGAACTTTTGACAATTTCGAAGCTATTACCATTGGATAAGTTTCATCATCTCCCAAGAAGACATATCTCAAGTCAGCCAGAAGAGGTGTCAACTCTGGTTTAGGTGCAACAACACTAGACTCAACATATTTTGTTCCAATGGGTAATAACTCTTCAACTTTTGGAACCCATTTCTAATAGTGGACATATCGGCAATAGAATCGACATTATTTACAGACTCTGACAATGCATGTGACTCTTTCTTTGTATAAGTATTTTCAAACAGATTTTGAGTTAATGATTCAATGCTATTTACTTCATGCAATTCTTCTTCGTCCCTGGGTTGCTTAGCAATACTAAATACATTTAATTCCAAAGTTATATTTTCAAATGAAAGTTTCATAATTTCATTCCTACAATTAATCAACGCATTTGATGTAGGTAGGAATGATTGTCCTAGAATGTTAGAAATTTGTGTAGAGACCTGCAAGACTGGTTGTGTATCCAAAACAATGCAATCCACTGGAAAATTGAAGTTGTCAACTTGAACAAGTACATCTTCAACAAGTCCTTGTGGAATTTTCACAGAACGACCAGCCAACTATAATGTGACATTTGTGGATTTCTACTCACCTAACCTTATTGCTCATAAACTGAATATGAGAGTAAATTGAAACTAACTCCAAGATCAATTAAAGCTTGCTCAATTATGAAGTTCCCAATTATGCATGAAATTGTAGGACTCCCAGGATCTTTGTACTTTAGAGGGGCCTTGTGCTGAATGATAACACTAGCCTGTTTAGTAAAAAATACTCTTTTCTGTACATTAATCCTTCTATTTATCGTGCAAAGGTGTTTCAAAAACTTGGCATATGATGTGACTTACTTGATTGCATCCAACATAGGGATGCTAATCTTCACTTGCTTAAACAACTCAAATATCTCATCATGATTGTTCAATGATTGAGGTTTCTTGACTTTTTGAGGAAAAGGTAAATGAATAGGATTTTATTTTTCTTTTTCATCAGACAACTCTATTTCCTGTTTAATCATTGGTTTTAACTCAATTGGTTCATTCACAGGTATTGACTCAGCTATTAGCTCGAGGGTTTTGGCTTTAATGGTCTTGTCAATCACTTTACCACTTTTGTAAGACCCTGTACTAAAAATTAAATAAGAATACTAATATCTTAAGAGTTTTCCAAATATGAATAAAATGAGGATAAAAACTTAGAATCATTGTTTAAATATTAATCATGAAGTTTGACTTTCGAATGGATTGACTTTTGGGTCAAACTTAATTTTTTTTTTTGGATGTGTTTAAGATTGATAAGGGTAACTAAATAAATATATTAATTTTTTTTATCAAAATAACATTACCATTGAATTTGGGAGGCCGGAAAACATTGGGAGAGGTAATATGGGATGTATTAGAAGTTAGGAAGTATTTTAGAAGTAAAACCAAATTGGAGTGAAATTGGGTAAAAAGGGGTGGTGGATACCGCTTAGTATTGTGATCATAACTTTATATTTTCATGTCCAATTGATCTGAAATTTTGACAGACAATAGTAGACATCTAGGGCTAGAAAAGGGTATTTCATGAAAAATTTCCAATTCGACCTCTAAATGGGTCAAAACTGACCTGGAAGGCGCACCAAAAATCTGTGAACAGTACGAAGGAAACCCGATTTTTCTGAACAGAAAATATCGGGTTTTGCTCGATTTTCTTGCCCTATAAAAACCTAATGTCGTCCCTTTAGCATTCATTTCACCCCTCCAAACCCTAGGAACCATTTTAGAGGAAGAGAGGAAGATAGAAATACCAATCAAGAGGGATTTATACCTTGTAGAAATCAAAACTTCAAATTCTTCAAGAATACATTCTCCTCCCATTTTCTTCCATTCTTGCTACCCTCTCACCCAAATCTTTTGAAACCCTAGGAGGAGAAGATTAAGAGGAAAAGAAAGGAGAGCAAGAAGGTCTTGAAGCTTGGGTCTTAGCTTGGAATCTTGATTTAAGGTAGGGGATTTTCTCTCAATCTCTCACATTGAGGCTAGATATATATATATAGATATATATATGTATATAGATATATGTTTCTTCACTCTCCTTCTCATATATATAATATGAAATACATGATTCTTGTTCTATTTGTAATAAATGCCATGTTTTGAACAATATGAAGGGTGGGTAACCACCAAAGCTCTATTGATTTTTTTTTTTTTTCTTCAAAGCCCTAGTTTTCAAGAAAAGGGGATTTTCTCCTAATTTCTTCTTTGTCTTTGATTTTAAAACTTTAGTGTTGAATATTGTATAACAAAATGATATAGATTACGATCTCTTGCATATTTTCTTGGATTATTCGATTATATGACAAATGTGAAAACAAAATTGGGGATTTTACTATATTTGGGAAATTGTTGTGAATTGTGAATATTCTTGATTTCCTCATTGTATGGTTGTTGTGATGGACTTGGATTACCTTCGAGAGATGCCGTAGAGTGTTAGAGGTTAGTCTATCCCAATGGGGGGTGAGATGGTTGCCTAATGCTCGTAGTGGATCGTTGTTGTGCTCGCGATCACTATTGTTCACATATACACCGAGGAAAAGGGTTAGTATACTAGACACCTTGGGAGGATTTCGTCAATGCCGTAGGAGACGGTACACGCCCTTCCTAAAGAGATTTGTGATTGTTGGTTGGAATTGGTGGACTAGGCATGATCGTTAGGTAGATTCACGAGAAGCAATCAACATACATGGTACGGGGATGAACCAAAAATACATGGAATCGGGAGTTGGGTCGTTCTTGCCGATGCATTGGTATGGGACAATGCTTAGGGAGAAGCCCTTCTTAAATAGCTTAAATTAGAATTTTGTTTATCGATGCTAAACTCACTTTATTCTTTTAACTGATTATTGCTATTGTTTAAACTTGAGATCTCTTTTAAAATGTCACTGTTTTCATTCCAAACCTATATATATGTTAGTTGTGAAATGAGACCGACCGTTTGCTATGTTTTTCAAACCTTGTTTGAGTTGAGAGGATTTTGCTACAGAGCTTCGTGCTCACCCCCTACAAATAAAATTTTTTCAGATTTCACACTTGAGGAGGAGTTAGGAGCCGAGGAGCCCACCCATTGGAAGACTCCGCTTGACGGGGATGTGGATCCCGAGGTGGACGCTTAGAGCGACACTTTTATTTTGTTCTAGACTAGATTATGCTTAGAATATCCTTTTGAACTCTAGTTCATTTCTGTTATTTCCGCTGCGTTATATTATTACATTTTGGAGATGTAAAGGCCAAGATTAGACCTATTAATTTGGGATGATAGTGTGGATATGACATATGATGAATGCAAGTTTATTTTATGATGGAAAAATGGACCCGGTGTGGTCAATAGTTATGCATATGTGGACCCGGTGTGGTCAATTGTAATATAATTGTACAGGTTGTGTTTTGGGTAGAGCTCCCCGTACAAAGGAGACTCTGCCCAAATTTTGTTAAAATATGAATGGTTGATGAATGAAACTTTCGTCGTAATGAATTTTACTTAATGCTCTCATACGGTAAATGGTTGTTAGAATGTAATGTCACCCACGGGGGTTTTTGGGGCGTTACAACTTCTCAATATGGTAATTACTTGAACTTGACTCCGAGAAGGTTCAGATACACAACATTAGCCTGGTTTTGACCAAGTGGAGGTTTAGATTGAGATGAGAATTTTTCCTTCTTCGTTGTGCTCAAAGACTAGGTCAATTTGGCTAGATAACTCTTGGTATCCTCACCGTTTTGTGAGTTTTGAGCATTGAAATCACTGAATGCATGGCTAGGTTGAGTATTAAAACTCATTTGACTTTGTGACGCCCCAAAAACCAGGGGTCATTTGTTAGCTATTGACCACCCATCAACCCGCGAAAATACCCATATATGTTTTATCATTTGATTCAATCATGGTCTAATGTACCACTTTTCATACCCCATTATTGTCCATTTATGTCCTTCAAACCAAAGAACTCATAGCCCAAAAGCCTAGCCAAGCATTCTTAAAATTTCAGATTTTTGAAAAAGCTACTGTTAGGTTTTGTTCACTGGAAAAGTTCTACGGTAGGTTTTAAGTCCCACCAGTAGGTTTTTTTTGGGACAACACCTAAAACATAAATTTTACACGTTAAATTACAATCATCATCATATAATTACATGCCCAAGACATGATTTTCATAATGTTTTACAAAATATGGATTTAAAGGCCACAAGTCAGCCCTTCTTCGTCATTGGGGCCCCGAATGAGAGCCATCCGCCGGAATGTATCTCGCACCTATTATTTTTTCTCGCATAAGGTGAGCTACACTCAATATAGTATTCCCTACAGAGGTTGCACTTGTAACAATCCACAACCAATATACATTCCAAGCAGGAATATGCAATTCAAGATGAAAATTTTACCATGTTATGTCATGATATGAGATGATACTCCCTCATGCACTTTGACCCGAGTCCTCAGCAACTCCCACAATATAATGCAATGCATGTGTGTAAAACATTTGTCATTGATGAATTTCATCCAATGCTCGTTTTGAAATAAAGATCATGTGTTTATAAAACCATATCATTATTGGATGATACACATTGAATAACCATTTTATAGAATAAAATTATGTGTCTTTGTTGGGTATCGGATTTTGGAGTCACACCTCTGGCTCCGTACGCCATTACACTTTTATGAAATTTCACCGCCGGTAAGTGTATAAACCATGTGGCCGGGTCTTGCACCCGAGGGAGAGTCTAGCCTTGTTTGCTATACCCGACATAAGTTTTCCTGTCATGCAACCATGCGACTCAGCCGGATCTTCAGTCCACCTTTCCCAGGCCCATCCATCAATCACCAAGTATGGTGTTTGATTACACCATGCACACACACCCACACTCATGCCTAATTCCCATGAATGTGATGCCAAAGTCATGCCCAATATGCAATGAATGTCAAATAAACAATTTCAATATCCATATGCAATGAATGCCACATGGATTATCTCTATAACATCTCAACACATATCATGGATGGTTACATTCTAAGCATACCTCCTATCAACATTTACATTTCCAATTGCAAATCACATCACAAACATATGATTTCAATTTACCATAACAACCAAGCATTATTTCAATTTCATCTAAATAACAACTTCCATCATTCAAGGCATTCTTTTCAAATGCCCATACTAAGCATAAATTGAGTAAAAGCATAACATGCCCACTTTTCATCACATAACTCAATAATCACCATAGGTAATTTCTACATACCTAGTTGAAAATAAAATTTATTCTACCCATTTCCTCTTGAACATAACCATAGGCAAATCATAGTTCATTCAACCCTTTCCTAAGAACACTATAGGCTAGAAATAAACCAAGGTAGGAGGGAACCCTACCTCTTGGTGCGTGATAGAAGTGGTAGAAGCCTCAAGAACACCAACACAACCCCAAAACCTTGATTTTCCCAAAATCTTTTCTTGTATCTTTGGTGAAATCCCTCATTTTTGGTGTGGTTGCATAGCTCTCTTTGCGGTGATTGACTTTAACTCTTGGTCCAAGTGATTCCGACTGACGGAACTTCGTAGATCAAAGAAGAAAGGTAGAAATTTTGAGTTTTTTCTTCTTTCACTTCTCTTCTCCTCTTCAACATGTGAAACGAGACAAGTGGGGAGAGGAAATATCTGAAAAATCAAATATTTTGCCCCTATTTATACTTTTTACTAGCGCGGTACACATTGCACCGCACGTTTCCTACTTCCGGGTTCATTTTTGTCCCAAAACGACTTAATTTTATTCCGGTTTAAGTTCAAATTATTTTTATTTGAAATTTACTTTAATTATAAGGAAATTTATAAATTTCATTTTTTGGGAAGTTTAGGAAGTCATTCGTCACCCGATTGTCATGTAAAACGTAAAAAATTTGACTATCTCAGAATTCGATGAAAATTAACGAGAAAACTCAATTTCACGATAAAAATTCAACGGTGAGGTCCGTTGCGTCATCCGAGCTCTAGAAAAATATGGATTTTAATTCCACATTATAGTGGCAAAGTACCATTTTGTCGTTTTTCGGAAAAAATTCAAATTTACCCGAATTTTACATTCTTCCCCCCTTAAAAGCATTTTTCCCCAAAATTCACATACACATGCACATTCAACCACATGCATATGCAACAGTCATATAATACTAAATGACTTTAATATTGTACCTCCATTCTCAAATAAGAAAGGATAACTAGTACAGATAGTGTCCTCGCGCTCCCATGTAGCCTCATCCACTCCTCGGTGCTGCCAAAACACCTTTACTAGCCGCACGGTTTTACCTTGCAAAATTTGGTCCTGGCTATCCATGATACACACTAGTCCCACCTCAAAAGTCCCTTCCGCATTAATAGTCAATTCACCCTAATCCACCACATGTGTCGGATCTGGAATATACTTTCGGAGCATAGAGACATGGAACACGGCATGAACACCTAATAAATTTGGTGGTAACGCCAATCTGTAAGCCACTGTACCCACCCTCTCGAGTACCTCGAAGGGCCCGATAAACCTCGGTAACAGCTTCCTCCATTTTCTGAACCTGACCACTCCTCTCTTAGGCATCACCTTTAAGAAGACATGATCTTCCACCTCAAACTCTAGAGATCGTCGTCGTCTGTCGGCGTAGCTCTTCTGTCAGCTCTAAGCCGTGAGAAGACGCTTCTGTATCAAGTCCACCTTCTCCGAGGTGTTTCTAACCAATTTTGGACCCGTAGAGAATCTCTATCCTACCTCCGTCCAACAAACTGGAGAATGACAAGGCCTCCTATAGAGTGCCTCATAAGGTGTCATCTGTATGCTCGCCTGATAACTGTTGTTGTAGGCGAACTCCACTAAGGGTAAATGCTCGTCCCAGCTACCCTTGAGATCTAGGACGCATGCCTGTAGCATGTCCTTTAAGATCTGAATGGTCCTCTCAGACTGACTGTC
Source organism: Ilex paraguariensis (assembly GCA_963454935.2). Taxonomy (NCBI): domain Eukaryota; kingdom Viridiplantae; phylum Streptophyta; class Magnoliopsida; order Aquifoliales; family Aquifoliaceae; genus Ilex; species Ilex paraguariensis. Next base: position 1,828,591 of record CAUOFW020000001.1, read on the forward strand.
TGTTTGGGGATGAAAAGCAGTGTTCATCATCAACTGTGTTCCAATGGCTCGCTAAAAACTCTCCCAAAAATGAGCCATAAATTTGGGATCCCGATCTGATACTATAGATACAGGCACCCCATGCAACCTAATAATCTCTCGTATATACAACCTGTACAACTCCTCCACTGTGAAGGTCATCTGCATAACCAAAAAGTGTGCTGACTTCATAAGCCGGTCCACTATCCCCCATACTGCATCAGGCCCTCGCGATATTCATGGCAAGTGGGTCAAAAAATTCATCGTGATATGCTCCCACTTCCATTTAGCCACCTCCAAAGGCTGGAGTAACCCTGTTGGTCTTTGGTGCTTCGCCTTGACCTGCGGACACGTGAGACATCGTCTAACAAAGTCTCCAATATGTCCCTTCATTCTGCTTCAATAATACTGGCGACGAAGATTATGGTACATCTTCGTGCCACCTGGATGCAAGCAAATCGGGAACAATGGAACTCCCCAAAGATCTCCTCCCTTATATCTACTAACTGGTGAACCACAACCTTTCCCCTATACCGAAGACTGCCATCAGAGTGAATGACCCAGCCCTCGTCACTGGTACTCGCCTGCACTCGGTCCCTGATGGATAATAGCTCTGGGTCCGTTCCTTGGGACTCGATCACTCTGCTTAGTAGGGAAGGTGTAGCTACCAAGCTCCCTAAAACACCCTGAGCCTAAGCCCGATAATCAACCCAAATTGTCCCACAATCTCGAGCATATGCAATTCTCGGGAAGCCACACTAGCCACAACTCCTCATGACTTCTGGCTGACTACATCGGCTACCACATTTGTCTTACCGGGATGGTAATACAAAGTGAAGTCATAGTACTCCAAGTATTTCGTCCACCTGCGTTGCCTCATGTTGAGGTCCTGATGTGTAAAAATATACTTCAGACTCTTATAGTCCGAAAACACTTCAAACTGCTCACCATATAGATAATGGCGCCAAGCCTTCAAAGCAAAGACAATGGTAGCCAACTACATGTCGTGCTTGGGATAGTTCTGCTCATGGTTCTTTAATTTTCGAGAACCATAAGGCACCACTCTCCCGGACTGCATCAAAACATACCCAAGTCAATCTTTCGAGGCATCACAATACACTATGTACCTCTATCCCCTTTCTGGAACTATCAGAATAGGAGCTGAAGTAAGCCTTCTCTTCAACTCCTGGAATGTCTTCTCACACGAATCATTCCACTCAAACTTGACCTTTTTTTGGGTCAACTTGGTCATAGGTGCAGCTAATTGGGAGAAGTCCTCGATGAATCTCCAGTAATACCCTGCCAATCCCAAGAAACTGCATATCTTGAAGACGGACTTCGGCCTCTCCCAACTCATGACCACCACAACCTTCTCCGGGTCTACTGATATACCTAAAACCAACACCACATGTCCTAAAAATTTGACCTCGGTTAGCCAAAATTCACACTTGCTGAACTTGGTGTACAACTGGTGGTCTCTCAAGGTCTGGAGAACAACCCTTAATTGACCCTCATGCTCCTCCTTGGACTTGGAGTAGATCAGGATGTCATCAACAAACACCATGATGAACTGATCTAAATAGGGTTGGAACACCCTGTGTATGAGATCCATGAATGCTGTCGGGACATTCGTCAATTCAAATGGCATATATGCCTCCCTAATCCTCAATTGATGGTAGCTGGTGCAAAGATTTATCTTGGAGTAGACCCGTGCTCCCCTCAACTGATCAAACAGATCGTTGATCCTCGACAAATGGTACTTACTCTTGATAATAATCTGATTCAACTGCCGATAGTCCATACAAATCGAAGGGTCTTGTCCTTCTTCTTGGAAAACAATACCAGAGCGCCCCATGGTGAAGTGCTCAATCTAATAAAGCCCTTTTCCAGCAATTCTTGTAATTAGACCTTGAGTTCTTGCAACTCAGCTGGTGCCATCCTATGTGGAGTTATAGAAATAGGTGATGTACCGAGATGTAACTCAATGTTGAAGTCTACATCTCTATGGGGAGGTAATCCTGGTAGTTTATCCGAAAAAACATCCTCATATTCACAGACAACCCATGATAGACCCAACTCCTTTCTCACCTCGTCCTCCAAAATAAGGCTCACAAGCCAACCCATCAACTGCCCATGCCATCGAGAGTCATACATGGCTTGGGGAAAAGTATTGTGCTTTCCCCCTGAAACTTGAAACAAACACCGTCTGGTGTATAGGCTGTGACCCTCTTCCGATCACAGTCAATGACAAATTGGTGTGCCGCTAACCAGTCCATCTCAAGGATAACATCGAACTCTAACATGTCCATGACCCTAAGGTTCACAGTTAGTAGAATTCCTAAGATCTCTAACTCACAACCCTGACATATCTGGTCAACACTCACCCTAGTTCCTAGGGGAGAACTCACATGCAAAGGCTCTTCCAAGGTCTCAACCTCTAAGCCCAAAACTTTCACATATGATGTAGCAATAAAAGAATGAGATGCACCAGAGTCAAATAATACCCTTGCCCATCAGCGAGAGAGTAGAAATGTACCTTGAATGACGAACTGATTCACTGGCTTAGTCTGAGGTGAGATGGTGTAGACACGCCCCTAAGTTCCCAAAATTCTGGCCTGCATGCCCTATCCTTGGCCTCAACCTATGCCTTGGCCCATCTGGCCTAATTGCAGAGTCCCCGCTCGTGAAGTGGTAGGGGTCTATGCAGCACCCTGGAATTGGTACTAACTTCCCTGTCCCATGGTGGGGTAGGGAGGAACAAAATATGTCTGTGGCTGCCCCATTGAAGACTAGAACTGGGATGCTCCATAGCTTTGAACTCCCCGTTACTGAGGAAAATCTCGCTTCATATGTCCCGGTTGATTGCAATGATAGAAAGTTCCTTGGCCTGCCTAGTAGGAAAGCCTTTGATTTCTCCCGCCTTGGAAAGATTGACCTTGGTCGTGGTTCTATGGAGTCGAAGTCCTTTGCTTCTTCCCCAAACTTGAAGAAGATTGACCCTCCTTCTTCTTGTCTTTACCACCCACTTCCTGAATGTTCCGTGCATCCTCAACTTCTATCTCAATGGCCATAGCTATCATGACAATCGAATCCAACTTTTGCAGGCAGTGGCCCATAATTTTACCCCGGATGGACAATTTAAAACCATCCTCAAACTTCCTCACCATGGCCATGTTTATGGCCACATAATCATCAGCAAAACGGGCTAATTCAGTGAACTTAGCCATATACTCCATCATCGTCATCGTATCTTATCTCAAGTCTAAGAACTCCCGTGCCTTTGTATGTCAAATGGTCACCGGGAAATACTTTCTCAAGAAGAGTTCCTTGAACTCTCCTTATATTATTGCCTCCAAGTTCTTGGAGTCCTTTACCCAATCCCACCACAGTTGGAATTCTCCCTCTAGCTGGAATATAGCTAGCGTTATCTTAGTGCCATCGGAGGTGATCTCCATAGCCCTCAAGATCTTGTCAACTTGTCAGAACCAATGATCAGCCACCATCGGATCCGGCCCTCCCTAAGAAGTCAGAGGTTGATGTGCCTTAAACTTCTGGAGGTTACTTGAGCCTCCTTGACCCATATTTGCACCTATCTGTGCAATAATAGCGGCTGTAGCACTAACCAAGGCAATAGTGGCAGCCGCCGTACCAATAGCCTCCGCTAAAGCTTGATGGTCAAAGGCCGGTGGTGGTTGGTTATTGTTCCGTCCACCCCGACGCCCCCTTCCTCTAATTGTCATCTACACATACATAAGATAGAAATAGACCAACAACTTATTATCCCAAAGTTCGGGATCAAGTTTACACCTTGAACTATCCCGCTCATCCTTTATTCCGAACCCAAGGTTTTGTTTTCTAACCCTAGTGTTCTTTCTCTCCATATACATCTCACCATGCATAAAATTCACATAATCACATAGCAAATAACATGTAATGCACAATGAATGCAATGGTATAGACCCATGCCCATCAAGCCTTAGGTAAATCGTATACCTATGATCTAATACCAAGTTGTGACGCCCCAAAAATCAGGGGTCATTTGTTAACCGTTGACCACCCATCAACTCGCGAATATACCCATATATGTTTTATCATTTGATTCAATCGTTGTCTAATGTACCACTTTTCATACCCCATTATTGTCCATTTATGTCCTTTGAACCAAAGAACACATAGCCCAAAAGCTTGGCCAGGCATTCTTAAAATTTCAGATTTTTGAAAAAGCTACCAGTAGGTTTTTATTGACCTACTGGTAGGTTTTGTTCACTAGAAAAGTTCTACCGATAGGTTTTAACCATCTACTGGTAGGTTTTACTTACTGGAAAAGTTCTACCGGTGGGTTTTATGTCCCACCAGTAGGTTTTGTCTGGGACAACACCTATCCGTACAAGATCTACCGATAGGTTTTTATGGACCTACAGGTAGGTTTTGCCCAAAAATGCCTGTTTCACCAGTTTTCCGTTTCCAATCCATTTTCAAAACCCACCCAACTCATATAATACTACATTTATACATCAAACATAAAATTTACAAGTTTAATTACAATCATCATCATACGATTACATGCCCAAGACATGATTTTCATAATGTTTTACAAAATATGGATTTAAAGGCCACAACTTAGCCCTTCTTCGTAATTGGGGCCCCGAATGAGAGTCATCCGTCGGAATGTATCCCACACCTGAAATATTTTCCCATATAAGGTGAGTTACGCTCAATAGAGTATCCCTACAGAGGCTACTCCCCAACCTAAGTGCATATGAATATGCACATGCAACAATCTACAACCAATATTCATTCCAAGCAAGAATATGCAATTCATGATGGAAATTCTACCATGTTATGTCATGATATGAGATGATACTCACTCATGCACTTTGACCCGAGTCCTCAGCGACTCCCACAACACAATGCAATGCATGTGTGCAAAACATTTGTCATTGATGAATTTCATCCAATGCTCGTTTTGAAATAAAGATCATGTGTTTATAAAACCATATCATTATTGGATGATGCACATCGAATAATCATTTTATAGAATAAAATCATGTGTCTTTGTTGGGTATCAGATTTTGGAATCACACCTCTGGCTCCATACACCATTACACTTTTATGGAATTTCACCGCCGATAAGTGTATAAACCATGTGGTTGGGTCTTGCACCCAAGGGAGAGTCTAGCCCTACTTACTATACCCAACACAAGTTTTCCTTTCATGCAACCATGCGACTCAGTTGGATCTTCAATCCACCTTTCCCAGGCCCATCCATCAATCACCAAGTATGGTGTTTGATTACACCATGCACACACACCCACACTTATGCCTAATGTCCATGAATGTGATGTCAAAGTTATGCCCAATATGCAATGAATGTCAAATGAACAATTTCAATATCCATATGCAATGAATGCCACATGGATTATCTTTATAACATCTCAACACATATCATGGATGTTTACATTTTAAGCATGCCTCCATAAATCACCAAAAGCACGTATCAACATTTACATTTCCAATTGTAAATCACATCATAAGCATATGATTTCAATTTACCATAACAACCAAGCATGTTATTTCAATTTCATCTAAATAACAACTTCGATCATTCAAGGCAATCTTTTCAAATGCCCATCCCAAGCATAAATTGAGTAAAAGCATAACATGCCCACTTTTCATCACATAACTCAATAATCACCATAGGTAATTTCTACATACCTAGTTCAAAATAAAATTTATTCTACCCATTTCCTCTTGAACATAACCATAGGAAAATCATAGTTCATTCAACCCTTTCCTAAGAACACTATAGGCTAGAAATGAACCAAGGTAGGAGGGAACCCTACCTCTCGGTGCCTGATAGAAGTGGTAGACGCCTCAAGAACACCAACACAACCCCAAAACCTTGACTTTCCCAAAATCCTTTCTTGGATCTTTAGTGAAATCCCCCATTCTTGGTGTGGTTGCGTAGCCCTCATCGTGGTGATCGACTTTAACCCTTGCTCCTAGTGATTCTGACCGACGGAACTATGTAGATCGAAGAAGAAAGGTAGAAATTTTGAGTTTTTTCTTCTTTTCCTTCTCTTCTCCTCTTTAACGTGTGAAACCAGACAAGTGGGGAGAGGACATATCTGAAAAATTAGATATTTTTCCCCTATTTATACTTTTTACTTGTGCGGTCCACGTTGCACCACACGTTTCCTACTTCCGGGTCTGTTTTTGTCCCGAAACGACTTAATTTTATTCTGGTTTAGGTTCAAATTATTTTTATTTAAAATTTTGCTTTAATTATAAGAAAATTTTATAAATTTTATTTTTGGGGACGTTTAGGAGGTCATTCATCACCCAATTGTCTCGTACAATGTAAAAAATCCGACTATCTAGGAATTTAACAAAAATTGACAGAGAAACTCAATTTCGCAATACGAATTCAACGGTGAGGTTCATTGCGTCATCCGAGCTCTAGAAAAATATGGATTTTAATTCCACATTATAGTAGCAAATTACCATTTTGTCATTTTTAAGAAAAAAGTTCAAATTTATCCTGGTTTTACAGACTTTGAATGAACTAATTCATGGTGTTTTCTAAACTCCTCTTATGTGGGGGCTAATGAGGCTGATATGGCTTCTTTGAGGTTTTGGTGGAGGTGGACTTAGTTGCTGACTCACAGGTTGTGTGTGCTTCGAATTGAAATTCGGGTGATTCCGCCACCCTGGATTATAGGTTTTAGAGTATAGGTATGAATATGGTTGGTTATAGTTTGAAATGACATTGTTTTACTCCATCAAAATCTCCTTGAAGGTTGGAATAGTGGGACACTCCCCCGTAGGGTGTCCTGTCAAAGCACAGATTCGACACAACTGAATAGTGGGTGATACAACATAAACTTCCTTGACTTTTTTCATCTCTAGAGCATTCAGCTTTCGAGACAAAGTAGTCATTCTTGATGTTAGATCATCATCTTCTTTTAATACATATTTTCCTTCTTGGGATGAAGATAGTTTGGTTTCAACAAAATTTTGGTGAGGCTGAGTCCCACATTTGGGAACTCTTAGAAATGGTATCAAAAAACTTAAATGCCTCATCGGGATTCTTCCCCATGAATTCTTCATGGACCATCATTTCAACAAACTAAAGCATTGTAGAAGGAAGGGCATCATAAAAAAATCAACTAAGGTGTAACTCTCAAATGTATGATGTGGACAAGTTTGGAGAAGATCTTTAAATATCTCCTAACATTGATAAAAAGTTTTTCCCTCTTTCACTCAAAAATTCATGATTTGATGTCTTAATGGATTAGTGAGACGCATAGGGAAAAAATTCTTGAACAATTTAGTTTGCAAAACTTGCCAACTTGGAATAGATTGAGTTTTCAAAGAATTCAGCCACTATTTAGCTTTATCTTTTAAAGAAAAAGGAAAAAGTTTCAACCAAGCCATTTCAGAATTATCTTGTAATGCACTAGATACTTCACCAAATTCTTTCATATGCAAATAAGGATTTTTAGATTCAAGACCATGAAACTGTGGTAAAATTTGTATTGTCCCTGCTTTAATATTAAAATTTGTTGCATTTGTTGGAAAAACAAAACATGAGGGGACACAAGTGCATGTAGGATGTAAATATTCTCTCAAAGGCCTGACATTTTGAACCACCTCCCATTCTCTTTGATTATTATTAGCTATACTAACTCAAAAGAGTTCGAAGATGCTTATGATGATGAAGAGGATTAAGATGAAGGACTAGATTGATTTACAAACCCTACTGATGAATTAATAGACATAAACAATGAAACTAAAACAAACATTATATAGACATATAATATAGGCTTGACAACTTTCCTATTCTTTTTCAAACCACTGTAACTCTATGGCAACAGCGCCAAAAGCTTGATCTGATTTAAATCATGTACCCAAGTATGAGTGGTCAAATTGTAGTATTATTTGGTTAAGTCTGAGGTCGAACCCACAGGGAGCTATCTGTTGGAATTCAAAAATAAAAAATGTAAGATTGCTATGCACATAGTGTGCTTCACAATAGCTTGTGGTGTAAACTTAGAATTAATAGACAAATGGTTAAACTAAAATTTTGATAACAAAAATTGAAAATCTACTCTTTAGTTCGGGGATCCAACATGAATTTTATTGCTTGATTATGAAAATGCCACCTTACAACAATTAACTCCCTTATTATTGAAAAGTTAACTAGTAGGTTTGATGTATAAACTGAATCATATCACATCAATTGATTAGGTTAGTTGGAAGGTCAATGCACTGTACAAAAACCAAATAAGCCTAGTAAACCTGAAGGTGAACTATGCAAAAGGTTTACTTTATTTATTTGATCGGCAAGTCGATGATTCAATGAAGACAGTGTTTCGATTTATGCATTGAATCAAAAGCATTGGCTATGTCAAGATATAACCTATCTATAGCCAATCTCCTAACTATTACATAAAACCCAACTACGTGCATCATTATATCATGCATGAAGTAAGTACCAAAATAAATATGAATTGGTGTATAGCAATAAGTTTAGCTTAGTATTCATAACCATGACCATATAGTAATATGATACCGAATGGAAATAATATTAAGCATCCACCAATTAAAGAAAGTATAAACATTAATGCATAGGTAAAACATTGGTATTTCCATAACACATACAATATTACACATGTCTTCTCCCTTTACTAAAGAGTATAAATGGACTACTCGCACTTCATTGCTATAGACGAGAAAGAAGGGTGAGATAATCTCATTACAACTTAACACAAGTACAAAAACAAAAGTAAGAAATCCCTACTCGAGAAATAGTTGAAACACCCTCACTCTTATTAATGACTAGGGCACAAAAGTGGGAGAGGTTCAACCCTTCTAGTAAAAAGGATGTAAAAGAAAATTAGAAGAGAAATTTTGGCTTAGGAGTGTTTAGGGCAAGGTTTCTTCTTCTCTGGCTTTGGTGAAGCCCTTCTGAAAATTGATTGAATGTGGCTATTTATAGACACTAGGTAGGGGGTCAAGGGCAGCCAATCACAACTTTTTGTTGCACTTTTGGACCAATAGGAAGAGAGGAGTGCAACACCCCAAAATCCACCTTGGACAACATTACTATCTAAAATCATTCACATCATGAGGGCAACTAATAAAATCCATAAATAAAAAGATTCCATTCACTATACATACTATCTATAGTATCATCTAAAAGAATATGCCACACTATTATCTCGCCTAACATTTTTATTTCTACTCTTATAATTCACATAGTTCATGCATACATCATCATATATATTAGCATTTCTAAAATAATTACGTTGCTATATAAAGATAAGAATGTGGGGGTTTATAATCCACCCCCTTAAAGAAAGTTTCATCCTCGAAACTTACCTTTAGTAGAGAACAAATGAGGGTACTTCTCTCGAATCTCCAGCTCTGGTTTCCAAGTAGCTTCCTCCACCCCATGATGTTGCCACAAGACTTTCACCAGTTGGATGACTTTATTGCGAGGCACCTTCTCCTTGGTCTCAAGAATCTACATCAGTTGTTCTTCATATGTTGCTCCATCTTGAATATCTATATCATCCAAATCCACGACATGCGTTGTATCCGATTGACACTTTCTTAACATTGACACATGAAATACGTTATGTACCCCTGACAATTGGGCTAGTAATCGAAGTTGATACACCACTTTGCCCACCACTTTGATCACTTCAAGTGGTCCAGTATACCTTGGTGCTAATTTCCCCTTCTTTCCAAATCTAAACACTCCCTTTTAGGTGACACCTTGAGGAACACATAGTCTCCCTCTTGGAATTCCAGGGGTCTTCTTATTCTATCCGCATAGCTTTTCTGTGTACTTTGTACCGTGTGTTGGCTTTCCCTAATTAATTGAATTTTCTCCTTAGTCTCCTGAACAATTTCTAGCCCGAACAAGCTACTCTCTCCAGCTTCTAACCAACAAGTAGGGGATCTACATGATCTCCTATACAATGCCTTGTAAGGTGCCATGCAAATGCTAGATTGAAAACTATTGTTAAATGCAAATTCCACCAACAACAAATGATCACTCCAAACTTCCCTTGAAGTCCAACACACAAGCTTGTAACATGTCCTCCAAAATTTGTATCACCCTCTTGGATTGGCCAACCGTTTGAGGATGAAAGGCGGTGCTAAAGTGCAACTCTGTCCCCATAGTTTGTTGTAGACTTTGCCAAAAATTGTGCCACAAAATGAGAATCACAATCCGACACAACAGAGTGGAACTCCATGTAATCTAACAATCTCACAGATATAAAGCTTGCTCTAGGTCTCTAAAGTGTTAATGGTCTTTATACTCAAGAAATGAGCGGACTTGGTGAGTCTATCTACAATGACCCATATGACATTATGCCCTCGTGACGTCCGTGGTAAATCAAACACGAAATCTATAGTGATGTGATCCCACTTCCACTCTAGGTTAGGTAAGGACTGTAGTAATCCTTTGGGTTTTTGATGCTCCACCTTCACCTGCTGACACATCGCGGACTTTGAAACGTACTTGGCCATGTCTTGTTTCATCCCTTTCCACCAATATTGATGTTTCATGTCTCTATACATATCTTGGTACTACTCGAATGTATGAAAAATTTTAAATGATGACACTCACCCAAAACTTGTTCCCTTACTTGGCCATTATTTGGTACACATAGTCTTGCACAAAACTATAACTCATCCATATGTATAGACCAATTCTCAATAATCTCATTCCTCTCCAATCTACCCTGGATAGCTCCCAACTCAGTATCTAATCGTTGCAACTCCACAATCCTTTGTCGAAGAATTGGTTGAGATACAAGATTAAATAAGCATGGTTAATCCTCCTATCTATCCACCAATAGATCAAACTCCTCCAAAGCATCAATCATCTTCCACCTATGAACAGTAAGAAAATTGATTTCACCCCGAGACTTTCTGCTAAGTGCATTTGCTACTACATTAGCCTTCCCCAGATGATAGTTGAATGTGAAGTCGTAATCTTCTAGATATTAAATCCACCTTCTTTGTTGAAGATTCAAGTCTTTCTATGTGAAGATATACTTGAGGCTCTTATGATCTAAAAACACTTAAAACATTTCTCCATACAGGCAACACCTCCAAAACTTAAACGCAAAAACCACAACGGCAAGCTCCAAGTCGTGAGTGGGATAGTTTCGCTCATGAATCTCTAGTTGTCTCGAGCCATAAGCAACTACTTTACCTCCTTGCTTTAGCACGTATCCCAAGCCTCATAACAAAGCATCTGTGTAAACATTGTATCATTCCCCACTACTCGGAATAATGAGAACAGGAGTGGTTGTCAACCTTTCCTTTAAGGTGTGAAAGGCTAGCTCACACTCTTGAGTCCACAAGAATCTTTCCCCCTTCTTCGTAAGGCAAGTCATTAGCATCTCTAGTTTTGAGAACCATTCCACAAACCTCCGGTAGTAGCCTACTAATCCTAGGAAACTATATACTTTAGTCATATTCCTCGGTGGTTCCCATTTCATTACGGCTTCAATCTTTGCGGGGTCAACAGCTACACCTTGTTTTGACACAACAAGTCCAAGGAATTTCACTTCCTTCATTCAGAACTCACATTTACTCATCTTAGCATATAACTTATGCTCTCTTAAGGTCTAAAGCACTACCGAAAGATAGTGTTCATGTTCTCCTTGTATCCGTCAATAGATTAATATGTCATCAATAAACACAATGACAAACTAATCGAGATACGGCTGGAATACCCTGTGCATCAAAACCATAAAGCCTGCAAGAGCATTAGTCAGTCCGAACGACATTACCGTGTATTCGAAATGACCATACCGGGTATAAAAAGCTGTCTTAGGAATATCCTCCTCCTTGATCCACAGTTGATGGTACCCTGTGCGAAGATCAATCTTGGAGTAATATTTAGAATCCCTTAGTTGATCGAATAAATCATCAATTCATAGCAATGGGTATTTATTCTTCACTGTCACTTAATTTAACCTTCTGTAGTTCGTGCACAACTGAAGTGTTTCATCATGCTTCTTCACAAAGAGGATGGGGGCTCCCCAAGGTGAAGTGCTTAAACGGATAAACCCAATAGCCAAAAGTTGGTCTAACTGCTTCCTTAACTCCTTCAACTCCAAAGGTTTCATTTTATAGGGAGTAATGGATATAGGTTTGATTCCCAAAAAGAGATCAATTGTAAACTCAATCTCTCTCTATGGGAGTAACCCGAGTAGTTCATCTGGGAAGACATCTGGAAACTCCGACACTATCAATACCATGTTCGATTGGAATTTATCACGATTATCACCCATTAAGCTGGCCAAGAAACTCAAATTGCTCCTCACCTTAGCTTTCAGGAATCTAATACCCATAGTAGGAAGTGGGTGGGAAGAATTCCGATCATTGATGAAACTGAAAACTACCCCACCTGGTAATTGAAATGAAATTCACTTACGAAAACAATCCATTACCGCACGAAAAATGGACAACAAGTTCATCCCAAATGTTATGTCATACTCCTTCATGTCTAATGCAACCAAATCTACAATTAATTCTTGCTCCCCAATTCGAAGCACACAACCTCTACATACCCTCCTAGTATCCAACCGTTCTCCTGTATGCATGTCAAAAATCAAGGCATGTTTTAGCTTGTCAAAGTCCAATCCCAAATTAAGAGCACATGTAGTGCATATGAATGAATGAGTAGCCCCGGGGTCAAATAGAATTTGGGCCCAAGAATTATAGACAAGAACGATACCTTCCACAACTACATTGGACACGACTTCCTCCGATTGGGTCAAAGCATACACTTTCCCTTGATTAGCACCGCCGGGTGCTATAGCTCCTAACGTCTCTGATGTAGTGGCTTCAGTAGTGGTGGCTTATCTGCATTAACTTGTCCAGCCAACGGGGTATTCTTTTGGGGTGAAAAGATCAGACAATGATTCCAAATATGCCCCAAACATCCACATGCAAAACAGGCTCGTGGGCCCACTCTTACTCTCTCCGGTAAGCCTCCAACTCCTCGAGCTATCTGAAGTCTCTGTCCAACCACCTGGTCTGGGCATTAGTGTGATGCCACCCTCTACACTCCACTATTGCTAGCACCAGTCTTGATCAGACCTCCCATCACAAAGTTCTGTCACAGCTAGATGTCATTTGTTTCTCTCTCCACCAATGCAGCTTTGTTAACAAGATCCCCACAGCCCCAGATCTTGTGAGCCACAAGCTTCTCCCTAATAGCAGACATCAAGCCCTGCTCAATGTGTTTGGCCCTCTTGGCCTCCATAGATATGAACTCCAAGGCATAGCAGGATAGCTCATCAAACTTTCTCTTATAATCCACCACTGTCATACTACCCTGTCGTAAAGCGAGAAAATATGTACTCATCTTGTCCCTGACCGATTCAGGAAAATACTTGTCTTGGAAGAGTTGATCAACCTCCTCCCAGGTTAGAGCATCCGTGTTCCTCCTTCTCTTCATCGAGTCACACCAATGATCTGTCTCTCCCTCTAGCAGATATGTAGCTAGGTCGACCCATAAATGCTTGGCTACTCCCAGGCCATTACTCATTTTCTTCACCCGATGAATCCATTTATCCTTATCCAAGGGGTGAGAGCTTCCTTGAAAAGTAGGTGGGTGTTGCAGCAAAAATTCTCGAAGAACTAACATCCTTTGATTTTCATCCCCATTGCCCGGTACATGAGCTAATGGATGAATCTGCCGTTGTGGTTGTTGTTTCCATTCTGGTGTTGCACTAAAGTTGTTAGCTCCCTTAGGCATTGGTATATGTCATTCATGGCATCTAGGGGTGGGGGTGGTGATAGGTTTGCTTGGCCACCACGTCCACGTCTACCGTCCATCATTCACATCAATTCACAATTTAGTTCCCTTGATGTACAAGACATCCTAACTATCACTTTAATCTAAAGCATAAGACTTATATAAAATTTAAATCAAAAATTTCCTTCAACCTAATCTTACCTCTGTAGTGGTAATTCATAACCTATAGCTCCCATGTAAGACCTAATTGCTAGGCTCTAATACCAAACCGATAACACCCCAAAATCCACATTGGATGGCATTACTATCTGAAATCATTCACATCATGAGAGCAACTAATAAAATTCATAAATAAAGAAGGTTTTATTCATCATACATACTATCTATAGTATCATCCAAAAGAATATGTTAAATCATGGCCATTATATCAAAAAAATATGCCAAACTATGGCATATTTCGCCCAAAAGAATATGCCACACTATTATCTCGCCTAACATTTTTATTTTTACTCTAACAATTCACATAGTTCATGCATACATCATCACATATATTATTATTTCTAAAATAATTACGTTGCTATATAAACATAAGAATGTGAGAGCTAACAAGGAGTGCTTAAGGCGGTTTAGCCCACCACTGTTCGGATGGTGCTAATCCACTGGATTTTTTCTTGAAGCCTCCCTTGTTGACTTGTTGGCATTAGGATTGTGGTTTACCATCCAAATGGTGATTGCCTTTTGCTGAATTATCCTTTCCTCTCTCTTCAGTTCGCTTTTCGTACTTTTGTCCTTCCAAGTTTTGATAATTATATGTGAAACTCTACAAAATATACAAATTAAACATTAGCCATAACAATATTCAGATTAATCATTCTAATTCAATTAATGCACACTATTAACCCTAAATCTTAATTCATTACTGCACTTATTATGGTTCATCAACGACTCTCAACACTCGCTCATATATCTTTTTTCTTTCACTGTTCTCCTTGCGTTCTTTTTCATACTTTTTTTTTCAAGCATATAAATTATATTTCTTTTATTTTTATTTTTTAGAAAGTCAAATAACTACTCATCTTGCAAGTGTGCACAAGTTTTCCTTTTTTGTTTCTCCACTTCAACCACATACTCCTTTATATATCACTGAATCAAATCAATCTTAGGGTAACCAAGGGTAAAAAATATTTTATTATATTCTAGCTTGGTTGAAAATATGCAGTTTATCAATCAAAAACTCTAATCAAAAGGCTTAATCATGGCTTCTAAGGACACCAATATTTCAAAAAACAAGGCTAAGGCTCAAATTATGACAAACATGACCCAAAATCATATCTCAAAACTTAATGAGAATACACTCCCTATGCTTAACATTTCAGAATCAAGTAGTAATTCACAATATCAATATTAATAAAAAAAAAATTGAATGAGACTATTCAAAGACTGGTGTTGAATAAAATCATCTTTATTGAGTAAATGTAAATGTCACTCCAAGAATGAAATACTTTAAACTCACAAAGGACATTATATTATTCTCCACCATATGTATCAAGTTTCAAAGTAAAAATATGTTTTTCTAACATCTAACTTAGGCATGGTCATACGTGCACTGATATCTTAAGTTTCAATTGGGAATGTCATCTATGATACTAAAGTATAGTCTAAACTTCTATAACAGACTAAAGCATAAATAAGTTCGTGTTTCCATTATGTAAGTAGAAGGACTAGCTCCATCACGTGGTCCAAACTGAAGGCAGCGAAGGATCTTGCCATGCTCTTCCAAACAACCCCTAATCTATCTCTACTCCTTCAGAATCTGGAGCAAGAGGTATGTATCAGTATGTGTATCCATGTGGTCTCTCATCAGTGGACCCACTCTCTCCTCAGCATCATCACCTATAGGCTCATCTCCCTCATCTTCATCTCTAGACTCATCTACATCAGCTGTAGGAAATATTCCTCTACCCATGGAATCGCGGCTCTTCACCGATGTTGTACTATCTAGCACCCTAGGACATTTCTCCTTGGGCATATCATCATCCACTAAAATCCCCCTATCCAGGCAAAGGCAAGTAACCAAATATGCAAATGGTGTGGAGGCATTATTGGTGTCATCATTAAGAGTTCTCTGCATGATAATGGAGGATAGACAAATGGTATGACCAGTCCTAATAATGACAGTAACTATGCCCTTTTTGGATAGATATGATTCTTTCGAGCCAAAGGAACCATACTGATCACCGAGATCCAATTAAAGATCTTTTACCTATTTGTTAGTTGCCCCTAGTTTAGCTTCAAAGTGGGGATCTCCAACAAGCTCATTGGCTGCATCCTATGTATTATACATCGTGGTCAAAGTGTATTATGGCCTTGGTACCACATTCACCTTCACCACTGAAAACATCATGAGGGAGTCAATTACAAAACTAAGCCCTCTAATCATGGTTCTAAACCTCTTCGAATCTATCCTCTTAGCATTCAAATAGAACTCGCGAATCAACACGATTTCTCCTCGGACTGACATCTTAAGAAAATTGCCCCATCCTCTCGCAATCATAATCTGTTTATCCCATACCCTAAAATCTCATCCCACACTAAGCATCTCTCCATCACAATAGGATGAGCAACAAAGTAGAGAATTTACTTATGCTCGGCCTCCTATATAAGAAAACGGTAAATATCAAAGTGGTGTAGCACTCGATACTGATCTATCCATACCCCTAATTCCTGTGCATCTGGTTGGAGCACACATGCAACCTGAGATTGGGGTAGGTCAAAATTCTTCCTCTTTGGTGGCATGTTGAAAAAGTTTGAATTTTTGGGGTTTTGGGTAGAAAGAGGGTTTGGAAAATTTTGGATTAAAGGTGATTTGGGGAATCTAAGTAAATCTAATACTTTTAGAGGTTTTTGGAAGAAATTGAAAGAGTTTTTAGTGAAGAAATCGACTTTAGGGAGCTCTAATTACTCAGTTATGGCTTCCTTTCCCATTTGTGAAACATTTTGAAGAAGATGACGGATTTATAGACAATACGCGTCTCCGCATGCTAGCATTAATGCCTACATATTCCTAAGGGTCACACATTTGACGTTTTAAGGATTTCACCTTTTCAGAGGTCTGTTCGGAGGAAGGAGTGCATCTAGACAATGATGATTCTCTAGCCAGCTGCATTTGGATGGAGGAAGTGCTTCCGAACGCAAGTGTTAATCTTGAAAATGTTTCAATTCACTTAATTTTTTTTTCAAAATGTATTTTCAAAAAATTTTAAAATTCACCCTTGTTGCACCCCAAACACTAGCCAATCTAAATTATTCCTCGGGATTGCCACAATGTACCAACATCCTCTACTGATTTACTATCCTACACGCAATGTCCTAACTAAATACACTACTCCAAAATTAATAAAAATCAACTAAAAATAACACAAAGGTAAAGATTGTGTATTACAAACTATCCCACCCCCAACCGAAATTATTTATTGTCCTTAATGAATGATAAAAGTAAAAATTATCAAAAAAATTTAATCAAGGTAGGGTAAAAGGAATACTTGTGCTAGCAAAATTAGCACCCCATATGGTACTAAAAAAAAAAATCTTAACACAAAATAAATTAGTAGAAATCAAAATAAAAAAAGGCCGATTGTAGAAATTACGGGGTCATGGTGAAGTGTTGCCAAGGTCAAAACATGGATTAGACATCCTAAGGGGGGCCCTTGTAGCTAATGAGATCATGGAGAAAGAAATCTGGGAGTTCTGGGCTTTAGGTACCAGTAGAAAGTGATGAGATACCGATGCCTTGTTGGCAGTGGGCTTAGATACCGGTACCAAGTGATGAAGGTCCTGATACCTCCTTTATTTATTCAATTACCTAAAGGCTCAAGTATAGTCCCAGGTACCGGTACTTAGGGTCCCAAGTATCGGTACTTGTCTTCTAGTGGGCTCAGGTACCAGTACCAAGTGATGAGGTACCGATACCTTCTATTCCACTTTGCACAAATACCGATAGTTCTTGTCAATTGTACTGGTACCTCATTACTTTCTTTGACTTTTCTACACTCTGCACTCCTGAGCCCTTATCCTTTGTGTTTCTTTCTTGTCCATTGTCCCCAAAACATTGCAAAGTTATTAATCTACAATCATACATTTCTCCATTAATCACCAAATTAACCTAACTTCCAATAAACCATTGCAAAACCAAGCTAAAATGAATGTAATGAGGCCATTAAATATGCAATATTACGCACTCATCATTGGCCAATAGGCTAGGACTCTTAGAAATTATCTGCACCCCACAATGAGTAGTGTCCCGTCATGTTTTATCTTCCCAAAGAATGCACAAAGGTTCACAGTGAAACTTGTCACTATCCAACTTTTGTCACAATTTCATGGCCTCGATTCTGAAAATTCCTATCTTCATATGAAGGAATTTGAGAAGATATGCAGGATTCTCTCGGATAGTTATAAGTTAACCAAGTTAAAGCTTTTCCCCTTTTCCCTGAAGAATAAAGCCAAGTAGTTGCTTAATATTCTTAAACCATACTCTATCCCTAATTGGTCTACACTGCAGAAAGAGTTCTTCAAAAATTTCTTTGCATTCACCGCACAAATGCTTTAAAACATCACATAATGAATTTTTTGGTGAAAGATGGGGAAACATTCTATCAATGTTGGGAGAGATTCAAAGATCTCCATGCATGTTTGCACCTTGGGTTTTAAAGTTGGACCCTTGTGGGTTTTTTATATGATTATCTTCCTATCCCTATGCATCAGTTTGTCAAGATGATGTCACAGGGAGAGTTCACAGAAAAAAAAACCCTGATGATGTTTTTGAGCTTTTTGATACTTTGTTTGAGAGTTCCCAGATGTAGGACTCGGCCTCGCCTATTAGTTCTAAAAATAGGTCGACCACTTCTCATTAGGGAAAGTATTTTTTAAGACAGGATGACGATTTGAGGTCTAAGATGACCTCTTTATCTTGAAAGATTTAAGCTCTAGAGATGAAGATGATCAATAAAATTTATGTTGTGCCACCCACTAAACGTACTTGGGGGATATGTGCTCTAGTGGGGCATGTTACTAAGGAATGTCCCACAATTCCAACCTTTCAGGAGGTGTTGTTTATAAACTCCAACACCCTCTTCAATTTTCAAAAGCCATACAACAATCCCTACTTTGAAATGTATAATCAAGGGTGGAGACAACACCCAAATTTTAGTTGGAGGGGTAAATAGCAACAAGAATCCGAACCACAAGCACCACTATAACCACCACAACAACAATAACACCCATCTTTATAGCCACTCCATAAATTTAGTTTGGAGGACACATTGAACCAATTCATGTAGGCCCAAATGCAATACAACAACAAAAATGCATAAGTCTACAATGAATTCAAAGAATTCAAAAGCCTAAACTACAAAATCTTTTGATTACATTAGGGCCACTTACAAAAAATTTACCCAAGTATCACTATACAAGAGAAGGGCAAGTTTCCTTCCAAACCAAAATAGTTACAGGGCCAGTTTTACGTAGGAAACCCTCTATCCATGAACAAACAACATGAACAAGTCCAAGCTATTACCGCCCTAAGGAGTGGTAAAATAATTGACAAACGCATACAACGAGCACACATTGATTCTACTTTTACACCCGTGGTCGAGCCTGTTCTAGTCTCCACTGATGAGATGAGCCTCTATACCCTATTTATACTCCCTTCCCTCAAAGACTCAAGAAATTATAGAAGTTGAGCAACTATGTCAATATTTATGAACTTTTCAAGCAAGTAAAAATCAACATTCCCCTTTTGGATGCCATGAAATAGGTCTCTTCCTATGCCAAGTTCCTATAGGACTTGTGAAAGGAGGGCCTTTTTGACTAATTTTTTTCTTTTCCCACAAATTCTTCAAATTTTAACATTAAGGTAGGAACAATCAGCTTTTACATGAGTTTCATGGCCTTTAGTTTGAAAATCCTTATTTGAAAATGAAATAATTTGAGGAAGTATGTGGTGCATTTCAAGATAATTCTAAAATGGCCCGATTAAAACTTTTTCCTTTTTTTTTTGAAGGATAAAGCTAAAAAGTAGCTAAATTCTTTAAAAGCTCAATCTATTCCAAGTTGGCAAGTCTTACAAACTGAAATTTTTAAAAAAAATTTTCCTGTGAATCACACTAATTGAGATGTCAAATCATGAATTTTTGTGTGAAAAAAGGAGAGAATTTTTATCATTGTTAGAAGAGATTTAAGAATCTTCTCCAAGCTTGCCCAGATCATGCATTTGAGAGTTGGACCCTAGTTGGGTTCTTTTATGATATTTTTTTGTCTACAATGCGTCAATTTTTTAAAATGACTACCCAAAGAGAATTCATGGGTAAGAATCCCGATGAGGCATTTGAGTTTTTTGATACCATTTCTAAGAGTTCTCAAGTTTGGGACTCGATCTCAACAAATATTGTTGAAACTAAACCATCCACATCCTAGGGAGGAAAATACTTGTTAAAAAAGGATGATGATCTGAGGGCCAGAATGGATACTCTATCTCGAAAGCTAGATGCTCTAGAGATGAAAAAAGTCAAGGAAGTTTTTGTTGTGTCACCTACTAATCAGTTGTGTGGATTTTGTGCTTTGTTTGGACATCCCACGTGGGAGTGTCCCACCATCCCAGCCTTCAAGGAGGTTTTGATGGAACAAACCTATGCCATTTCAAACTATAAAAAGCCCTATTCAAATCTACACTCTAACACCTACAATCCAGTGTGGCGGAATTACCTGAATTTCAGTTGGAGAAACACACATCCTATGAGTCAGCAACCAGGTCCACCTCCACCGCAACCTCAGACTCAGTAGCCATATCAGTGTCATCAACCCCCACATAAGAGGAGTTTAGGAGTTTAGAAGAGACCATGAATCAGTTTATTCAAAGTCAAATGAGTTTCAATAGATAGTTTACCCATGCATTCATTGATTTTAAAGCTCAAACTTCACAATACATTGAGGATATCAAGAGTCATCTAGCTAAGTTGACACAGTCTTTAAGCACAACAGAGAAAGGGAAATTACCATCTCAACCAAAACCTCAACAAGGTCAAAACCATGCTAATGGTGTGTCCTCTAAACCTTTTCCAAATCAGGTTCAAGCAATTACCACTTTAAGAAGTGGTAAGGTGATTGACAAGAAAATTAAAGCTAAAAATCTTGAGCCAATAATTGGTTCAATCCACGTTAATGAACCAATGATTGAAAAGGACACAGAGTTGTCTAATGAAAAGAAAAATCAAATCTGGTTCCATGACCTCTTCCTCAAAGAGCCAAGAAACCTCAACCATTGAACAATCATTCTGAGAATTTTGAATTATTTAAATAAGTAAGATTATATCCCCCTATTGGATGTAATCTATCAAGTCCCATCTTATGCCAAGTTTTTGAAAGTCCTTTGCATAGTAAACAAAAGGATCAATGTGTAGAAAAGACCATTTTTGATTGAACGTGCTAGTGATATCATTCAGCATAAGGCCCTTCTAAAGTAAAAAGATCGTAGAAGTCCTACGATTTCATGTAAAATCAGGAACTTCAAAATTGAGCAAGTTTTGCTTGATCTTGGAGCCAATGTCAATTTACCCTCATATTCAGTGTATAAGCAGTTAGGGTTAGGTGAGTTGAAATGCATAAATGTCACATTATAGTTGGCTGATCGTTCTATGAAAAATGCACAAGGATTCATTGAGTATGTACTTGTTTAAGTCAATAATTTTTATTTTCTAGTGGATTTTATTATTTTGGATACCCAGCCAGTCTTGCATGTCTCTACATAAATTTCTGTCATTTTGAGTTGACCATTCCTAGCTACATTAAATGCATTGATTAATTGTAGGAATGAAATCATGAAACTTTCATTTGAAAATATGACTTTTGAATTGAATATATTTGATATTGCCAAGCAACCCAGGGAGGACGAAGAGTCGCATGAAGTAAATTGCATTGAGTCATTAATTCAGAATCTATTTGAAAATGCTTCTATAAAGAAAGACTCATATACATTGTTAGAGTCTACTATAGATATGTCCACTATTGGAATATTGGTTCCCAAATTTGAAGAGTTAGTACCTATTAGAGCAAAGTCTATTGTGTCTAGTGTTGTTACTCCTGAACCAGAGTTGAAATCTTTTTCAACTGACTTGAAATATGTCTTCTTAGGAGAGGGTGAAACTTATCAAGTTGTAGTGTCTTCAAAGTTTTCCGAATTTCAAGAAAAATAATTGATAAGAGTCTAAAAAAATATCAAAGTGCAGTTGGTTGGACAATAGCCAACATTAAGGGAATAAGACCTCTTCTATGTACTCAATATACAAACTTGGAAGAAGACTCTAAACCATCCCGACAGCCACAAAGAAGATTGAATCCACATTTAAAGGTAGTTGTCTGGGCTGAAGTGCTTAAATTGTTATATGTTGATATTATATATCATATTTTTGATAGTAAATGGGTCAGCTCTACATAAGTAGTACCCAAAAATTCTAGTGTTACAGTAGTAAGTAACCAAGAAAATGAATTGGTCTCTATGAGTACAGTCACTGGTTAGTGTATGTGTATTGATTATCGAAAGGTAAATTCTCTTAATAAGAAAGATCATTTTCCTCTACCCTTCTTAGACCAAGTTTTGAAAAGAATAGCTAAACATGCATGTTATTATTTTTTGGATGGGTACTCCAGTTATAACCCTATTGAAATAGCAATTAATGACACGGAGAAAACCACTTTTACATATGATTTTGACACTTTTGCTTATAAAAGAATGTCATTTGGGTTGTGTAATGCTTCAACCACTTTTAAGCGTTGTATGTTGAGTATTTTTAGTGACATTGTGGAGCGATTCTTGGAATTTTGTATGGATGATTTTTTTGTATATGGTGATTCATTTGAATTGTGCTTAGAGAATCTGAAAAAATTCCTTACTTGGTGTGAGGAAACGAATTTTTGAGTTGGAAAAAATGTCATTTCATGGTCACACAAGGCATTGTTTTAGGACATGTTGTTTCTATAGAGAGAATTGAAGTTAATAAGTCAAAAATTGATTTAATAGCCAATCTTCCACCACCTAAGACTGTAAAAGATGTTCGATCCTTTCCAGGTCATGCAGGATTCTATAGAAGGTTTATTAAAGATTTTAGTTTAATATCCAGACCAATGTGTAATCTTCTATGTCAAGATGTACCATTTGATTGGAATGATGTCAGTTAGTGTTTGATAAACTTAAGAGCATGTTTATTTCTGCACCAATTATGCAACCTCTTGATCATTCCTTATCTTTTTAATTATTATGTAATGTTAGTGAGTATGCTGCAGAGGCTCTCTTAAGCCAAAGAAAAGGTAAGCGACCTTATGTGATTTACTATGCAAGCAAAAATTTGAATGATGGACAGATGAATTATTCTCCTATAGAAAAAGAATTAGTTGTTGTAGTGTTTGCTTTTAATAAATTTCAATCATATTTAGTTGGATTCTCAATTGTTGTGTTTACTGATCATGCAACCTTGAAATATCGACTTACAAAGAAAGATGCTAAGCCACGTTTCTAATGATGGATATTGTTGCTTCAAGAATTGCATCTCATTATCAAAGACAAGAAATGAATTGAAAACATAGTAGCTGATCACTTATCAAGGCTGAATTATGATACAAAAGAGGAGTCAGCACCAATCAAATAAACCTTTCCTGATGAGAAATTATTTGCAATTACAAAGGTACCTTGGTATGCGGATATAGCTAACTATTTAGCCACGGGTACCATTCTTTTTCATTATAATTGGATCGATAGGCAAAAATTATTAAGAGAGGTACGCAATTCTTTTGAGAAGATCCTTATGTGTTCAAATACTGTAAAGATCAGATAATAAGGTGTTGTGTACCCAATCATGGAATAGGTCATGTTATTTCGTTTTGTCATTCTGAAGGTTGTGGTGGGCATTTTCCTTCAAAGGGAACTGCTATTAAAATTTTGTAGTGTGAATTTTATTGGCCCATTCCTTTTAAGGATGTACATGTTTTTTTGTCTAAATTGTGATTGATGTCAAAACTTGAGGAATATTTCAAAAAGAAACATGATACATTTAAATCCTATTTTGATTATTGAAATTTTTTATTGTGGGGGCATCGATTTTATGGGACCATTTTTCCCATCTTTTGGAGATTTGTACATTTTGGTTGCTCTTGATTATGTTTCCAAATGGGTTGAGGCAATTCTTTGTTAAAACAATGGTCACCGTACAGTGATAAGATTTTTGAAAGAAAATATTTTGTTGAGATTCAGAATTCCTCTACCTACTATAAGTGATGGGGGTACACATTTTTGCAATAAATCTTTTCATATTTTAATGGAAAAAAATTTGATTTCACATAAATTATTTGCCACTTATCATTCTTAGACAAATGGACTAGCTAAATTATCCAATATGGAGATGAAATGTATTTTAGAAAAAATAATGAAGTCAGATCGCAAGGATTGGTCGTTAAGATTAACTGATGCACTTTGGGTTTACCGTACAACATATAAGACCACTTTGAGAATGTCTCATTATCGGGTTTTTTATGGTAAACCATGTTACTTGCCTATGGAATTGGAACACGAAGCATATTAGGCAACAAAAATGATGAATTTTGATATAGACAAAGCAAGTGCATCCCACAAGTTTCAGATTAATGAATTAGAAGAATTGAGAAATGAAGCATATGAAAATGTAAAAATTGCCAAGTCCAAAATGAAGATTTTCCATGATAAAAATATTGTGCGAAAGTCCTTCGTACCATCTCAAAAAGTTTTTCTATACAATTCAAGGCTCCTCCTATTTCTTGGAACTAGGTGGCCAGGTTCATACATTGTCAAACAAGTTTTTGAACATGGGCAGTTGAAATTGAAAATCCTGTGAGTGAAAATATTTTTAAAGTAAATGGTTAAAGATTTAAACTATACTATGATGGATTTGTTCAAAATTTGGATTTCATTCAGTTAATGGAACCAAAATATGTACCTTGAGAATTTATTATGTTCATCTGTTTGTAAATAGTAGAACTAACTATTTGTTGTTTCATTTGCAGATTAGGGTTTCACAAATGGATTCATTTCATTTACAGACCTTTTTAGCAATTGTTTTTAAACTTGCTTTATGATATTATACATTAAGGAGAATGTTGAATTTAAGTTGGGGGGAGGGAACAATCCATAATCGTCTTTGTGAATGGCAGACGTTCAAGAACTGGATAGTGACTCTAGTGAGTCTTTTTAAATAAATTACAGAACATTTCAAAAAAAAATTAGAAAAACATAATTGGTTGAAATTTTTTTTTTATTTAGTTTGGGTGTGTTACACACTTTTCCAAAAGACATACACTCTCTGATCATAGCAAAAGCAAAAGTTCTGAGAAAACTAGAAATTTTGGGTAGTCAAGCAAAACCGTTGTGTGGAAAAAGTTCATTTGCCAAACATCGATGAGCAAATCAATTGGATTTTTTGTAAAGTGTGGTCAATTAATGCATATGAGAGCATTAATCAATGCTCTGAACAAATTTCAGGTCGAGCATTCGATCGTCTTGACTGGATTAAATATAGGCAGAGTAAGGACTATCTTGAGATGCCATCTTATTCCAATCCAATACTCAGAAGATATTTACGATGTGAGATTACTCGGTTCACTGATTTATTCTCGATTTAGAAGATTCTGATTAAGTTTACTATGATCAAGAATGTATAATTTAGCATGTGTAATGTATATAGTTTAACATGTTTATAAGTTAGTTGGATGTAGTTTAATGTATTTTGATTAAAGAAATTTATGTTTATTAGTAGAGTAATGAGGGAATTTTGAATTTTAATAAAATTTTGTAACTACAGGTCCTTAACTCAAAGCTGGAAAATAGGAGGAAATCAAGATTCAGCAGCTGAGGAGCTTGTTCAAAATCTAGTGGATCAGCACCGTTTGGATGGTATTGCCATTTATAAAAGTAGACTATTTGCGATCCGCCCTTTTTGCAGTTCCCTCGCAGCATAAAATTCAAAAAAACAGCAATCCTCTCTACCTTTTTTCTACAGATCTACTTCACCCATAATTTTTTTTTCAATTGTACTCCGATTAAACACTTACTCATCCTATTTTATAAATTTCTACCAATTAAAATCTTATGATATCCTATATTGATCAAGAAATTCAAGAATCATCTTCATAGACCCAAGAAGAAAATCAGGGGCTCGCAGGGATGGTGCTTCATCAAGCTGATCAAGGCGAGGAGTCTCTCTCCACTACTGTAAAACCTGGGAAATTTAAAATTTTATATAAAAGGGTAAAATAGTAATTAGTCATTATGGTACAGGTTAAAAAAAATTTTAGAACTCAGATGAAAAAATGGACCTCACCATTGGATTCATCTCATGAAATCAAGTTATCCTATCAATTTTTGTCAAATTTTGAGACAGATGAATTTTTTACATTTTACAAGTTGATCGGGCATCGCGCGACTCAAATCAATGTAATCATATTTTAGTCGTGGAACCCGAGAAATAATTTAAATTTAGTTCAATAACAATGTATTAAACCTAAGCCGGAACAAAATTTAATTGATTTGGAATAAAATTGGATTAGAAAATACGGGACGTGTGGCTTAATGAGAGCCAAACAAATGAGGATATAAATATGGGAGAAAAATTATATTTTCTTCCCATTCACTCCAGCCATTTCCAGATAGAGTTAGAGAGAGAAAGAGAAAGAGAAAGAGATAGAAGAGAGAGAAAATTCTAGCCTCCTTAAATTCTCCTTCTAATCTAAGACAATCCGACCATCAAATTCCTTCGGGCAAGAACAAAAGTTGTTCTACGCAACGCGAGATATGAGTACGTACCAAAGATCACGTGTTTCACTAAAATATCAAGGATGGAATTGTTGGGATCAAGGTTTTAAAGCTTGATTTGGGTCTTTTGGAGCTTCTCCTACGTGGTATTATGCTACAAGAGGTAGGGTTCTTTTCTAACTAGGTTTTTTTTCCAACCTAGGGTTGAAATATAAAATGGGTAGTGTGTTAGAGATAAAATCTCATGTATAACACATACCTAGGTTTGTTGGAATATGGAAATGGGTATAGGAAAATGCTAAAACCTTCTATGAATGGTTTTGATGCAATTGCATGATTTGAAATTTCATAAGAAATTATGTTGATTTGGGTATGCTATGTGTTTGCATAATATTTGTGCCTTATAGGGGNTCATCCTATTTTATAAATTTCTACCAATTAAAATCTTATGATATCCTATATTGATCAAGAAATTCAAGAATCATCTTCATAGACCCAAGAAGAAAATCAGGGGCTCGCAGGGATGGTGCTTCATCAAGCTGATCAAGGCGAGGAGTCTCTCTCCACTACTGTAAAACCTGGGAAATTTAAAATTTTATATAAAAGGGTAAAATAGTAATTAGTCATTATGGTACAGGTTAAAAAAAATTTTAGAACTCAGATGAAAAAATGGACCTCACCATTGGATTCATCTCATGAAATCAAGTTATCCTATCAATTTTTGTCAAATTTTGAGACAGATGAATTTTTTACATTTTACAAGTTGATCGGGCATCGCGCGACTCAAATCAATGTAATCATATTTTAGTCGTGGAACCCGAGAAATAATTTAAATTTAGTTCAATAACAATGTATTAAACCTAAGCCGGAACAAAATTTAATTGATTTGGAATAAAATTGGATTAGAAAATACGGGACGTGTGGCTTAATGAGAGCCAAACAAATGAGGATATAAATATGGGAGAAAAATTATATTTTCTTCCCATTCACTCCAGCCATTTCCAGATAGAGTTAGAGAGAGAAAGAGAAAGAGAAAGAGATAGAAGAGAGAGAAAATTCTAGCCTCCTTAAATTCTCCTTCTAATCTAAGACAATCCGACCATCAAATTCCTTCGGGCAAGAACAAAAGTTGTTCTACGCAACGCGAGATATGAGTACGTACCAAAGATCACGTGTTTCACTAAAATATCAAGGATGGAATTGTTGGGATCAAGGTTTTAAAGCTTGATTTGGGTCTTTTGGAGCTTCTCCTACGTGGTATTATGCTACAAGAGGTAGGGTTCTTTTCTAACTAGGTTTTTTTTCCAACCTAGGGTTGAAATATAAAATGGGTAGTGTGTTAGAGATAAAATCTCATGTATAACACATACCTAGGTTTGTTGGAATATGGAAATGGGTATAGGAAAATGCTAAAACCTTCTATGAATGGTTTTGATGCAATTGCATGATTTGAAATTTCATAAGAAATTATGTTGATTTGGGTATGCTATGTGTTTGCATAATATTTGTGCCTTATAGGGGTTTGATAAAATGCCTATGAATGATTAAGTGTGTTATTTGAATGAAAATGATGTAACATGCTTGGGATTGATGTTATGAAATGTAATTATATGCCTTATGATATAATTGACATTGAGGAATTGAAAATGTATGGAGAATGGAATATGTTCATATTATGCTCATGATATAATAAACATGCTATTGTAATTACAATTTAAAAACGTGATTGATATTGATTTGGAATGCAATTGTTCATTACATTTGCATTTGCACGGGTAGCATCGCATTCGTGGGCAGTCGACATGAGTGTGTGTGTGTGTATGGTTTGATCGAACACCATGCTTGGTGGGTTGATATGTGGGCTCAGGAAGGTTGGACCTAGGTTCGACTAAGTCGCACTGGTTGCATTAAAAACAAGGGTAGGGGTTAGCAAGAAGAGCTAGATTCTCCCTTGGGTGCAAGACCCAAAAATTTTGGATACACACTTCTATTGGTATTGAGTATTTAAAGTGTGTCGGCTTAAGCGGAGCCGTTGGTGGGAGGCCATAGATGTCGTGTTAGTTGGGTACCCATTGGTGAAAGTTCATAAATACCCACCCAAAGAAAGACCCAAGATTTATAAATGGTCATTGGGTGTGTAACATCAATGACGGGGACTTGGAATGTCTGGAAGCATACGCATGGCATAGCATGTGTTATGGGAGCTAGTGGAGGGATCGAGATGCATTGCATGTGTGAGCTCCATCTCAAGACATGCCATGACATTGTGGAATTCATTTATGAATTGTATAGGCTTGAATGAATGTTGATTGATGAATTACAACTGAACATTTTATATGCATCTAGTTTGAGGAGTAGCTTCCTTAAGAGATACCCTACTGAGCGTGGCTCACCATTTGTGGGTAATACATTTTAGGTGTGGGACAAGCACCGATGGACGACCCTCATTTGCGCCCTTGTTGATGAAGAAATCAAAATGTGGCTTTTGAATTACATTTTTATAAATCAATTATGTAGAGTTTGGATGAACTTGGAATGAGATTAGGTGGTTAAAGATTGAGACTTGGAAAGAATTGGGAAAATCTGGGCTGAGATACCGGTACCTAAGTGATTAAGTACTGGCATCACATTGTCGGATGGTCCAAGTACCAGTACCTAGACTTTTAGGCATCAATACTTTTATTCCATTGGGCTTAGGTACCGGTACCTAGACCTTAGGTATTGGTACCCCGATAGACAGTGGTCTTAGGTACCAGTACCATGACATATAGGTATCGGTACCTAAAAAATAGTGGGCTCAAGTACTGGTACCAAGTCATGCAAGTAACGATACCTAGCAAATGGAAGGGACATAGCAAACAGAAGGCTTAGGTACCCATACCTCTTCCAAATTTTTTCAAAATTTAAATATAAATTTGATAAGCCTTCAAGTCTTGAGCGATCTTGTTTAAAGGATATACTTGGTTTAAATTTTAGTGCAAATTGATGGAGATTGGACTTTGGAATGGTCATACAATTGATGCAAAATAAGTTCGG
Organism: Ilex paraguariensis; assembly: GCA_963454935.2. NCBI lineage: Eukaryota > Viridiplantae > Streptophyta > Magnoliopsida > Aquifoliales > Aquifoliaceae > Ilex > Ilex paraguariensis. Next base: position 1,858,269 of record CAUOFW020000001.1, read on the forward strand.
TGTTGGGTAGAGGTCCATGCAAAAGAGACTCTGCCGAACTTTCGCTTTGGCTATAATCCCTTTTAAGGAGATGTAATGACGTAGTGTTGGGTTATACGACATTCAAGGATACTTTCGCGGTTTGATGGGTGATCAATAGGTTAATAAAGGACCCTCGGATCTGGGGCAGCACAACTGCCCCCAACAATGCCACAGGAGGAAGAACAAGCTCAAGTTCAAAATCAGTTCAATAATTCTATGTTTGAGAATATTGAGCAATAGATTTGGTATGATACTCATTTTTTAGCAAAAACTATTATTTCTGAAAGGCCTATGATTTATGAAGATTTTGAACATATTGGGGTTAGGCAAAATTTAGCGGAGTGGGGATGGTTGAATTATGTGAAACTTTTAGGTCTTACTTATGAATGTTTAGTCTAAGAATTTTTTAGTAATGCACAAGTGACTAGGCCAAGGGAATTGCATGCATATGTTAGGGGAATTGCATTTCAAGTTATGATATCTACTATTGCTAATTATTTGGACCCTATACTGAGACACCTTCATCCCCAATATCCCCTTACCATGATGCCTAGTATGTCTATAGCTGGGATTGAGTTGACTAGGAATCCAGATTATGTCTGAGGTAGATCAAACAAGTAAATGAAGCAAGGAGATTTGACAGACAAGTATCGAATTCTAAATTTGATTACTATGAACAATTTGTTGCCCCAATCCCAAATAAATTAAGTCTTTACTGAGAAAGCATATTTTCTGTATTATCTTGGAATGGGACATACCATTGACCTACTGACGTTGATAATGGATCAAATGATATTTAATGTGAAAAATAAAAATCCATCACTTCTTTTTGCTGTTTTATTATCGAAATTATGTAGGCAGAAGGGAGTAATATCGGATCCATCATGGCCTATTGTGGAACATTTGACACCTTTAGATAAAACTCCATTGAAAAATAGCCACGGAATTCAGGTAGAGGCGCAACAAGAAGTGCTACCAGAATCACAAGTAGACCTATTTCTAGACGGTGCAGGTTCCCAGTCGCCAGAGGAGCCCAAGCAATAGCAAGAGGAACAACAATCCTATATTCCAGTTGATGATTGAACTGAGAGGCAAATTTGGTTGGGTCTTAAGACAAGGATGACCCAGTTTGATCAAAGAATGACCAAGTATGAGGAGAACCAAAACGAGATTCTAAGGCTACTTGGAAAGAGATATAGTGGTGGCCCATCATCGTTAGCATAATCAGCCGAAGTCTCTTCCACTTTCTCCTCTTACTCTACTTTTCTCAAAACTCTTTTTTTGTATTTCATTTTATGCACTATGTTCTAAGTACTTTTTGATTTTTTTTGGAAGTTTGTTTTTGTGTTTTGAATTATGGTTTTATTTAGTTAATTAAGTTAGTTTGTGTTATTTCACATAAATTTTGCTTCGTTAAGATAATTAGTTCATATTATTCACAGAAAAGTTATATTGTCATTATGTTAATTTGCAGGTATAAACCTAACCAAATCACATGGGATTTTTCATTCGTGCGTAAAGTTAACAAATTTTACTATGCCTTTTTGGACTAATTTTGCTTTGATGGAGTTTAAGTAATGACATTTCAGGTCCTAAAGTGAACAAAAGCCCAAGAACAACAAAAATCACACTTGAATGTAACACCAGCACAAAAAGGAGCAAAAATGCAGAAGGTTGGAACAAAGCAAGGACGTTCGAACGTCATCTAAAACCCTGCCAAGACCAGCTGTTGAGACATGGCGTGTTGCAGTCAACAAAAAGAGAAGAACCAGAAGCACTTGAGTACAACGTTCGAACGTCACTCCACGTTCGAACGTTGTCTTGAGTGACTAAGGAATTGCTAAGTGTACAGTCAATGATGTCAAGGCGTATGGAAGTGACTAAGTCAGAGACCAAGTCAGTGACCACAAGCCACTTGAGTGGAAGAAATCAAACGTCATCCGATGTTCGAACGCCTTCAAAGCAAAGACAGGCTTGACGTTCGAATGCTAGATCATGTTTGAACATCCCCCTGCAGACTGCCTGCAGAATAGTTGACTCCCATGGGCGGCAAACACTATTCACTCATTCACACCTATCTCCTACCCCCCTCCCCTTCCTTGCCTATAAATACTCCCTTGTTGGGAGCTTAAAAGGCATTTTTCCTCTTGTAGAGAAAGGAGGGAGCAATCTTTATTCTTATAAAGTAAGAGTGTATTAGTAATCTAGTCCTTGAATATTTCATGTTTATGCTTTCATTTTCCATTTATATCAACCATGTTGGAGGCTTAGACTCCCCTTGTAGTTGAAGTCTTTCATTTACTTATGCTACATCTTTACATTCATGTTGTGACAACCATGATGGAGGCTTAGACTCCCCTTGTAGTTGTACTTGCTTTTACTTACAAAGTATCAAGAGAGGTAGTTCATCTTTTGGTTGTGGTGGAAACCCTCCAAAAGTCAACTAGCTTTCTTCTACTTTTATTGTTCATGTATTTCACTTCCATTGCTTGAGCATCCCTCTTTCTTAGAAGAGTGAAACTCTTCCACTTTTCTAGAGCTTTACCAAAGCCGTAAAGGGTGGAAAGTGATTCACTTATTCTTCATTGAAGAAAAGCTCTTTGTTTAGTTTGCCTTACTTAGTAGCTTCTCTACTTAGAAGGATGAGTAGCACTCACTCTTCTAGCTTTGCCAAGGCCATGAAAAGTTAGTAGTTCCTCATTCACTCTTTAGTAAGAGGGGATGAATATGTAAAGATCATCCAAAGGTTATGTTTGTGCAACTTCTTCATGCTTTAATGCTTTATACTCCACCTATTCATCAGACGATTGAATGCACCTAATAAAGTTGAGGTACTTTGTATAACCAAGGGCTCAATCTATGATACAGATGACTCCTGCATAGAAAGATCCGTTGGTTCAATGCAAGTACCCCGGCTAGCTCTTCGCGACAATCTTTCAATCCCCGCTATCATTGCGCTTTATTCAAAGAATGGATCATTAATGCCATGGTTGAATGTCTTGTAGAAACACTTGTTTGTTTGTAGACGGGTTAAGTCTCGACACAGACAATTCTTGTAAACTTCTAAAAAGGCATCGAAACCATGTGCTTAATTCTCACAGTCCATCTTTATCTTTCGATTAACTTACTATTGACACGAGAGTTAATTGAGTTATAAAGCACAAACATAATAAAACAGATACTCTATTACATGTCCTGATCCTAAAGCTAAAGAGTGGTTGTTTCATTTTGAGAGACTTATATTTTGTCTAGAAAACCCTTGAAAAGAATATTCTATTCTATTCAAGGCATCTCCACCACTCCAAACACTCGAAATTTCAAAGTTACTTGGTTTTTATTATTGTTTAATTCAGAAATATCAATCATAGTTTCCTGTGAATTCGACTCCGGACTTCACTCGATTATTACTACAACTTGACCGCCTGCACTTAGGTGTACACATTTCGGATCAAGTCAAGTTTTTGGCGCCGTTGCTGGGGAACCAAAAAAAGGTGTTTTTGAGAAAAAGGTGAAAAGGCTTACTTATCTGTGTGAATATTTGTGTATAAATTTGTTTTAATTATTTTGTGTCTGAGAACGCTCCTCAATATCAAAATTTGCTGGCAGAATCTTCTGGTTTTGTGAACTAACCTAAACCATCTTCACCTAGATCAATAGCAGACTCTTGTAAAAGTGGAATGGCAAATGATGAGAGACGAGGAGAAATTCCTGTGAGGGAGGAGGAAGTGCCTAACAATCGAACTCATAGATAGAATGGTATGTAGCAATAAGCTTTGCTTTGTGTTCATAACCATGAGTGTATTATTATAATAACCATCCATCAATTAAGGGAGGTATAAACATTAAAGCGTAAATAAAATGTCAACATTTTCAAAAATTAAACAATATTACACATGCATTCACCCTTCACTGCAGAGTATAAATGGACTACTCACACTTTATTGCTACAGACAAGCAACAAGAATGAGATAATTCTATTACAACTGAAAACAAAATACAACAAGTCCTTCCCTGAGGAATTGTTGAAACAATGTCACTCTTATTACCAACTAAGGCACAAAAGTGAGAGAGGATCAACCCTCTAATTAGAAAGGATAAACAGAAATGTAGAAGTGAGAAAATTCTGGCTGTGAGGTGATTAGCGTAGGACTTCGCTCTTCTTAGCTATAAAACTTTTTGAAATCTCTATTTCTTTCTTTCTTTCATTCCCTCCTTTATCTCCTTCCTTAAATTGGACTAAACTCTTGCTAATCTCCCCTGAAAACTAATTGAATAGAGCTATTTATAGGCACAAGGAAGGCTCCAAGTGTGGCAGACACCCAAGTAGACCAATCAGGGCCTTCCGTCGGTCAAATGGACCAATTGGAGGAAGAAGAGAGCGAAGTCGGTTTAGCCACCATCCGGACGCCACCACCGTCTGGACGATGTTAAATCTCTGGTTTTTCATACTTGGCAGCCTCATTCGTTGACTTTGTTGACTTGTGAATTACACTTGCCTTTGTTGCTTTATTTAGTCCCTACACTTTTATCCTCTTGAACTTCATTATTTATCCTTGAAACCCTTCAAAATATAAAAACTACACATTAACCCAAATACTTTCTAAATTAATCACTTTAACCTAATTTACGCACATAATTAACCCTAAACCCTAATGTATTTATGCACTTTTTAGGGTTAATCAAATAACACCATTTTATTTTTGGCAATTTCAGATCAAAATACTGACTTGTTTCCAAATTATTTCATATATTATTTATGATCATTCAACATGTATTGAAATATATGACTAAGTGATTGAATATTGACCTGAGATTCGAATTCGGATTAGGGTTTTGAGTGCGATTTCACATAAATGCTTGAAAAATTCATATTGTTCGTACTGAATTAAACTCAAGGGTCCTTTTAAATGAAATGTAAGTGCACACAAGTTTCAGTGGCGGAGGGTTTATGTTCCAGGTTCACAAAAAAAATTATGATTTGACATCTCAATGCATTAGTACGATGCACAAGAATTTTCAAACTTTGTTTTACTGTACGATTTTGCTTAAATGTTACTGTTTTACAAGAAATGCCATTTTTTTATATATAAATATCAAATGCTCGTTTTTCTTTTACCCAATTATTCTAGGGTATGTATTTTTAGACTTGTTTAACTAGCATTTGATGAGTGCATAATATTGCATGCTTTATGTCTCATATCATTCATATTGCTTTAATTTAGATTTTTGTTTTATAGAAAATCTCTGTGTTTGTAGGTGAATATTTGTAAAGGGAAAGGTTTTGCATGGATTTTTATGTTTGGAAGACTTTAGGAATGAGCTAGGTGAGCCACGAGTTGAACCAAGAGTGTTGTAATGGAAATTCAAAAAAAGTGAGGTTCTACTGATAGGTTTTTTACCTGTTCGTCAAGTGACAGATTGAAGTTCTACTAATAGTTGTGAATTTCTACTAGTTGAATTAAAACAGAAACTTTGCTACCCGTAGGTCATTACTTTCATATCTATAGGTTCAAAACAAAGAACAATTATATCAGTAGTTGCGAAGAGCTACCAGGTTGTGTGAAATAGTAACTTTGCTACCAATAGGTCGGAACTTGCTTCTATCGGTTCATTAGTGTTTTAATTCGGCTAGAACTCTTTTTGGAAAGAAATTGATTGGGCCTTTTAAAACATTCTATTGGTGGAAAAATAAAAGGGAAAATCAGCAAATATCTCCTATAAATACCAAAGCTAAGCAAGGAAAGGGAGATCGATTGTTTATTATTCTTCTATCGTCTTTCTTCTCCAACCTTAGAAACTAGGGTTTTTTTTCTTTAAGTTTTCTGTATGTTCTTCGTTACTTGTTCTTTATATTTCCAAAGAATTGTTTCTTTTTAGTCTTTTAATTTACGCAAGAGGGAGTTCGTTGATTCTATTTATTATAATCATTTATAGTTCCAATTTCGATTCAATGTAATTTTTAGTTTAAATTCAAGTTCAATTTCTCTTTTACTTATGATTATGTCTTCAATAATTGCTTTTAGCTTTGCTTTTAAAATGAGTGAGTAGTCGATTTCTGGTTTGGTCGGATAAGGGATTCTCATCCATAAATGGGGAATTTGACCTAGCTAGGGTTTGTGTTTTTTAAGTTATTTTGTTGATTGAAAAATTAATTTTGAGAACATGGTTGATATGTATATCTCTTTGCTTATCTGTAGACAAATAGTTTTGACACAGATATTTCTTAGAATCATTGCAATCAATCTGACTGTAATTCTTTCACCAATTAATTCAATCAATTTAAATTTACATTTTTTATTTACTTGATTCTAAATTAAATATTTTTCGTTCAAGAATGTTTGATTACACTATTGAGTGAGTTATAAATTAGGTAAAAATTTCTACTTGTGGTGAGTAGATCTATAAAGATTGTTCGGTTTCTTTTAAATATAGTTTCTTAGCTTATTGATATTCAAAACACTTTCAAAATTCAAGAGTTTTACTTTTCTTTTTACTAATCATCACTTGAGATGCAACCATTTTTTCTGAGGAGACAACCTTGATAATCAAACAAGTTACTAAATGATATGCATTCCTACACTCAGGAACCCATTTATATTTGCCCACTTCAGAAGACAAGCATTTTTGGCAATGTTGCTGGTGAATGCGAGGCCAACTCAAAAGGTGATTCAAACAAATGGCAAGGTAAGTCTTGTAATTTTCATCACAAGCTCAAGTACGTTTCTCTGCTATATTTTGCTTTTGAATTTCTATTTTCTTTTATTCTTAGTTTTGTTTTCAGAACTGCATGTGGGCACGAGACACTATACATAACAAACTTATTAGACTTGATCCCATATAGAATTTGACTATGGAAGGAATAAATAAAGAGGATCCATAGAATGAGAGGAATAGGGAAAATAAATTTTTGCTAGTTCCTTCCATTTATCCAAGAAATGGTGAAAATAATCCCCTAGTTAATCCTCCTGTGTGAGCAATGAGGGAATATCTCCAACCCACGCAAACCTCTACACCATCCTGTATCCATCTTCCTGTGCAGGCACAAAATTTTATTGCAAAACCTGGAATGCTCCAGCTAATTCCTCAATTCCATGGTGTGGATAGGGAAAACCCCTACCTCAATATCAAGGAGTTTGGGGAAGTAGTTAGTACATTCCTTAAACAAACTATGCAAAAAGAGGTGGCGCAGATGAAGTTATTCCCATTTTCTCTAAAAGATAAAGCAAACTATGGGTTGAACTCTTTGAAGCCCCAAACTATAGCTACATGGGTTGATTTACAAAAGTAGTTCTTGAAAAAGTTTTTCCCAAATCATAGAACTATTGCTCTAAAGAAACAACTTCAAATTTTTTCATAAAAATCAAATGAATAGGTTTATGACTACTAGATGAGTTATAAATTAATTCAAAATTTCTATTTACAGTGGGATGGAATTTCACGATTAGTTGGTTGTTTTAAATATATTTTTTTGAATTAATCAATTATCATAATCTTTGACAACCAAAATATTTTTATTTTTGTTTATATCATATCACCCTTTTGGATTTGTCCTTGTTTCCTTGTAGAGATGATCTCGGTATTTTTCAAGTTATTGTGCGATATAATTTCATATGCTTGGGAAATAATTTTAGACGCAGCCACTTTAAAGGATAGGCATTTTTGACGCCGTTGTCGAGGAAGGAAGTGGTACAAATTTAAAGGTGATTCAAGTCAATGACAGGTAAGTCTTGTGATTTTCATCACAAAACCAGGTACGTTCTTCCACTGTAAATTATTTAAATTTTTTTTTGTAAACAATTTTCTATATTTTCAATTTATTTTTATATGGTGTTAAATGTTTCATTTATGGAGTATAAGTGTGAGATACGTGCTAAATATGGGTATATTACTTACGAGTGCCGTTTAATTCCTATGGTTCAAAAATTTTATTGTGTTCAGTCTAATACAATATCGGATTCTCAACAACTTTACTTCAATCAATTCTTTAAATCTTTCTATCCAGATTTTAGTTGTGGGAATGAACATTATCAGCTACCAATCCATCTCACACCACCACAAGAGCCCATCCAATACCCTCATACCATGATCCACAAGAAAAGAGTTTGAAAAATATTATAGATGAATTTATGGAAACCAAACTGACTATCAATGCTCAAATCAGCCAAGATTTTGAGGAGTTAAAAAACATCATCAAAATATTGACCATTGTAGTTAGTACTTTGAACTAAGAACAACAAGTTAATTATGGTCAATGTAGTGACAGTGATTCTTTACCTGAACTACAAGCTGAAGATGAATCTATTAATAATCTTTATAAAGAAGAATTGAGCAAAAATGTCATTCCACAAGAGGCTAATGAGCCCAAGGACTTCACAATATCAAAGAGTGCTACTGAGACTTACATCTCTAAGGTTGGTGAATGTATGAAGGTTGAGTTGAATCCATAATTGACAAGGATCCATTTGGTCTCACTTTTGTTAAATGTTCCAAAGGTGTGTCGGGTGTATAAGTGGATGGTTAGATTAGAGGAGTTACATAAAACATCATATTTATAAGCCATTAAAAGTAAACTTGAAAAACTCGGGTAAATTTAAACTTTTTATAACAAGGGCAAAATGGTAATTTGCCACTACGATACGGGTTGTAAACTTGAATTTTTCTAGATCTCGGATGATGAAACGGACCTCACCGTTGGATTTGTCTCACAAAATTTAGTTACCCTGTCAAATTTCATCGAATTATGAGATAGTCAAATTTTTTATGTTTTACGAGGCGGTCGAGTCTCGGGTAACCCAAAAACGGAATTTTTAATAAAATTTTGAAAGATGAAAATTAATTTAAGACAAATTAAAAATAAAAATATTTTAAACTTGAACCGGGATAAAATTTAATCATTTCGGAACGAAAACAGACTCGAAAAAAAGAGGTCATGTGGCACACTATGAGCTAAGTAAATTAGAGGGTATAAATAGAGGGAAAAATCTGATTTTGCCCCCATTGTGTTCAGCCGTTACCCGATAAGAGGGAAGAGAGGGATATAGAGAAGCTTCTTCACTTATCTCTATGATCTACAAGATTCGAGCGGTCGAATTCACTCGGGCCAAGAGGGAAAGTCGACCTCCTCGTCAAAGGCTACACCTACATACCAAAACCAAGGGTTTTCACCGAAGGTTAAAAAATGGGACTTGAGGAAAATCAAGGGTTTGAGCTTGATTGAGGTTCTAGAAGGTCTTCTAAGTTGGTTTCACGCTTCAAAAGGTAGGGTTCCTTCTTACTTGGGTTTATTTTACAACCTTGGGTACTGTATGTAATGGGTTGGTTGATAGAGATTCATATCACTTGTCTATGGTTGTGAAATTGATGGAATTGGGTGATTGGTAAATTGGGTATGTGAATTTAACCTAATTTAAGTAAAATTTCTAGATTGGAATTGGTAGGTTGCAATTGCTTGTGTAATTCTATGGAAAATGGGTGTTATGTGGGCATGCTATGTGTTTATGTTATGCCTTGTGAAATTAAGTGAGTTATTGGCATATATTATGTGATAACATGCTTGAGAATTATGGTTGGATATGAAATGTTAATATAGGCTCCTTGATATATTGACATAATGATGGAATTAGTGTTTATATGCATGGGATATGTATACATATGGCATTCATCACATGTGAGGCATGGCATTGAAATAGCAATGGTGCACTGTATTGCATATGCACGGAGACATCGCATGTATGGGTATGTGTGCATGGTTGTTGTCAACACCACACTCGGTGGATGACTAGTGGGCTCGAGTAAGCTTGGTCGAAGACCTGGCCGAGTCTCATGGATTACATGGTGATTAGGATTGGGGTTAGCAAGAAGGGCTAGAAGATCCCCCAGGTGCAAGGCCTGGTGATGGGGTATGCACTCCCTTGGTACAGTCCATGAAGTGTGTGGGTGTACACAGAACCCTCGGTGGAAGTCCATAAATTCTGCGTGGGTTGGGTGACCCTTGGTGTGAGTCCGTAAACATCCATCCCTACAAAGACCCTGGAAAATCTTAAAATGGTCATTGGATGAGTGAGACCAATGGCGGGGGTTGGAAAACCCGGTCATAGTACTCATGGCATTACATGGGGGAAAAGAGCCGGTGAGGGCTCGGGTTGAGTTGCATGAGTGGGTGTCATCTCATATCATGGCACGACATGTTAAATTCCAACATAGATTGATTAGTCTTGATTGGAACGATTGTTGTTTATGAAATGTTGCATGTGAACATTGCATATGCACTTAGGTTGGGGAGTAGCCTCTGTAAGAAATAGTTTACTGGGCGTTGGGTCACCCTATACGGGAAAAAAATTTCAGGTGTGGGGTACACAATGATGGAAGGCCCTCACACGGGATCTCAAGAATGAAGAGAGCCGACTTGTGGCTTGTATAACAAATTTTGTGTAAATATTGAATTTTTGTAACATTATTGTGGAAAACATAGTTTTGATATGAAATTTCATGTCAATCAATGAAATGTATGGAATGGGTTGTAATAGACTTGTATGGATCATGTATAATATAGAAAACATCTTTATACATGTTTGGGATGAATTTGGTTAAGTTTGGAATGGACTTGGAAAGCAAAACAGGTAAAACAAGGAAAAATGGGCTCAGCGTACCGGTACGGCGAGGACCCGAGAACACAGCGTATCGGTACGGTGAGGTTCAGTGAGCCATTCGTACCGGTACACTTTGGCAAATTTTGAAAAAAAAAAAATTCTTTCCAAGGCCTTAGGCTATGCATTCTCTAGTTCCAATGATACAAATGGGCCTTAAATGAGATATATTGGGTCACATTGAACCTCAATAGAATTAAATGATTAATGGAACACGGGTGTTACATGTGATGTAAGATTTTGGTAACGGGATAATATTAGCGTGATGTCGGATCAAGCGGCACTCACAGGCATTTTCGCTGGTTGACGGGATTGTCAACGGGACCTCCGATTTTAGGGGTGTCACAAAACTAGAGCACATTCAACTCTAAATTTAAGTCGGATTGATTGTGAGCTCATATCTTTTCTTTGTACGTAGTAGTTATAATTATTTTTTTGATTGATTTTGATTGTTTTTTTAGATTTGCACACACCTCTTTACCTTGTACCCATTTTTGTTTGAAGTATCAAGTTAATATCTTTCGTTAAGCACAGTGTTGGGTCTAAGCTGAGGGGTATTATTTCTTTTTGTGTAGTTTATTTAGTTGTTAGGTCATTGTCAGGTGTTTTCCTTCCCTTACCTCTTTTATTTTCTCATTGCATTGATGTGTTGAATTGACGACAATGGTTGATTTAAGTTGGGGGATGAGGGTTACATCACTGCATTTATTTATATGGATATGGATTATATTATTCTCTCTTAATTAATATGAAAGTTTAGATATGCAAATTGAAGCTTGAATTGTTTGCATATTAGCACTCTAGACGAGTTTACTCTATGTTTGAGTATCATGTGCAAATTTTCATTTGATCTTCTCAATTTTATGTACACCATGATCATGTTAATTTTTATTTAAAAATCTTGACATCTGCTGTGGATATGAATGTATAACTCATGTAAGTCTTGTGCCTAACTTTGTTAGAGGGCTAGAATACATTTACTCAAAACACTATTCTTTCAAATTAAATTTCTCTCAATAATCTCATCATTTTTCCTTTGGTTAGAGTAGATGAGACGATTTCTTCATTATATCTCAATGTTTGAAGTACCTTGCCATGTATTTTTTAGAGACGATTTTAGGCCATTTTTGCAATTAATTTGAGTCTTAAGCCAATTCTTTCTTCTCATTATCTGTATTAACCTTGATTTAGCTTTAATACAAATTTCACTTCTTAACCATGTAAATCACCAAGCCAAGCATAAATGTGTTTATCTTACCTTGGTTACCTTGGACTGATATTGTTTATAATTTAGAAAAGGAATGGTGGCTACTAGAAAATAAAGAAAAAAAAAAAGAAGAAAGAAAAAGAGGATGATGAGTATTTGAGTTTATTTCTGAAATCCAAAAGGTAAGAAGAAAAAACTTTGTAGAAAAAAGCGTTAGAAATAGAAAGATAGGAAAGTACATGTCTTGGGCTATTATTTCCAAAGAAGAAGATTTCTGTGGAAAAAGTTGTATTTCCGAGATACCATTTTGAATTCCTTATTATCATTCGATTCTATAACCCATTTTTCCAAGGCTACATTACAATTGCAGAAAGTCCTATTTGGTCTCGATAATTGTGGCGAGTATACGTACCTAATAATTAAATATAAGATATATCAGCTATATTGTTTTCATTTGTTTTAACATTCTTTCATGAGATTATGTCAAAGTCGTGTCATTTACATAAATTTTTTTCATTTCAAAAAATATATGTGATTTATATTTTTCTTTGGACTATAAAAATTCTTCTCACATATAAACAATGAGTGAAATGCTTTATGTAATCAGAGGTTTTCTATTCAGAGAGTGAATCCTTTGTGAGATTTGTGTCGAAGCTCAAATTGGACAGCTAATAGGGATGTGTGTTTTATTTGATAAATTTCTTAAATTGCACAATCATTTCAAACACACATGGGTTTCTAATGTTGATATGTATGTGAATACTTTTACATAGCATTTAAGTCTATAGCGTAGCTTTGTGTGACTTAATTTGAGTGAATGTGGTATATCTTAAATTTTATTTTAATTAGGGGATAATAATATAATTTAGATCGAGAAAATAAAGTTTGTAGGAATTATCGCTAAAAACCTCCGTGAGACAAAACTCATCCACCAGTGGTAACCTAGGGGTTTAACGGCTTATTGCGTACACTAAATGCAATAATGATTGCTTGAAAGTAGTTTTGTAATGTAAGATTTTATTTGTGATTTGTGTTTGTTAGGGACTAACAAACCGTAAGTTGGGGGGGGGGGTGTTGAGTGCACAATTTTTCATAGTTTAACATTTGAAACCAATCACTTTAGCTTTGCTTGTTAATTATATATTTCGTTTTAGCTAAATCTTTGTTTTATGAGTAAATTGTGTATTTATAGCTATCCTCATTCACCAATGGGCTATTGGAGACATCTCTTTCCGTGTGACCTCGTTTCATTTTGTAGCTGTAAATTTGATTAATTGATGCCATTTTAATTTTTCTTGTTATATTTTCTTAATTTAGTTAGTGTTTGCATTCATCTTTTTTCCACATTGCATTTCTAGTGGTGATAATTTAGACTCCAATAAAGTCAAAACCTCTTTTAGAGAGTTTGTCGGGTCTGTTGGTCCATTGAGTTTGTCTAGTCCTTCCAAGTCAGTTATTTTTCCCACAAGTTAGTGACATGGGTGATCTAAATAATCATCCACCAGAGGTAGACCAGCAGGTTAGAACTTTTAGGGATTATGTGCATCCCACAAGGAGTAGTATCCCGTCTTGCTTTATGTTTCCTGCTAATTGACCTATGTTTACTATAAAATTTGCCACAATCTCGTTATTATCCCAGTTTCATGGCCTCAATTCTGAAAACTCTTAATTTCAAATAAAAGAATTCGAGGAAGTTTGTGGGACTTTTCAAGATAATTCTGAGTTTCCCCAGTTCTTTCTCACTAAAGGATAAAGCAAAGCAATGGCCAAATACATTAAAGTCTCGCTCCATACTAGACTAGCAAGCTCTTTAGAAAGAGTTTTTCAAAAAAACATTCCCTCTCCACCGCATTAATGCACTAAAATGACATATAATGAATTTTGTTGTTAAAGAGAGAGGAACATTGTACTAGTGCTTGGAAGGATTTTAGGATATCCTCCAAGATTGCCCCAACCAAAGTTGTAAGAGTTGGACATTAATAGGATTCTTCTATGATGCTCTCCCTGCTTCTTTGGGTCAGTTTATAGAAATGATGGATCGAGGAGAATTCATGAAAATAATCCTAATGAGGCTTTCGAGTTCCTCATATCATGAGTATATAATGAACATGAGCGTATAATGAACATATCCAATTTCCACAAACATTCCCAAAGTCCTCAAATGTCAAATATATCATAATGCATATAATAACATTTCATAACATCACAAAGCATGTTATAGCATTTTCAATTCAACTAACATACTTGAATTCCAAAACATTTTATCAAACACTTAGTAGGCAAAAACATGTAAACACATAGAATGCCCAAACAATTCATTTTATCAAATCCAATCAAAAAGTTCATCAAATCCAACTCAAGTGATTTCCTCAACCCAAATCAAACAAGATAGGGTTTTAACATGTTCTCATACCCATTTTCCAGATTCACTACAAGAATAAGGGTCTTTTGTAACAAATTTTTTACGGCGGTTGTGTTCGCCGTCACAAAAGGGGTATTTGAGACAATTTTTTGTGGCGGATATGTATACCATCACAAAAAGCATGTTTGTATTAAAATTTTGTTAATATTTGTGGTAGCTATTTTTCCTGCCGTAAATAGTGTCATAAACTCAAAAGAAATTTTTATATTTGAGATAGTTGTTTTTCCTGTCGCAAATAATATTTCATAAACTCAAAAAAAAAATTTATATTTATGGCAGCTATTTTTACCGTCGTATATAATATTTCATAAAACATTAAAATGTTGTTTTAGATGAAAAAATAGTTTATAGTTTAAAGAAGAAAAACTCTAAAAAAAATTTGTATTGGCCACAACTATTTTTCATGTTACAAGTAATATTTTATAAAATTACGTAGTTTTACATCAAAAGACAATTTCTAGTTCAAAAAAAAAAACATTAAACTCTACAAAGTCAATTTTTTATATCAAAATTAGAAGTGTCAAAATATGACACGACTATTAACATGACATACAATTAGTGGATTTGAGTCTTCCTTAAGCCACATGTGTAGTATACGAGTGGACCCAACATGATACGATTATAAATGAATCAGATATTAGTAAAACCAATTAGAAGAAATGTATACGATATGACTTGTTTATATACCATTTACATAATTGGACAAGTCGTTCACATAAATATTGTGTGGCCCTCTGTTGATGTATATTCTAACTTCTTTTAGTTCTTTATTGTGTATATATATATATATATATATATTTCACTTCAGTATATAGTAACAATAATTTTATGTTTTTTTCAAATGTTACTGAGAGAGTAAATGGTTCATGAAGGATGTTCAACTTTTTGCATTAATTGTACTCATGGATCATTATGTTTTGTAAAAACACATATTTTACATTTTGTTTAACTTATGGGATTGGTTTTTTTGATATGAAAATATTGCTATGTTTTGAAAATGTTGGTCATATTTATTTTTGTGTTTATCTATATATTAAATTGGGTAGTTGTACTCATACCAATGAGTTTTTGGTCTAATGGTACTTCTTACCTTGTGAAAGCTTGACCTTCTTGAGGTCAAGAGTTCAAGTCTCCTTCCTCCCTTCCCCTGCCCTCCCCCTCCCACTCCCACTCCCAAAAAAAAAGAAAATGGAAATTAGAAGTGTATATATGCACAGCGTATATAACATTGGTTACCAACGGTTCATAATAATTAAAAAAAAAAAATTGTGGTGGCATCATTGCCGTCGTAAATATATTTCATTTGACAACCAAATATGATATTTGAGGCAGCACTTTTGCCACTGTGATAAAACCAAAATTGTCGGATTTTTGTGACAACTTTTTTACGACAGGGTCTTGCTGCCGTAAATACTATTTGAGACAGACTATTGCTGCCATAAAAACCTTTTGAGACCACACTTATTATGGCACGGCAATGCCGCCACAAAAAATTTTTGTGACGGCAAATAGACCTTTTATGACAGCACTTTGCCGTAGTAAAAACTCTTTTTTCTTGTAGTGATTCTAACTACACTAGGTGTGTGCTATACACGAGAATCCATCTCTAATCATCTTACCCATTTCATATAACTACCCTTGGTTGAAAATAAACCTAGATAGGAGGAAACCCTACCTCTCGTAGAATATGTTGGCGTAGTAGAAGCCCCAAAAATCCAAAATCAAGCCTTCAAAGCTTTATACCAAATTTCTCGTTTTTAAGATTTTGGAGAAAAACATGATTTTTGGTATGGTTTCGTAGCTCTCATCACGTAGAACAACTTTAATTCTTATCCTAAATCAATCCAACAATTGGATCTTCGTAGATCAGAGGAAAAAGATGGAAGAAATTTGAGATTTCTCTCTCTCTCTCTCCAAGAAATGTATGTGAAGAATTGGGGAAAAATCTGATTTTTCCCCCTTTAAATAACCCTTGAATGTGTGGCTCACAATGCGCCACACGCCTCAGTTTTCTAATCTACTTTTATTCCAAATCAATTAAATCTTGCCCCGCATTAAATTTAATACAATTTTATTGAACTAGTTTTAAATCATTCTTCAGTTTCTATGAATAAAATCTAATCACTTTTTAGTCCCGTGACGCTCGATCGACTCGTCAAACGTGAAAATCCTAACACTCAGAATTCGACAAAATTTGACTAGGCGACTAGATTTTGCGATAAGAATCCAAAGGTGAGGTCCATTTTGTCTTCCAAGTTCTAGAAAATTTTGAGTTTTTAAACCTGTACTGTAATGGCTAATTATCGTTTTACCCTTTTTAATTAAGTTTTAATTTTTTTAGGTTCTACATTCCTCCTCCTTAAAAGAATTTTCTCCCTGAAATTACACACACATGCACGTATAACAAAATGCATAAGCAACAAATCATGCACTACTCTATAACTGCAAGAAATATACCTTCATCCTCAAGTAGGAACAGATAGGTAGTAGAGATAGTGTCCTGACACTCTCATGTCCCCCTTCACCAACCTCATAGTCTTGTCACATAAAATCGAATCTCGGTTATCCATGATATGCACCGATTTCTCCTCGAAGGTCTCATCTGCATCAACAACCAACTCACCCCAATCCACCACATGTGTAGGATCTGGAGTGTACTTCTGAAGCATGGAGACATAGAATACCACGTGAACACCTGATAGATTTCACAGTAACGCCAACCAATAAGCAACTGAACCAACCCTCTTGAGTACCTCAAAGGGCCCGATATACCTCGATGACAACTTCTCTCGTTTTTCAAACCTGACCACTCCATTCTTAGGCATAACCTTCAAGAAGACGTGATCTCCAACTTCGAACTCCAAAAGTCTCTATCGCTTGTCAACATAGCTCTTTTATTGACTCCATGTTATCAGAAGTAGTTTATGTATCAGGTCCACCTTCTCTAAGATATCCCTAATCAAGTCTAGACATATGGAGGGGTCCTTCTTCAACCTTTGTCCAACATACTAGAGAATGGCACGGCCTCCCATAAAGTCCCTCATAGGGTGTCATATGTATGCTTTACTGGTAACTATTGTTGTAGGCAAACTCTAGTAAGCGTAAGTGCTCCTCTCAATTACCCTTGTAGTCAAGGACTCATGCCCAAAGCGTGTCCTCTAAAATATGGATGTCCTCTCCGACTGACCGTCCCTTTGGGTATAAAAAAATTTGCTCATCGGCAACTATCCCCATAGCTCACTGAAAACTCTCCTAGAAGTGAGCCGTAAACCTAAGATCCCGATCTAAAACTACAAATACGGGTACCCCGTGCAATTGGACTATCTTTTGTATATACATCCTGCAAAATTCTTACAATTTGAAAGTCATTCGTATAGCCAAAAAGTGTGCTGACTTTGATAGCCAGTCCACCATCACCCATACCGCGTCATGTCCACGGAAAGTCCATGGTAAATGGGTCACAAAATCCATCAGGACATGTTGTCACTTCCACTCAGCCACCTCCAAAGGCCGAAGCAAACCCGATGTTCTCTAGTGTTCAGCCTTGATCTGCTAACACGTGAGACATCTGCTAATAAAGTCTTCGACGTGTCTCTTCATCCCACTCTAGTAATACTAGCAGTGAAGATCTTGGTACATCTTTGTGCCATCAGGATGTACAGTAAAATGTGAGCAATGAAGCTCCATAAGGATCTCCTCTCTCAAATTTGTAGATTGGGGAACCACAACCGTTTTCCTAAATCAAAGACTACCATCAGCATGAATAGTCCAGCCCTCGTCATCTGTACCTGACTATACCCAGTCCTTGATGGACAATATCTCCGTCCCTTGAGACTCGATCACCCTACTCAATAAGGAAGGCGTAGCTACTAGACTTCCCAAAATGCCCTAAGCCTAATCCTTGTAATGTAGCATAAATTGTCCCACAATCTCGAGCATCTGCCACTCTCGGGAAGCTATACTAGCCTAGACTTCCCATGCCTTCCAGTTAAATGCATCAGCTATCACATTTATCTTACCAGGATGGTAGTGCCAAGTGAAGTCATAATCCTCCAGGTACTCTATCCACCTAGGCTGCCTCATATTAAGGTCCTCTATGTGAAGATGTACTTCAGACTCTTGTGTGGTCCGAAA
Source organism: Ilex paraguariensis (assembly GCA_963454935.2). Taxonomy (NCBI): domain Eukaryota; kingdom Viridiplantae; phylum Streptophyta; class Magnoliopsida; order Aquifoliales; family Aquifoliaceae; genus Ilex; species Ilex paraguariensis. Next base: position 1,876,699 of record CAUOFW020000001.1, read on the forward strand.
ATAGTTCAAACTACTATTTGTACAGATAGTAGCACCATGCCTTCAAGGCAAAGACAATGGCCACCAACTCCATATCGTGTACAAGCTAGGGCCAACATAAGACAAGGAGGCTTGAATAACCTCCAGAGATTGTTTAAGCTCTTAATCCTAAGATATTTAATGGACACGTGCATATAATAATTACTACTTTAATTCATCAAACAGTTACATACATAGTTGACTCAGCAAACTCGGTGAATTAGGAGATGACATTAGTTGTATGGTGGAAATTAATTATTAAATAAAATCAAGTCCTGACATTAAAATGGGTTGATGATGTTCTCTTGAGGAAGTTCATAAGTTTTGTCTATGTCAAACACTGCAAATGAATTTAATTATCCAACATGACAAAAAAATTAAGTGGTAAGATCTCAAGGACAAAAAGAATTCAATTAAATATAATTGTCAACAATTTAATTAATTGACGGACATCTGCAATCTTAGACATGTGAGAGATTATTAAACATGGAGTTCAAAATTATAATTTTGAGAAAAGACTCGAGAGATTAATAATAAGTTTTTAGTGGGCTAACTTATTATTCATGGACTATAGGATGTTTGTTCTAGGATTGGACATAGGATTCCTAAGCCCATTAGAAACCTGAAATTTATTTCTCCTTAGAGTCTCTATTGTAGCCTATATATAAATGCCTTTTCTAGTTCTCTCAACCATATTTTACATTCACGCTTAGAAGAGGCAGAGAGAAATAGAGCAAGAGAGAAAATTTGGAAGATTATAGTCTATATTGCATTCGAATTTTGGCATTGAGAAGGACATATGGTAAAAGATCGTGAGGCTCATCGAGTTGATTGTTCGATTTGCACTAGTCTTTGTTTGTGTTGTGATCGTCAAAGGTAAACCCTAATTCTGCCTTGTAGGGTTGACATTTAATAAATAATTTTTTTGTATTCGATTATATGCGCCATCAAAGGATATTGGGACTACTGTACTAACAAGTGGTATCAGAGTCTTCGTTGATATCACATATATATTGAATACAACCATGCTGCCCAAGTAAAACGATTAGATGTATACCATGGATGATAGGTAGAACATGGAACTATGCTAATCTCAGTTTTGTTGTGTTCTTGTCCCGCTATTATGGTCACATAATTTTATTATCATTTTATGTGATTGGATTCCATGACAGTTTAATCGTGGTTAATATTATTGCAAGGATTCACAACATGGTTTATTTGTGTTGTCATATTGATGGTAGTATGTGAACTCCCTTGTGGAGGAATAAGGCATTGTATCATATTAGTACTATTATTTTTGTATTGGATTGCTTGTCGAACACATTGTTCAGAAGTAGTTTTTTCATATCAAAAATAGATTTTGCAAAGAAGAAACTATTTAGAAATCATTTAGGTTTGAAACTGAAGATGAAACTCTCAGTGACTTGACCGGGCAGGTCGATCCTCGACAATCCCAACGTAACGCATGATGGAGGTGGCTGTGTTCATCAAGGACTACTACTAACTCCTTATTACATTGAAATTGAAGACATGACCATAATAGCTGAGAGTCTTTGTTTAAATAGTCTCCTATTTTATGTTGATCTCTATTTTTATTATTCGTGTTTTGATTGTATGGTTAGTTAATTATATAACAGTACCCTAACATATGGACAACATGGATAATTGACCCAATTTAGATTATCAATCATGACCTAATTTCTAATTTATATTGATTTAAAATAAGAATGTTCAAAGTATGTATGTTTAATTAAAAAATAAAAATAAATTCTCCATTTATGTATGGATAGATATGGAAATTTGAAATTTTATTTATTATATGTATAGATAGTACATATAAAGATGGGGTAACTCAGTATCTTTATAAATATGTCAACCATCCTTGTATTTTAACTTAATAAAAATTGGCTTTATTTTAACTTAATAAAGATGTAATTAATTTTACGTGTTGGCTTTAGTGCCTTCCTCTCCATCAGATAAATTAATTACGGAATCACCGATACAAACTTCTTAAAATGATTATTTTGGGTAATTGTTAGTATGAGCTCACTTCTCCATCTGAAGGGACTCATTACGAAAAAATTGACCAAAATTAAGTAATGACATACACTTAGCTATAAATACCAGTATCCTCTCTATTTGAGTCACTACTATTATTTATAGGACTAAAGATATGCCAGCTATTTAATTTTACTTGTCACAATATAGTGACTAGAGAGTAAAATTAATAGGTAATAACTTGTCTGGACAAATGGTGGATAGTAGACATCTTTCCTATTGAGACATGTTATTTACGGCAATGCTGGCTATTGACGAATTCATTNAAATAGATTTTGCAAAGAAGAAACTATTTAGAAATCATTTAGGTTTGAAACTGAAGATGAAACTCTCAGTGACTTGACCGGGCAGGTCGATCCTCGACAATCCCAACGTAACGCATGATGGAGGTGGCTGTGTTCATCAAGGACTACTACTAACTCCTTATTACATTGAAATTGAAGACATGACCATAATAGCTGAGAGTCTTTGTTTAAATAGTCTCCTATTTTATGTTGATCTCTATTTTTATTATTCGTGTTTTGATTGTATGGTTAGTTAATTATATAACAGTACCCTAACATATGGACAACATGGATAATTGACCCAATTTAGATTATCAATCATGACCTAATTTCTAATTTATATTGATTTAAAATAAGAATGTTCAAAGTATGTATGTTTAATTAAAAAATAAAAATAAATTCTCCATTTATGTATGGATAGATATGGAAATTTGAAATTTTATTTATTATATGTATAGATAGTACATATAAAGATGGGGTAACTCAGTATCTTTATAAATATGTCAACCATCCTTGTATTTTAACTTAATAAAAATTGGCTTTATTTTAACTTAATAAAGATGTAATTAATTTTACGTGTTGGCTTTAGTGCCTTCCTCTCCATCAGATAAATTAATTACGGAATCACCGATACAAACTTCTTAAAATGATTATTTTGGGTAATTGTTAGTATGAGCTCACTTCTCCATCTGAAGGGACTCATTACGAAAAAATTGACCAAAATTAAGTAATGACATACACTTAGCTATAAATACCAGTATCCTCTCTATTTGAGTCACTACTATTATTTATAGGACTAAAGATATGCCAGCTATTTAATTTTACTTGTCACAATATAGTGACTAGAGAGTAAAATTAATAGGTAATAACTTGTCTGGACAAATGGTGGATAGTAGACATCTTTCCTATTGAGACATGTTATTTACGGCAATGCTGGCTATTGACGAATTCATTTAAAATTTGGTAGAGGGAACTAAATTTAAATTTGAATTTAATGCCTTTTTTTTTTGCTCATCATAATTTTTAAATATGTGATTTTCAGGTTTTAAAATGGGTTCATTCAATCCTCTTTCTGTCATACTTAAAGAACACAAACTGACTAGACCAAACTATATAGACTAGAAAATAAACTTTGATATTTTGTCAAATGCACAAGAGTACAAATTTGTGTTCATTGATCTTTGTCCAAATCAACCCAGTTTGGGGCAACCGAAAAAGAAGTTCAGGCTCACAAGAGGTGGAAAAAGACTAATGAGATGATGTGGTGTTACATTTTGACATCTATGTCAAGTGTGCTGCAAAATCAGCATGAGTCTATGCCCACCGCCTACGTCATGATTATGAACCTCAAATAAATATTTGGGGATCAAAATCATACTGCTAGACAAGTTGTGATGAGAGATCTAATTAACACAAGCATGCTTGATGGAGCAACAGTAAAGGATCATATTCTTAAGATGATGAATCTTATTAATGAGCTATAGATAATAGGAGTTGAGATTGATGGGAAAACCCAGGATGATATCATACTTCAGTCTCTACTAGAGTTTTTTATGCAGTTTCACCTTAATTGCAATATGAATAAGTATTCTTATTCTCTGGCGAAACTCTAGGTAGCTGAAGGTCTCATTCAATAGAAAACTCATGTTTATGTGATTGAGAAAGGTTCTGCTTCTAAATCGAAAGGCAAGAAGAAGCATAAAAAGACTCAAAAGCAGTTTGTTGGCCCTCAGCAAGTTCAGAGTCCTCAAGAAGCAATGAAAAAGCCTAAGGGCAAATGTTTTCATTACAAGCAGTTGGGACACTACAAGAAGCAATATCTGGTCTACCTCAACAAAGCGAACAAACCAGGTAAATCTAATTTATTAGTTGTTGAATCATATTTAGTGGTGTTATCTACCGGTACCTGGTGTGTAGATACGAGAGGCACTAATCATGTCTGCAAATTCTTGCAGGGGTTCGAGAAGACCAAGTCGCTTAGTGATGAATGGAAATTTATCTACATATGAGCAATGTTACAAGAGTGGTAGCAGTTACAGTTGGAGATTTACATTTATGCTTTGGTAGAGAGAGGATTTTAATTTTAAAGGATTGTCTTTATGCACCTGATATTAGGAGAAACTTAGTTTTGGTTTCTAAATTAGTTAAGGATAGATTTAATGTTTATTTTAGTGTCTCTGTGGCTATTAAGCACAATAAGCGTTTTATATGCTCTGGTTCGTTGATGGATGATCTTTATATTATTAATCCTATCTCACCCACACTTCAACTAACTAAAATGAATAACATTAGCATCTTGTCATGTAAGATAAAGAAACCTTCTAAAATGAGCCAAATGTCATTTTGTCACTTACGCTTAGGTCATATATGTAAAACCCGGGAAAAATTTAAACTTTTTTGGAAAAAGGGCAAAATGATAATTTACCATTATAATATGGGTTTAAAATTCATATATTTCTAGAGTTCAGATGACGCAACGGACCTCACCGTTGGATTCGTATCGCAAAATCGACCTGCCCCTGTCAATTTTCGTCGAATTTTGATATAGTCGGATTTTACATGTTTTACGAGATAATTGAGTGACGAATAACCTTTTAAAGGTCCCCAAAAATAAAATTTATAAGATTTCCTTATAATTGAATAAAAGTTTAAATAAAATTAATTTGAACTTAAACCGGAATGAAATGAATCATTTCAAGACAAAAAACAGACCCGAAAGTAAGAAATATGCGGTTTGATGTGGACCGCACATTTAAGACTATAAATATCAACTAATCTGGTTTTTTGGGGAGATATTTCTGCTGAAACAAGTGGGTTTGCTGGTCTGAACGTTGGAGAGAAAAAATAAATAAATAAAGTGAGGTTTCAAAGTTTCTCCCTTCGATTCACAGAGTTTCGTCGGTCGAAATCCTTCGGACCAAGAGTTAAAGTCAATCTCCTCAATGAGGGCTATGCTTACGTACCAAAAAGAGTTGATTTCACTGAAATTCCAAAGACGAAATTCTAGAGAAATCAAAGCTTTAGGCTTGAATCGTGTTCTTGAAGCTTCCTACGGGTGTTTTACGCATCAAGAGGTAGGGTTCCCTCCTACTTTGATTTATTTCCATCCTATGGCGTCCATAGGAAATGGGTGGGCTGTTTTGAGTATTTTTAACACTTGCCTATTATAGTTGGTTTAATGGAAATGAGTAGGCTCAATTCTAGTGTGAATTGGTAGTTAGAAATTGCTATTTTGTGATTGCTTGAAAGTTTTGATAATTGAGTATGTGGAAATCATTGAATCTGATTTTTTTTTTAGTTAGGTGATAAATTTGGGCATTTTATATGATTACATGGTTTGGTGCCTTGAAAGTGTTTGATAAAATGCCTATGTAAAATAAAGTGTGTTATATTGACATAGATTATGTAATAACATGCGTATGTTTGGTTGTTAAGTATAAAATGTTAATATATGTTCATTGATATATTGTCATTGTGTTGGATAAAGGTAATTATATGCACATGATATAATTGGCCTTGGTATATTGATATACGGCTAAATTGCTCATTTGGCATTCATTGTATCTTGGGCATGATAATGACATCACATTCATGGACTTTATGCATGAGTGGGCTCAAGAAAGTTGGTTTGAAGATCCGACTGACTCGCACGGTTGCATGCATGGAAAACTTGGGTTGGGTATAGCAAGAAGGCCTAGATTCTCCCTCGGGTGCAAAATCCGGCTACTTGGTTCACACACTCCCCTGAGGTGAAATTCCAAAAAAGTGTGATGGTGTACGGAACCAGCGGTTGTGATACCAAAATTTGTTGCCCAACAAAGACACAAGATTTTGTTTTATAAAACAACCATTCAATAGGTAACATCCATCAATGATTTGGTTTTATAAAAACATAACTTTTATTTCAAACAATCAGTGGATGGATTTTTGTCAAATGACGATTTCATTGCACAAGTGCATTGCATTGTGTTGTGGGAGTCGGTAAGGACACGAGTTAAAATGCCTGGGTGAGTCTCATCTCATTTCATGGCATGACATAGAATTCCTATCATTGAATGCATATTCTTGATTGGAATGTTTTGAATTATTGATTGGTTACATTGTGAACATTTCATATGCATCTAGATTGAGGAGTAGGCTCTGTAGGAGATACTCTATTGAGCGTAGCTCACCCTATAAGGGAAAACATTTCAGGTGCAAGATATATACCGGTGGACGGCTCTCATTTGGAGCCTCAAGGATGAAGAGAGGCCAACTTGTGGCTTTTAACCTTGATTTTTGTAAAACTTTTGTTAAAACTATGTTTTGGGCATATAATGTATGTAAAAGAATTGTAATCGAACTTATATGGACTATTTGTAATATAACTTTGCATGTATCTATATGAGTATGGATAAATAAATCTGGTGTGGTCAATGTTTACTCATAAATGGACCTGGTGCGGTCATTGTTTTATATTGGGCCTCAAATGGGTCATGTGAATGTATATTGCACAGGTTGGATTTTTGGTCGAGCTCCCCGTACGAAGGAGACTCTGCCCGAATTTTTTTAAAATTATGGACCCCGATAAATAGGGCATAACGGCGCGATATCGAGTTACTCGGTATCCACGGGTATTCTGCAGGTTGATGGGTAATCAATGCACCCCCGGATTTTGGGGTGTTACAGCTTGGTATCAGAGCATAGGTATGCGATTACTTAGAGCTGAATGGGCAATGGGTCTAGATCATTGCATTCATTGTGTATTTCATGTTATGTGCTCAATTTTGCTACGTGATTATGTTCTACATGTGATGTGAATAATATGTTTTATAGAAATGTATATAGAAGGGGAAACACTAGGGTTAGAAAATCCAAGGTTATATTTGGAAAAAAAGGATGAACAGTATAGTTCAATGTGTAAATGTCTACTAGTAGGTGGCACATGCATTACTAGTGAGACAATGAGAAAAAAAAAATTTCAATGTTCAATTGTGATCCCTATCTTGGGACACTATGTGAATGTTCTATTGTTATCTTACATGTGTGTAGATGGCAAATAGAGGAAGAGGACACCGAGGCGGTGGGTGGAACAATCAACCACCACCGGCCTTTGACCAACAAGCCTTCGTGGAGGCCATTGGTGCGGCGGCAGCTACCATTGCACAAGCTAGTGCTACGGCCGCTACTATTGCACATACGGGTGCAAGTGGCAGTCAAGGAGGTTCAAGTTACCTCCAGAATTTCAAGGCACACAATCCTTCGATCTTTCTAGAAGGGGCAAATCCTATGGTGGCTGACCATTGGTTCCGACAAGTGGACATGATCTTGAGGGCTATGAAGATCACCTCCGATGCCACGAAGATAATGCTAGCTACTTTTCAGCTAGGGAGAAAATCCCAAGTGTGGTGGGATTGGGTCAAGGACTCCAAGAACTTGGAGGTAATGACACAGGCAGAGTTCAAGGAGCTCTTTATAGGCAAGTACTTCCCAGCGGCTACTTAACATGCAAAAGCCCTGGAATTCTTAGACTTAAGACAAGGGACGATGACGGTGATGGAGTACTTGGCTAAGTTCACAGAGTTAGCTCATTTTTTCGATGACTACGTGGCCACAGATATGACCAAAGTGAGAAAGTTTGAGGATGGTCTTAAATTGTTCATCCGAGGTAAAATTGTGGGTCTTCTTCTGTAAAACTTAGACTCGATGGTCATGACTGCTATGGCTATTGAGAGAGAGGTGGATGACGCAAGGAGCATCCGGGAGTCTGCTACAAAAGACAAGAAGAGGGAGGGTCAATCCTCTTCTTCTAGCTCGAGGAAGAAGTATAGGACTTTTACTCCACAAGGGTTTCAGGGACAGGACCGCAGATATCAAGGCCAAGGCCAAGGTCAGTCCTCCCAAGGTGGGAGAAATTAGAGGCCTTCTTACCAGGCAGGACAGAGGACTTGCTATCATTGCCACCAACCAGGTCACATGAAGCGGGATTGTCCTCAAAGGCAAGGATCCCGAAGTTATGGGTCATATCAGTCCTAGAATTTGGTAGGGCAGCCACAGACGCATTATACTCCTCACTACCCTACCATGGGCCAGGGGAGCCAGTATCAGTTCTAGGGCGCTACACAAGGCCCTGCTACTTCTAGTGCAGAAACTCTGCAATCAGGCCAAATGAGCCAAGGCATGGGTCGACGCCGAGGCCAGGGCTTACAAGTCGGTACTTCCGGGACCCATGCCTTGGCCCATCTGGCCTGATTGCAGAGTTTTCGCACGAGAAATAGCAGGGCCTTGTGCAACGCCCTGGAATCGGTACTTCAGGGACCCATGGCGTGTATACGCCATGATACCTCAGATTGAGCCGATAGATCATTCGGTGATACAGGATACATTTCTACTCTCTCGTTTATGGGCTAGAGTATTATTTGATTATGGTGCATCGCATTCATTTATTACTACATCTTGTATGAAAGACTTGGGCTTAGAGGTTGAAACCTTGGAAGAGCCATTGTATGTGAGTTCTCCCCTAGGAGCTAGGGTGAGAATTGATGAGATATGTCAGGTTTACGAGTTAGAGATCTTAGGGATTCTACTCACCGTAGACCTTAGGGTCATGGACATGTCAAAATTCGATGTTATCATCGGGATGGATTGGTTGGTGGCACACTGAGTCGTCATTGATTGTGATCGAAATAGGGTCACTACTTACACCTTAGAAGGGATTTGTTTCAAGCTTCAATGGAAAAACGTGATGCTTTACCTCAAGCCGTGTATGATTCCCGTTGGCACGGGCAGTCGATGGGTTGGCTAGCAAGCCTTACCCTAGAGGATGAGGAGAGATAGGAGTTAGGTCTATCTCGGGTTGTATGCAAATATGAGGATATTTTTTCAGATGAACTACCGAGATTACCTCCACATAGGGATGTAGACTTCACCATTGGGTTGCATCCTGGTATGTTGCCCATTTCTATGACTCCATATAGGATGGCGCCAGCTGAGTTACAAGAACTCAAGGTCCAATTGCAAGAATTTTTGGACAGGGGGTTTATAAGACTGGGCACTTCACCGTGGGGTGCTCCGGTATTATTTTTCAAGAAGAAAGATAAGACTCTTCGGTTGTGTATCGACTATCGACAGTTGAACCGGGTCACTATCAACAATAGGTACCCTTTACCAAGAATTGATGACTTATTTGATCAACTGAGAAGGGTTTATTCCAAAATAGAACTCCGTACCAGTTACCATCAATTGAGGGTTAGAGAGGCAGATATCCCTAAGACGGCATTTAGAACGCCGTATGGGCATTTCAAGTTCACTGTGATGCCATTTGGATTGACGAATACTTTAGCGGAATTCATGGATCTCATGCATAGGGTGTTCCAACTCTATTTAGATCAGTTTGTCGTGGTGGTTGTTGACGACATCTTGATTTACTCAAAGTCTGAGGAGGAGCATGAGGGTCACTTGAGGATTGTTCTTCAGACCTTGAGGGACCATCAGTTGTATGCCAAGTTCAGCAAATGTGAATTTTGGCTTACTGATGTGAAATTTTTGGGACATGTGGTGTCAGCTTTGGGTGTATCCGTAGACCCGGAGAAGGTGGAGGCAGTCATAAATTGGGAGAGACTAAAGTCAGTCTTCGCGAGACGTAGTTTCTTGGGAATGGCGGGGTACTACAGGAGGTTCATTGAGAACTTCTCTCGACTAGCTGCACCTATGACCAAGTTGACCCGGAAAGAGGTCAAGTTTGAGTGGAATGATGCGTGTGAGAAGGCATTCTAGGGGTTGAAGCGGAGACTTACTTCTGCTCCTATTTTGATAGTTCCGAAAAGGGGACAGAGGTACACGGTGTACTATGATGCCTCGAAGCACGAATTGGGATGTGTTTTGATGCAGTCCGGGAGGGTGCTAGCATATGGTTCTCGGCAGTTAAAGAATCACGAGCAGAATTACCCCGCACATGACAGGGAGTTAGCAGCCGTAGACTTTGCCTTGAAGGCATGGTGCCACTACCTATATATGGTGAGCAGTTCGAGGTATTTTTGGATCACAAGAGTCTAAAATACATCTTTACACAACGGGACCTCAACATGAGGCAACGCAGGTGGATGGAGTATTTGGAGGATTAAGACTTCACTTTGCATTATCATCCCTAGTAAGGCAAATGTGGTGGTTGATGCACTCAGTCAAAAGTTACGGGGAGTTACGGCTAGTGTGACTTCCTGGGAGTGGCAAATGCTCTAGACTGTGGGATAGTTCGAGCTATGTTACATGGGTCAAACTCAAGGTGTTTTAGGGAGCTTGGTGGCTACGTCTTCCCTACTGAGCAGAGTGATCAAGTCCTAGGGGTAGGATACCGAGATTTTGTCCATCAAGGACCGGGTACGGTCAGGTACAGGTGATGAGGGTTGGGCCATTCATTCGGATGGTAGTCTTCAGTTTAGGGAAAGGATTGTGGTTTCCCAGTTTACGGAGCTGAGAGAGGAGGTCCTTAGAGAGTTTCATTGCTCCCGTTTTGTTGTGCCTCCAAGTGGCACGAAGATGTACCGTGGTCTTCGTCGCCAGTATTATTAGAGCGGGATGCAGAAAGATGCTGGAAATTTTGTTAGACGATATATCAAGTGTCAATAGGTTAAGGCTGAGCATCATAGGCCAGCAGGGTTACTCCAGCCCTTGGAGGTAGCTGAGTGGAAGTGAGAACATATCATGATGGATTTTGTGACTCACTTGCCATGGACATCGCGCAGGGACATGACGCGGTGTGGGTGATAGTGGACCGGCTTACGAAGTCGGCACACTTTTTGGCTGTGTGGATGACCTTCATACTAGAGGAATTCTACAGGTTATATATGCGGGAGATTGTCCAGTTACATGGGGTGCCCGTGTCTATAGTATCGGATCGGGATCCTAGTTTTATGGCTCATTTTTGGGAGAGTTTTCAGCGAGCCATGGGAACACAGTTGATGATGAGCACTACTTTTCATCCCTAGATGGACGATCAGTCGGAGAGGACCATCCAGACTTTAGAAGACATGCTATGGGCATGCGTCCTAGATCTCAAGGATAGTTGGGAAGATCACTTACCCTTCGTAGAATTTACCTACAACAACAGTTACCAGGCGAGCATACAGATGACACCCTATGAGGCACTATATGGGAAGTCATGTCGTTCTCCGGTTTGTTAGACGGAGGTAGGAAAGAGATCTTTTACAAGTCCAGAATTGGTTAGAAACACATCGAAGAAGGTAGACTTGATTCGAAAGTGTCTTCTCACGGCTCAAAGCCGATAGAAGAGCTACGCCGATAGACAGCGGCGACCTCTAGGGTTTGAGGTGGGAGATCATGTTTTCTTGAAGGGGATGCCTAAGAGATGAAAGGTCAAGTTTGGTAAGCGGGAAAAGCTGTCGCCGAGGTATATCGAGCCCTTCGAGGTACTCGAGAGGGTGAGTGCAGTGGCTTACCGGTTGGCGTTACCGCCAAGCCTATTGGGTGTTCATGCGGTATTCCACGTCTCTATGCTCCGGAAGTATACTCCAAATCTGACACGTGGTGGATTGGGGTGAGTTGACTGTTGATGCTGATGGGACCTTCGAGGACGGACCAATGCACATCATGGATAGCCGAGACCAAGTTTTGCGAGGCAAGACCATGAGGCTAGTGAAGGTGCTGTGGCAATACCGGGGAGTGGAGGAGGCGATATGGGAGGAAGAGGACACTATCCGTACCAATTATCCTTTCTTATTCGAGGATGGAGGTACATTTTTATAATTATAAGTATAACGTATTTGTCGCATATGCATGTGGTTAAATGTGCATGTGTGTGTGAATTTCGGGGACGAAATTCTTTTTCAGAGGGGAGAATGTAAAACCCGAGAAAAATTTAAACTTTTTTGGAAAAAGGGCAAAATGATAATTTGCCACTATAATGCGGGTTTAAAATCTATATTTTTTGGAGCTCGGATGACGCAACAGACTTCATCGTTGGATTCGTATCGCAAAATTGAGCTGTCCTATCAATTTTCGTTAAATTTTGAGATAGTTAAATTTTACACGTTTTACGAGATAATTGAGTGACAAATGACCTTTCAAAATTTCTCAAAAATAAAATTTATAAAAAAAATTTATAATTGATTAAAATTTTAAATAAAATTAATTTAAATTTAAACCGGAATGAAATGAATTATTTCGAGACAAAAAATAGACCCAAAAATAAGAAATATGCGGTGCGACGTGGACCGCACATTTAAGACTATAAATATCAACTAATCTGATTTTTTGGGGAGATATTTCTGCTGAAACCAGTGGGTTTGCTGGTCTGAACGTTGGAGAGAAAAATAAATAAATAAATAAAGTGAGGTTTCAAAGTTTCTCCCTTCGATTCACGGAGTTTCGTCGGTCAGAATCCTTTAAACCAAGAGTTAAAGTCGATCTCATCAACGAGGGCTACGCCTATGTACCAAAAAGAGCTGATTTCATCGAAAGTCCAAAGACGGAATTCTAGAGAAATCAAAGATTTGGGCTTGAATCGTGTTCTTGAAGCTTCCTACGGGTGTTTTACACTTCAAGAGGTAAGGTTCCCTCCTACTTTGGTTTATTTTCATCCTATGGCATCCATAAAAAATGGGTGGGCTGTTTTGAGTGTTTTTAACACTTGCCTATTATAATTGGTTTAATGGAAATGAGTAGGCTCAATTCTAGTGTGAATTGGTAGTTAGAAATTGCTAGTTTGTGATTTCTTGAAAGTTTTGATAATTGAGTATGTGAAAATCATTGAATCTGATTTTTTTTTGAGTTAGGTGATAAATTTGGGCATTTTATGTGATTACATGATTTGGTGCCTTGAAAGTGTTTAATAAAATGCCTATGTAAAATAAAGTGTGTTATATTGACATAGATTATGTAATAACATGCTTATGTTTTGTTGTTAAGTGTAAAATGTTGATATATTGTCATTGTGTTGGATAAAGGTAATTATATGCACATGATATAATTGGCCTTTGATATATTGACGTACGGTTAAATTGCTCATTTGACATTCATTGCATCTTGGGCATGATAATGGCATCATATTCATGGACTTTATGTATGAGTGTGGGTGCATGTTTTAATCAAACACCATACTTGGCGCTTGATGGGTGGGCTCGAAAAAGTTGGATTGAAGATCCGACTGATTCGTACGGTTACATGCATGGAAAACTTGTGTCGGGTATAGCAAGAAGGGCTAGATTCTCCCTCGGGTGCAAAACCCGGCTACTTGGTTCACACACTCCCCTGAGGAGAAATTCCGGATAAGTGTGATGGTGTACAGAACCGGCGGTTGTGATAACAAAATTCGTTGCCCAACAAAGACACGAAATTTTGTTTTATAAAACACTCATTCAATGGATAACATCCATCCATGATTTGGTTTTATAAAAACATAACTTTTATTTCAAACAATCATTAGATGGATTTTCGTCAAATGACGGTTTCATTACACAAATGCATTGCATTGTGTTGTGGGAGTCGGTAAGGACTCGGGTTAAAGTGCATGGGTGAGTCTCATCTTATTTCATGACATGACATAGAATTCCTATCATTTGATGCATATTCTTGATTGAAATGTTTGAATTATTGATTGGTTACATTGTGAACATTTCATATGCATCTAGATTGAGGAGTAGCCTCTGTAGGAGATACTATATTGAACGTAGCTCACCCTATAAGGGAAAATATTTCAGGTGCAAGATATACACTGGTGGACGGCTCTCATTTGGGGCCTTCAAGGGTGAAGAGAGGCCGACTTGTGGCCTTTAACCTTGATTTTTGTAAAACTTTTGTTAAAACTATGTTTTGGGCATGTAATGTATGTAAAAAAAATTGTAATCGAACTTATATGGACTATTTTTAATATAACCTTGCATGTATCTATATGAGTACGGATAAATGGACTCGGTGTGGTCAATATTTACTCATAAATGGACCCGGTGCGGTTATTATTTTATATTGGGCCTCAGATGGGTCATGTGAACGTATATTGCACAGGTTGAGTTTTGGGTAGAGCTCCCCGTACAAAGGAGACTCTGCTCGAATGTTTTTTAAAATTATGGACCCCTATAAATAGGGTATAATGGCGCGATATCGAGTTACTCAGTATCCACGGATATTTTGCGGGTTGATGGGTAATCAATGGACCCTGAATTTTGGGGCATCACAATATAAGCTTAATAAGGATTCAAAGTCTGGTCACAAATGGACCATTAAGTTCATTGGAATTAGAGGCACTTCCAATGTGTGAATCTTGCTTGGAAGGTAAAATGACCAAGTTGCCTTTTATGGCCAAAGGCTATAGAGCAAAAGATCTATTGGCGTTGTTTCATTTTTGATTTGTGAAACCTATGACTGTCCAAGCTAGAGGTGGCTTTGAATATGTCATCACTTTCATTGATGATTATTCAAGGTATGGGTATATCTATTTGATGTGTCATAGGTCCGTATAATTTAAGAAATTCAAAGAGTTTAACGTTGAAATAGAGAAACATCAAGGGAAGTATATCAAGACATTACGATATGCTAGTGGTGGTGAATTCTTCTTAGGAGAGTTTAAGGACTACTTATCAAAAGGTAGGGATTATATTCCAGTTTATTGCACCTGGCACATAACAACAAAATGATGTGGCAGAAAGAAAGAATATGACTCTTATGGATATGGTGAAATCGATGATGAACTATTCAGTTTTACCTTAATCTTTTTGGGGATAGGCTTTAAAAACTACGGTATATATTTTGAACTTCATACCATCTAAGTTAGTACATACTACTCCCATAGAATTGTTGACTGGGTGTAAGCCTAGCTTGTGGGATGTTCGCATTTAGGGGAGTCTAGCACACGCGTTGAAAGGGAACGTGGATAAGATAAAATCAAAAACATAAGTCTGCTTGTTTGTACAGTATTGAAGAGGAATAAAATGTGGTATTTTATGTAGTCCAATGGATCAGAAGGTCATTGTTAACACAAACCAGGGCTAGCCCAAACTCATTGTAGAAAATGTTTGGGCTTTAGGCCCCACAATTTGAGTTATATAATTACCCCACATCAAAAATTTAACTTTACAAAAATTTTAAGTCCTATAAAAAGGTTTCAAAAAATTCAAGTTCAATCAAAATTTTTAATTTCAATAATTTGGGCTCATGATTCAACCTATAATATTATAAAATCAAAAATCAAAAGTTAAAAGTAAAAAAAAAAAAAAAATGAGTAAACGTATAAAAAATTTACTCCAAAGCCAAGTTATATTTACCTCACATTTACTATATTCTGGTAAAAAACAAAAGTAAAAGTTAAAACATCTCTATCGATAACATTGATTCTTCCTCTATCACACACACATGTAATAAATAAAAAACAAATTAATTTTTTATAAAATTTTAATATTAAAAATAAAAGACTTCATTCGATATTATCACTTTAGGTCTCAAAATGCTTTGAACTGCCCCTGACACAAACCAACGGTGTTAAGCATCGTTTGCACACGCCCTCTATGACGCACGTATGCAGGAATAAATTGGGTTGATCGGTCTAATCGGGTGCACGGGTTTCATCGCGTGTGTCCCTTAAAAAATGGACTTGATCGTTGAATCAATGATCAAGAATTAAATAGGCAGAATTCAAATTGAAAAGAAATTTGAATCTGACATAATTTAGCTACGGAAAAAAATGACTATAAATAAGAGAGTTTGCCCAGGCATCAAAAACGTTGAAAAATTCCGGAGTTCTATCTCTCCACAATCATATTTTTCAAAACACATTCTTTTCGTTTTTATTTCTAGAATTTTAATTTGTTTTAGAATTAGAATCCTAGTACTTGGCTATTTTCATTTTCATTTTTCTAGTGGGTATTTCAATACTATTTTTGTCAATATAAGGCATAAACAGGTTTAAGACTTCATTGTATCTTGAACACAGAATGATGAATTTCCTATTTGCACACCTTATTGAGTATTGTGGTGGCAAATACTATTTTTAACAAAATATATAAACACGACTTGAAGCATTCCAAATTTGTAATGAATTTTCACGATCCAATTGCGTACACAAACTTTGAAGAAGTCTATATTTCATAGACACGTAGTGGAGGAAATGTTGTAGCTAGCTGTCTAGCGAAATTTGGATCAAAGTGTACGAATTTTTGTCTATAGAGGAGGGAATGTCTTTTGTTTTTATTACCAGTCCTCCAGATGATGTATCCATTTCGAATTCAGTAAAATCATACCAATACTATCACAATGATATTGATGATACTTAGAGCAATTTCCAAGTATGAGTTCGGGAGCGGAGGTCAGACGCACAGAGTTCATAAAACCAGAGTAAAGCCCAGCCCAATCGAAGCAGCAGCGGAAGTAATAAAGAAATAGCTATTTGTCAACAGAAACCCTAGAGGCAGCAAAGAGTCATAATCGAAGCATAAAACTCTCATCCAGGAAAGATCTCCTCCTAAGATCAAGGAGGATTCCTCGGATAAATGGCGAAGATCTCGGGGCGGATCCCGCAGAATTAGGAAAAGCCCTATAAATACTATGTAACGCCTCCAACAGAGGGGCAGAACTCTAGTATCACATCTTACATTCTGTAAACCTTTTGGTATAATAAATAGTGTAGAAAGGAGCAAGAATCTATATTGAAGAGTGGATTAGTCGAGCTCCCGAGCTGATGAACCACTATATTTCTACTGTGTTAATTCCCCAACTCCCCAACAATTCTTAGTATCATTCCCTCGAGTCTAGTAGCTCAGATCCCAACAATTTCAATATTATTTTTTTCATTTACTCGTCATCACAAAATTACATCACGTTGAAATACACCATTAGTTTGGCGCCGTCTGTGAAAAACGATTGTTCCTATTATAAATAAACTGATCTTTCAGTGACTGATGATATCAACGCAAAACATGAGCCGAAGTCAGATAAATCCACCACGAATGCAAGATCAATAACAAGCTACTAATAGCAGACAACCTGAGAACGTCCAAGAGATCAATCCACCCGTGGGGGGTCTCCCCATGAATAACGAGATGGAGGCCCTTCGCCTCGTCAATCAACGCTTGCTGAAACAAAACGAAAAACTCTTAAAGCTCTTACAACGCCCACAGAATGCGCGACAGGCTCAAGAAGGTCAGAACAATCCACCACCTAGGGAGCAACCACACCTCAAACCCCTCAAGAAAGTCAACAAAGAAGCGAAAAACAACCAAACCATGGGGCCAGAACCTCGCATACCCCCCAGGAATGGACGCAACGAAGAAGTACAAAGTCAGAATGACGAGGGCGAGAGGAACAATTTTTTCCCCTATCAACATGAAAGAAGAGAATAGTACTGGGAGCAGCGCTTCCAGGGTATCCAGCAAGAACTCAGCCACATGAAGGAAGCCGTGAGAGGCAAGACTCCAGTTACGATGGATGCCTTGGTACAATAAACTGAATCTCCGTTCACCACTGGCGTGCTGCATTTTTCCCTCCCTCTGAAATTTAGAGTACCGCAGATAGAGGCTTTTGATGGAACAAAAGATCCCGTAGATCACCTCAACACTTACAAGAACCAGACGGAGTTGCATGGATACTAAGATCCAGTGCGCTGGTGTAACACCCCGCATTTTCTTTTATATATGTATATAGATATATAGTAAATAATTGTGATAAAAAAAATGTAGATATATGTAGTGATGTGTGTTTGAATTTGGTAGATTGAAAAAGTAGAAATTTAAAATGTTAGTAAAAATAATAGTTGAAATTTGGTTTTAATAAATAAAAATATAAAATTTTAGGTCCTAAAACTTGTATTAAATAGGTTTGGTGTATAAATATGTGTTGGAGAGGTTTGGGATAGATTTGGTTGGCTTAGGAATGGATTGAAAATGAAAAAGGGACGAAGACAAGCTATGAACAGTGCACTGCTGCAACTTCAAGCTTGATTTAGACATTAATGCAATCAATATCTCTCAAAACTCAAAACATGAAAGTTTTAGAGCTCTTTCGTATCATTCCATAGCATCTTGAATCATCTCAATCGGAGCTTGGATGAGAGAGTTATGCTCAGATAACGAAATGATATCGAAATAGTCCAATTTACTTCGTTTTGTATTTAATGTCTCCATTTGCATTCTAAATCAAAATATAAAAATAATGAGTACTTTTAGGCTTCAAATAAGTATAAAAGGCTTTAAGAAACACCATTTATCACCTTTTATTTGCAAACATCGCAAAACTTCATTAATAGTCGATTCGGATGGGTAAAATAGAAATTTTAGTGTTTCGGGTGTACGTTGACTTGAGTGTTGAGATAAATCAAAAAAATAAATATTTTTAGGTTAAAATAACATTTAAAATGAATCCGGAACGTCGAAAAACTTAGGGTAGTCATATGGATCAAATTTGAGATTTTTAGTGACAAAATCATAAATTTGGAGAAACCCAAAATAGCCTGTGAACAGTATTTTTCAGGGCTGCTATGTTTTAAACTCATTTTCATCTCACTTGCTCTCATTTTCTTCACTTCCCTCACACCCCCACACCTCTTGAAACCCTATAGGGCATTAGAGAAGAAGAAAGGAAGGAAAAAACAAGAGATTCAAAGGTGATTCAAGATTAAATATTATTGTACTTCACTCTAAAGCTAATGATTCAAAGTAGGGGTTTTCTCTCATTCACTTACATTGAGGCTAGGGTATTTTTATGTGTATGTTTTAGCTATCAATGATATATATATGATATGGAATCATCCTCTCTTAGACTTTTTGTAAGGATTACATGTTTTGAACAAAGTAGGGTTTAATACCCATGAAATCTCCTTTCTAGTTTTTAAACCCTAATTTTTTGAGAGTGATGTATTTCCTTCCTAAATGCTTTCTTTATTATGGATTTCGAAACCTTAGTGCTTTGTGTTGGGTAGAAAAATGATGTTATTCTAATTTCATGTATTTTCTTAATTAATTGTGGAATTGGTATATGATATATTTTGAGAATTTTGGATAGAAGCTTGTAAATTGAGATAAATGTTGGAATTGTATGTTTGGTTGGGTTGTTTATGATGCACATGAGTGAGAGGTTCCTTGTAAGGATGCTCACTCATTCCCAAGAGATTCCTGGTAAGGATGCTTGAAAAATAATGTAGTGATTGGTGAGAGTTTCCATGTAAGGATGCTCAACCATTTTCAAGAGATTCCCGGTAAAGATGCTTGAGAATCAAAGGTGACCTAAAAGGGGGGTGAAAGTTACCACAAAATATATCACCTACCGAAAGAATTGTTGAAAATTGGTTATGGCAATTAATGGTTATTATTTGTATGTGGTGCTCATTTATTCATTTAAGAAATGTTTTTAAATAAACTTGAGATCTTTTTTAAATGTCACTGCTTTATTTCAAATTATGTATCTGTTATGTTAAAATTGAGACCGACCGTTTTAAATATTTTTCTAAACCTTGTATGGGTTTGGGAGAATGTTTCTACAGAGCTTTGTGTTCACCCCCTATCGCTAACATTTTTCAGATTACCCGCTTGAGGAGGAGGACGTAAGGGTCGAGGAGCCCGCTATTTGGGAGACTCCACGGGACGGGAGTGTGGATCCCAAGGTGGACACATAGAGCGATCTCCTTTCCTTTTGTACCAGACTAGGACATTCTTTTGGAACATTGTGTAGTCTAGCTTCTTTTGTTTATTCCGTTGTGTTTCTTTAATTAATTTTTGAGATGTACTAACACCATAACTTGGGCTTATTCTTTTGGATAATGTTGTAAATATTCGTGGATGACAAATGAAGTCTTGTTTCTTAAGGGATTATATTAGTGCTCCCATGATATGAATGATTTTAGAATGTAATGTCATCTAGGGTGTGTTTTGGGTCGTTACAAAGTTAGTATCAAAACCTAAGCTTTAGGTCTTACATGGGAGCTGTAGATTATGAAATCACCTCCAGAACTTTAGGATTAGGGTGAATCAAATCCTTAAGTGAAATTTTATACACGTTCTATGGCTTAGCTTAACCTAATATTTAGGATGTCCTTTACATCCGTGAACTAAGTTGTGAATTGATGTGTAGGATGAACGGACGGGGACACAGACGTGGGCGTGGCCGTGGAGGTCAAGCGAATCCACCACCACCACCACCTCCGAATGTCATGCAAGGCATTTACCAATGCTTGAGGGAGCTCACCACTTTGGTACAAAACCAAAATGGTAACAACAACCACAATGGTGGAGCTCATCCTCTCGCTCAAGTACCGGACAATGGGAACGGAGACCGAAGGATGATAGCTCTTCGGAAATTCTTAAGACAACGACCACCCAATTTTCAAGGAAACTCCAATCCTTTGGAGGCGGATAGATGGATCCGCCGAGTGAAGAAGATCTGTGACGGCATGAGAGTTGCCGACGAGTTGAGAGTTTGTTTGGCGACCTACATGTTTGAGGACGAGGCCGACTATTGGTGGGAGGCCATAAAGAGGAGAAGGGACACCGATACACTCACTTGGGAAGAGTTTGATCAACTTTTTCAAGATAAGTACTTTCATGAATCGGTCAGAAATCGAATGAAGGCGGATTTTCTTGCACTACGACAGTATGACCGTGGCTGAGTATGAGAGGCGGTTCGACGAGCTCTCCCGTTATGCTAGGGGATTTATATCTAATGAGGCCGACAGGGCCAAGCGCTTCGAGCAGGATCTGAGGCCGATCATCAGGGAGAAGTTGGTGGCTCTCAAGATCCGTGATTTTGGGGACTTGGTGGACAAAGCTGCACTGGTAGAGAGAGACATAGAGGATAGACAGCGACGACAAGGCTTCTCGAGAAGAGGTCCGATCCGAACGGGTGCTAGCACTAGTGGGACACAGAGACCGACACCATACCGTCGCCCAGACCAAGCAGGTGGACAGCGACTTTTGACAGCCCGAGGAGAGAGAGACATTCAGACAAGAGCCGGTATTACCTCACGATCCTGCTTTGCATGCGGAGGTGTGGGGCATATTAGGATGCATTGTCCAGTTTTTCCACCTCTGGGGCCTATCCAGACCGCAAGACAGGTACCAGCAGTCCAACCACCACCATCGAGGCCTGCACCGCAACGACAGATACAAGCTCAAGCCCCCGGCGGCGCCAACCAAGGGCGAGTATTTGCTTTGACTCAGTCGGAGGAGGACATTGTCAATGCCGTTGTGGAAGGTATCGTCCTTATTTACAATTCTTGGGCCCGAATATTATTTGACCTCGGTGTAACACACTCATTTGTACGCACGACATATGCACTTGATTTGGGATTGAGTTTCGCGAAGTTAGAGCATGTTATGAACATTAGTTTGGCCACGGGAGAACGGTTAGATACTAGCCGAGCTTGCAAGGGTTGCGTGTTTTGCATTGGGGAGCACGAATTGATTGTGGATTTGATTGCTTTAGAGATAAAGGGGTATGATGTGATTTTCGGGATGAACTTGTTGTCCGCTTTCCGGGCGGTAATGGATTGTTTCCGCAAGTGGATTATATTTCAGTTGCCGGGAGGAGTCGTTTTCAATTTTGTGAATAACCAAGATTCTTCCCATCCATTTCCTACTACGGGTAGTAGATTTTTAAAAGCGAAATCAGGAAGTCATTTGAGTTTNATTGTGCTACAAACATTGAGAGAATATAAGTTATATGCGAAGATGAGCAAATGTGAGTTTTGGATGAAGGAAGTGAAGTTCCTTGGCCATGTTGTGTCTAAGCAAGGAGTAGCGGTTGATCCCATAAAGATTGAGGCCGTGATGAAATGGGAACCACCGAAGAACGTAACAGAAGTACAGAGTTTCTTGGGATTAGCCGGCTATTATCGTAGGTTTGTGGAAGGATTCTCCAAGCTTGCGATGCCGATGACTCGCCTTACAAAGAAGGGAGAGAAATTTTTGTGGACTCAAGCGTGTGAACTAGTTTTTCGCACGTTGAAGGAGNAGAAGGGGGAGAAATTTTTGTGGACTCAAGCGTGTGAACTAGCTTTTTGCACCTTAAAGAANATTTGATTGCTTTAGAGATAAAGGGGTATGATGTGATTTTCGGGATGAACTTGTTGTCCGCTTTCCGGGCGGTAATGGATTGTTTCCGCAAGTGGATTATATTTCAGTTGCCGGGAGGAGTCGTTTTCAATTTTGTGAATAACCAAGATTCTTCCCATCCATTTCCTACTACGGGTAGTAGATTTTTAAAAGCGAAATCAGGAAGTCATTTGAGTTTCTTAGCTAGCTTGATGGGAGATGATAGGGATAAAATCCATACGGATGTAGTGTTTAATTGTATCGGAGTTTTTGGATGTTTTTCCCGAGGAATTATCCGGATTACCGCCATATAGAAAAATTGAGTTCAAGATCGATCTCTATCCAGGAATCGAACTCATATCCATTGCTCCCTACCGGATGGCACCTTTGGAGTTGAAGGAGCTAAGGAAGCAGTTGGATCACTTGTTGGCGATTGGGTTTATCCGTCTAAGCACTTCACCTTGGGGAGCCCCGGTCCTCTTTGTGAAGAAAACGGATGAGACTCTACGCTTGTGCACGGATTACCGGAGGTTGAATCGGGTTACCGTGAAGAATAAGTATCCATTGCCGAGAATTGATGACTTATTTGATCAGTTGGAGGGTTCAAAGTATTACTCCAAGATTGATCTTCGCACGGGGTATCATCAGCTGTGGATTAAGGAGGAGGATATTCCTGAGACTGCTTTTCGTACCCGGTATGGTCATTTCGAGTATACGGTGATGCCGTTTGGATTGACTAATGCCCCTACAGCCTTCATGGATTTGATGCACAGAGTCTTTCGGCCTTAGCTCGATCAATTTGTCATTGTTTTTATTGATGACATATTGATTTACTCACAGACTCAGGAGGAACATGCTCGTCATCTCTCTATTGTGCTACAAACATTGAGAGAACATAAGTTATATGCGAAGATGAGCAAGTGTGAGTTTTGGATGAAGGAAGTGAAGTTCCTTGGCCATGTTGTGTCCGAGCAAGGAGTAGCGGTTGATCCAGCAAAGATTGAGGCCGTGATGAAATGGGAACCACCGAGGAACGTGACAGAAGTACGGAGTTTCTTGGGGTTAGCCGGCTATTATCGTAGGTTTGTGGAAGGGTTCTCCAAGCTTGCGATGCCGATGACTCGCCTTACAAAGAAGGGGGAGAAATTTTTGTGGACTCAAGCGTGTGAACTAGCTTTTCGCACCTTGAAGGAGAAGTTGACGACTGCCCCTATCCTCATTATTCCGAGTAGTGGGGAAGGCTACGATGTCTACACCGATGCTTCACTACGAGGCTTGGGATGCGTTCTAATGCAAGGAGGGAAGGTAGTGGCGTATGGCTCGAGGCAACTCAAGGTGCATGAGCAGAATTATCCCACACACGACTTGGAGCTGGCTGCGGTGGTGTTTGCTCTTAAGTTGTGGAGATGTTATTTATACGGGGAGAAATTTCAAGTGTTCTCGGACCATAAAAGCCTCAAGTATATCTTCACACAGAAAGACTTGAATCTCCGGCAGAGAAGGTGGATTGAGTACTTGGAAGATTATGAGTTCACGCTCAACTACCATCCGGGGAAGGCCAATGTTGTTGTCGACACTCTTAGCAGGAAGTCTCGGGGTGAAATCAATTTTCTTGCGGTAAATAGGTGGAAAATGATTGATGCATTGGAGGAGTACGATCTATGGGTAGATGGACCGGAGTATCAACCATATTTATTCAACCTTGTAGCTCAACTGACGCTTCGCGACGGGTAGTGGAGTTGCAATGCCTAAANAGATTGGTGAAGGTTTTGTGGCAACGCCATGGAGTGGAGGAAGCTACATGGGAACCGGAGCAAGAAATGCGTCGCTACTTGAGGTAAGTTTCGAGGATGAAACTTTCTTTAAGGGGGATGAATTNTCCGCTCTCGATTGTGTCGAATCGTGACTCTAGGTTTGTGGCGAGATTCTGACAGAGTCTACAACAAGCGATGGGGACAGAGTTATACTTCATTACGGCTTTTCATCCCCAAACGGATGGCCAATCCGAGAGGGTGATACAGATTGTGGAGGATATGTTACGCGCTTGCGCGTTGGACTTCAAGGGGAGTTGGAGCAATCACTTACCGTTGGTGGAGTTTGCTTACAACAACAGCTATCAAGAAAGTATTAGGATGACACCGTATGAAGCATTGTATGGAAGACTATGCCGATCACCAACGTGTTGGTTAGAAGCCGGCGAGTGTAGTTTGTTTGGACCGAACATTGTTCGAGAAACTACGGAGAAGATTCAACTTATCCGAGAGAGGCTACGGACGGCGCAAAATAGACAAAAAAGTTATGCGGACCACAGACGAAGACCCTTAGAATTCAAGGTGGGAGACTACGTGTTTCTCAAGGTGTCACCCAAGAAAGGCGTGTTTCGATTCGGCAAGAAAGGAAAGTTAGCGGCAAGATATACCGGACCGTTTGAGGTAATCAAAGCGGTAGGCAAGGCGGCATATCAACTTCGACTACCAGCCCAGCTATCCAGAGTACATGATGTGTTCCACGTGTCCATGTTGAGAAGGTGTCACTCGGATGCAACTCCAGTCGTGAACTTGGAGGAGATTGAAATTCAAGA